>JABWTJ010000920.1:0-214268 GCA_016801875.1 Solanum sitiens | reverse complement strand
TGGAAAGCTCCAACCTACTCCATATCTCATTTGCTACATCAAAAGAGAAGATGTTGCACATATTGAAATTACAAAAACTAGATGATGCAATCCAATGAAGTTCCCATTGACATGTTACCCGGAAAATTTATTAGAAAAATGCCCTAAAACTGGTATAGAGTGTTCACCAAGAATCTTTCCTCAAACTATAAACTTTGATCACATTAATCAAGATGGACTGGGGAAAAAAGGCCGGACTCATCTACACAATAATCAATAAATAGAGCTTTGTAATAATCATGTGAGTCATCATATATATATATATATATATATATATATATATATATATATATATATATATATATATATAAAAGAGGAAATCCACGATGAATTAAGTAATTTCTTTGACTTGTTATTATATATATATATATATATATATATTTTGATATTAGAATTGTCTTCTCCACAAATGGAAAGCTCCAAACATCCCCATGTCTCATCTGGTACATCAAAAGAAACTATATTGTGCACACCGTGATTATCAATACCCGTATATGCAATCCAATAAAGCTTCCCATTGACAAATTTAGACGAATGATTTATTAGAAAGATTTCATGAAGTTAGTTATGAAGTGTTGTCCAAGAATCAGTCTTCAAACTATAAACATTGATGACAATCCTCATGTTGGACTCCTCATCGTTATAAGAATCACAACAATGTTTAATAAACAAAGCTTTATAATTGTCACTTGAGTCATGGTATCCAAAACCATATTTGGTATAGAAAAAAATACCATATTTGCAGTTTCCTCTGTTAGTATTCCAGATCTGAAGGAACCTTTCAATCTCCAGAGAGGATGGCTTTTGTGGGCTGGAATTGGTCTAGCGGGAGCAATAGGTGCAATTGCTTTAACAGGAGTGGCAATGTCTGCTTTCAATGGTGAGCCGCCACAAAGAGAGGTTAGAATTGAACTAACAGTTCATCCAATCTTTTGGATTAAGAATATCATTCTTTGTATAACTTTTGAAGCAAATTAAATTTCATTTTTCTCCCCTGTGATGTTTTCTTTTTCCCTCGTTTAATTCCTTAAAACTTGTTACAGACTGATGCGCTTGCTCGGTTACTCCCATTGATAGGCTCCTCAAGTATCAGGTATTTTCGAAGGAAGTTTGAAGTTCATCTGTAAATTATCTCTGTTATCAATAGGTCAATTGCTTTTGTGTTGATGACTTTCCTGCCACTTATTGAGTACTTATGCATGATATACAATTGAGTAACCACCTTTCTTTTTTATATGTAGCACTGCTTCTCTGCTGGGCATTACCGGTGTACTTGCTCCAATTCTTGAGGAGACCGTGTTTAGAGGATTTTTTATGGTCTCTCTGACCAAGTGGTATAATTCTTTCTTTATAAATTTTATTTCAGATATACTACTGCTTCCCATTTGTTAGAACTGGCTCTATGTGTCTGTGAGTCTCCTGGACTTTGTTGAAGAACTTCGAAAAGAATTAAAAAGAAGGGACAAAAGGTTTTGAATTGCTCAAGGTTTGATAACGTTGTTACCCCACTGGATCATCATCTCTTATGAGCATAAAAACACAATAAACATGTCAACATTCTGTTTTCACTAGTTGATCTACTATTTTACTTTCATATTCCCTCAATGTCTAGAAGCTCCTGTCTTGAAAGACGAATATGAATTAGTAGGGCTGCCCCCAATAATTCTTTTTGAATGGACATCTGAGATATCATCATGCCAAGCACAAAACAGGCTAGCAAAGACCAATAGCCTGACCTTTCTGTATCCTTTGACTAGAAAGCAATATTGTAATACTTTTGGACTTTTGGACTTTGTTAGTTCTATCCATAACTAAGGCTTATTGTAATAGAGCTAACAAACTCAACTCTTCTGTGCCTATTTTGCTATCATGCATCTTCTTGGTGCCATTTATATCACTACTAAGAATAAAAGAAAAATCAGCGGAAGAAAATTGTCTTATGACTTTATTACTTGTGGATGATTTTTCATATATACACATGCATGTCTAATGTGGACATGTGACTTGATGCTTCATTGTCTCTCATGCTTTTCCATTTTCCCTTGCAGGGTACCTACACCGCTTGCAGCGGTTATAAGTGGTGCTGTATTTGCTCTTGCACATCTCACTCCTGGACAATTTCCTCAGTTGTTTGTTCTTGGTATTGTTTCCATTTTCTTAAATGTATATGACACTAGACGAAAGTAGAGGAAAAGCAGAAATTACAAAAAGGAATAACATAATTGGGTTTTACCTCGGAAAGTTCTCAAAAAGATCTTTTTAGGAAGGAAAAATAGTTCTAGTAAGAATTGATTTTACCTTGTAAGACATGATCAACAGCTTTCTGTAGTTTTTGAGCTAATATTTTATTCAATTTTAGAGGAATGAAATGAATTCGAACATAGTAAAATGGATACAAAGGGTTCATGTAGTGTACCTCTACTAGTTTGGAATTGAAGCACCGTTGAGGCGAATACTTAATTGATTTCACCCTTTCTTATCAGTGCACTTTTCTTCATTTTTAATCTGAGCTGAAAAATGACATGCATTCAGGGACTGCTCTGGGATTTTCTTATGCACAAATGCGGAACCTCCTAACCCCAATCACAATTCATGCTTTATGGAACTCTGGCGTTATTTTGCTTCTGACCTTCCTTCAGGTAATCTTCTCCCCAAACGTTCAGTTAAGCTCACTGCTTTGTGAAGTCATTTAAAGCATAGCAACTTAGGATTACCATCTACAAGGCAGTATTTGTTGCCATGTTGCTTTCTATGAATATGCTAGCCTGATTTCTTCCTCTTAAACTCTTTCGTCTATTAGCTCCAAGGATATGATATCAGGGAAATAATACAAGGAACTTGACTTGGGCACCATAATTCTCTGGACAAAGCCGTCTTCATCAGCTTGTTGCAGTTGCTCTGAACTTATGAACGGATCTGATTTTATTTTCTGTAATTTAGACCAAATGGTAGTTGGAGCTTGCAAGTAATGTGAGAAGCCGAAAAGTCCACAAGGAAGCTCCTGTTCATTTTTCAATAATCTAGTATACTATTTGCTGTAGGTTTTGAGCACACAGTTCTCATTTAATGTATCCTTGTGAGTACATGATGGTCGGGATCGTTGTATGAATGATTTTTTGATAGCCATATTGCTTTATCAGATCTTTGATAGAATTTAAGAAGGGTCACAGCAAGTCCTGTTGACACAAACATGAATGTCTCACTAGTATTTTAACAATTGAAGTTCAGTATTTGTAAATAACCTGAGTATTTGTATATGCTGAAATATTATTTATGACCAAGGATATTAAGAAAGGACTTGTTGTTAGGCATAATACAAAAAGCATAATATAAACCATGTTTAGAAGAAAGATACAACTCAAATCACATACATATTAGTACTTAGCTGTACATCTGTTTTTAAGAGTACTGCATATATGTTGCAGCTTCATGCAGTTTTAAAGACAAGGTAGTTAACAATGCAATAACAGTTTTCTTATGATCACACCCTATTACATTATATATATATATATATATATATATCAGCTTAACGCTCGACTGGAATCTCATTTCAACACTAATCTGTGACTCAGCTGAGCCCTGAGAGATGCCAAACTGAGAACTGGCCTGTTACGTGCGTTCTCCTTCTTAATCTGGATTAGCTGGTCATAAACACACCAGGGAAAGCTAATGAAATGATCTCTTCTTAATCCCTGATTGTAGCAACCCCAATATGTAGGATGATATGTAACGTGGTACCAAGCCGAAGCCTTTGGTAACATGTCATCTATATCATTACGCCTCTTGAACCAGGTTCTTGCCTCCTTCCTCAAGGCCCTCACAGCAACACTAATGGCCTCAGCATCTTTTCTGCGGTCAAAAGTTTTTGATGCCTTCACGATACCACCACTAAGTATTTCAGCCTCCGTTTTTATGCCATAGTAGTCCATTAAATTACCCAGCTTGTTGTCATATTCAGTTTTGTAGTCAAAAGCTTCGTCAATGTAATCTTCAAATCCATCAACTTCCATATCAGCATCATATGATATCCTTGCAACATCCCTTGTGAAGGTCGCGATAGAGCTAGCCTGAGGTGCTTTGTCCTTCACTTTCCTGAAAAGCTTTCCGATAACTCTTTCTGAGATATAGGTCGGCTTGTCTGGCTTATCCATGAAGTCTGGGTATTCTTTAGGGCGCAACTGAGATGGTATTTCAGCGGGAACACCAGTCTTTGGAAAGTCCACTGCAATTGAAAAGAGCTCAGCAAGTTTTTTGCATGGATCACTCATGGCCATATCAGGTTCGCTGTCTGCAAATACGACATGGGCATTTGCTATGATTCCCAAACTGTCATTCACAATATAGTTGGTGAAGTACTCTTCAACTTCCTGCAGTAGGCAGACAGGTGAAAAGGAGTTCCTCAGTACTTGCACATACAGGCCAATCCCCCCTCCCCCACAACAAACAAAAAATACTGAAGAGTTCCTCAGTACTTGTATCGCATTACACATCTTATAAGTATGATTCAAGAGTCAATGCTGTTCCTTTTTTTTTGGTCTCATTAATTGGTAGATCCTAGAGAAGGAGATCTCAGCAATAGAAAAGTACAGTAACCAGTCTGTAGTTGATGCACCTAATACTCGCACTAAACTAGATTCGACTGAATCTAAGTCTTAGAGAAGGTAATCTCAGCAATAGAATATGTGGACTAATATGAAGCGTTGACAAAAAAAGGATTAAAAGGAAAGAAAAATATCAAGATCATGTCAATTCTCCCACATAGTGATGCATCAGAAGCATGATAATCTTAGAAGTAAAACTAGTTGATCGAAACTAAGGGTACCTCAATTGTGACATTATGATCCAACTGTATGCTGGGTGCTGGAGGATATTCCATCGCCGGGACTTGCCTTGGCGGAATCATGTCTTGATCCCAGCAAACAAAGTAGATATCCCCATCCAAATCACTCCCAGAACATTCATTCGGATGAGGTCTGTCATCAAAGTTTAAACAACAATGCCATAAAAAAGAATTAAAGATAGAAAGCGTTGACAAGGGTGGAAGCTAGTTTTACACTTTTACTAGAAAGACCAATTAATAAAGTTTACACATTCTTCCATGAACAATAGTTGAGAATATTCCAGATAGATGAAGTACTGATGAATTATACAACAACAACATACCCAGTAAGATACCACAAAGTGAGGTTTGAGGAGAGGAGAGTGTACGCAAACCTTTACCTCTACCTCAGAGGTAGGGAGGCAGTTGAAATACATACCTAGTCTGGAGAATTACGAGTTGAAAATGATTTCCACCCATAAGTTAGTGTAGAATATGGGAAGGAAGAAAAGACTTCTTCGTATTTCAATATGCCTTTACATCTCATGACTCATGAGAAGGGCATATTATACAAGTGAATCCTAACTACTTAACAAAAGACAGTCAATTACTCCCTCCGGCGCTTTTTGCTTCCCGAGAATCAATTTGACTATCTTTGAAACTAATTTGGATTAGAGCATTAGTAAGACCAGGCAAGAAATGGTTAAGCCTTCTATAAAATTACAAGTAAACAGTTAATAGGTTTCCAACGTAAAATTTACCTTTTTCCTTTCTGGGGGAATACAACACAATCTACCATGTGGTGCAGCGCTCGAACATTTACAGCCCTTAAAACACGAATATCACCAGGATGCAAGCATGGATTTTTTGCAACAACCACATTTCCCTTCAGAATGAACTTACTGTTGGTGGATCTGCTGTTATTAAATGGATGTAAATCGTCAGAAAACTCTCTATGTCCAGCACCAGTAAACTGAACAAACACCTGACCATATTCCAAGGTTCTGGATTCATCCAAACATCCCATCATTGTTCTTCCATTTGGAATAAATATTCTTGATTTAGTCCGCAAATCGAGCAACTTGGATGCGCGGAAGGTTTGCAACATCATTGAAAGAAAGGGCTCAGCATCAGGCATATAACCACAGTTTAGCATTGCCTTGAGAATATTAGTGTTCTCTCCAGGAGACATCAATTCCAAAGCCTCCTGTGCCTTCAAAGAATCATGCAAGATAGCATCAAGCTGATCTACAGCTTCCTTTTGCTTCTGTTCGAGAACTTCATCTTTCACTCCAAGTGTAGACAAGAGAGTAACCAGTTGACGATTAAGATAACAAGGCTGATATTTGCTCCATCCAAGGACATCTAACTTTATGTTGTCTGATTCATATTTCGACATGCTCTTTCTCAAAGATAACTTCATTGATGAATCCGGATCAATAGCCACAACACCTTTATATCCAGCATAACGAATCTGGAAAGCAGATGGAGTATATTGAAGGCCACATTTTGAGGCAACTCTATGAGCAAAGTCACCAGATATTTTACCAATTCCATCAGAAAAGACATAGCTGGTTCCATGAACCTTTACATCAGGAATAACTTCAATCTCATGCCTAAGAACACTCAAAGTCTCCTTGGAGGAACCAAAAGATTGACCAAGTCTGGCAGCATATTTTGCGACATTCTTGATCTGCGAAAAATCACCCATCCAAGCTCTTATATCATTTGCAGTAAGACCAGGTCTTGATGCAAACATCCACACTGAATTATCCCGCAACTGGCTCGATGAAAATGCAAGAAATTCAAATTTTTTGTCACCAATTACAAAGCCTTTCCGCAGAGTTGATAAGATCCTCTCGTAGATGTTTGTCCTGACACCATTTCCAGTACTTGCTTTTGGTAATAAGTCTGTAGAATACAGTTTCTCCCACTCCTCATCAACAAAAGAAACACGAAGAAAGTTATCTATGTCTTCAGAATAATTGCGGAGAACCCGATTGGAAACATTAACCTCTGGACCACTAAAATAAACTTTGCATGGTGTTACTAGGACCCTTCTTACATACACCAACCCATCATCTAAAGTGATGGACGGAGATTTTGGAGGTTGTCTACCCTTGAGATACCCATCATACTGCTCAGTGAGCCACCTCACCGGATCATAACAGCACTCCTTTAAATAGTACAGTTTTTCTAAGGCGTGCTCAATGCATGCAACATTTCTCCTTCGAGGATCAACTAATCGGAAAAAGTAGACATTTAATGCTGGCCCAGGAATGCATCCATGCTGTACCAAAGAACTAATTTTGAACAATATCTTGTAGGGAATTGCAATTCCTTCCGGAGGCTGGACATTGGGAACCAGAGCCGATTTTTGAGAGACGAAAAAGGTGAAACCAGTCTGTAAAGTAATATTGTTTTCACGTTCTGCATAGTGAAAAAAACTTTCCTGGAAATTTGGAAGATGAACACCCCTACGGAACTGCAAACATAAGCTAGAAGATAGCCCTATCCAAGATGAAGGGAAATCTGTCGTCCTCACCCACTGATCATCAGGAGTTTCCTTAAAGAAGCTATAACAGGAGTTTTCAAGTCTCTTATAGATCCGAGGAGCACCAAATAACTAAATCATAGAAATCAAATGAATTAGTCAATACTGAATCTTATCATAAATCAGCAAAGTAGACTACTGATCTAACCAGAATTTAATTATATGAAGCAATATATCAACTGATGCAACTATACTCATGAGGACATTCTGCAAATACATAGAAAAGTTGCTTTCACATTCTTTAGCTTAAAAGATCATGAGCAGACAAGTCACAAGTATCAAGTGAAGAGTCCGCACAACTTAGCCTAGAGATTCCCTTATTATTTATTGAACAGCCTTTTTGAGAAAGATTATTGAATGAATAACTGAACGGCTTTTTTTGAGAAAGATTCTGATAATGAACAATACTATCTAACTTTACTTGCAAAGCCAAACTCCAAGTGCTGATAGAACACTAAAAGAACACAAGATGGTAAATTTGGACAGTAAGGTGTGATGACGAAAGTGTTGGGAATAAATCCGTAACAGAAATAATATTTGCGGTAATAAAGGCAATAAATGCGGAACACAACAATACGGTTAATCAAGAGAATAAAAGAGAAATAATGCCACCAAGATTTCACGTGGAAACCCTCCTAAATAACCCTCCTAAATAAGGGAAAAAACCACGACCCGAGAGGAGCAACGAATATCACTATAGTAAGGATTTTACACTTGTAGATCTGAGCAAAACTCCAAAGATCACTACACACTCAAAAGAAATAACCCTCTTTTGATTTTTCCACCTCACTATAATATCGCTCACACTCTCTATTTTTCCTCACAGATTATTTTCCTCTGTGATGCCTCACTCTTTCTTTTCTCTCCTTTGTAATTTTCTTTTGGTGTGTTTAGAATGAAGAATTGTCCTCCCTTTTATAGACAACAAATACACTACCCTCCAAATGTGCTACAAAAGAAAAACAATTTTTTTCTTCTTCATAGCTTACCTACTCTTCCAAACTTTGAAATTGGCAGAAAATAATTTTTCCTACTTCATAGCTTACCAACTCTACCAAACTTTGAAATTGGCACAAAGTTATTCAAAGTTTGGTACATGGGGATGGACCCCACAATCTCCCCCTCCAGACCCATTCACCTGAAGGAGGTAGCTCTAGGTTTCTAGCTTGAGTGCATGCCGACAAGTTCTTTGCATAGCTCAAACTTGTCTTTTGATACCACCTTGGTCAGCATATCTGAAGGGTTTTCACTAGTAGGGATATTCATGACCTGCATAGATCCGTCCTCTATCTTTTCACGAATCCAGTGATATCTCACGTCGATATGCTTCGTCCTTGCATGATACATGGTGTTCTTGCTCAAGTCTATTGCACTCTGACTGTCACAATAGACGACATACTCCTTCTGATGCAATCCAAGTTCTTGAAGAAATCGTTTCAGCCATACCATCTCTTTGCCAGCTTCCGTAGCTGCAATATATTCTGCCTCAGTTGTAGAGAGTGTGACACACTTCTGCAACTTTGACTGCCATGATATAGCTCCCCCTGAAAATGTAAACAAATATCCAGTAGTGGATTTTCTATTATCGAGGTCACCTGCCATATCAGCATCAGTATAGCCCTTCAAGATTGGATCAGATCCTTCAAAACACAAGCAATCTCTTGTGGTACCTCTTAGGTACCTGAGTATCCACTTAACTGCTTCCCAGTGTTCTATTCCAGGATTTTCAAGGAATTTGCTAACAACACCAACTGCATGAGCAATATCAGGTCTTGTACACACCATCGCATACATCAAACTCCCCACTACTGAAGAATAAGGAACTTTAGCCATTCCCTCTTTCTCCTCTTTTGTTGTAGGACACATCTGTTTGCTCAACTTCAGATGACTCGCAAGAGGCGTGCTAACAGGTTTAGCACTCTTCATGTTGAAGCGTTCTAGTACACGTTCAATGTACTTCTCTTGAGATAGCCACAACTTTCTTTTTGTTCGTTCTCGAACAATCTTCATCCCTAGAATTTGTTGTGCTGGGCCCAAGTCTTTCATGTCAAATGACTTGGACAAATCTTTCTTCAACTTTGCAATCAGCTCTTTGTTTTGTCCTTTCTTTTGTTCGAAGCCTTTTACAACCAATCGAGCTTTGTATCTGACCAACTTGCCATTTCCATCTTTCTTGAGTTTAAAGACCCACTTGCACTTAAGCGGTCTTTTGCCTTTTGGAAGTTCAACTAGCTGGTATGTGCCATTTTTCTGTAGAGATCCCATCTCTTCGTGCATGGCTTTCATCCATTGGCTCTTTTCTGGATGAGACAGCACCTCCTTAAGACTTTCTGGCTCACCTTCATCATTGATGAGGACATACTCTGAGGAAGGGTATTTGGTTGATTCTACCCCTTGTCTTTCTGATCTCCTCAGAGGTTGAGATTGTTCTTCTTCTTCTGGGTACTCCATTTGCTCGGTATTATCACCAAGTTGCTCCCCCTGCTCAACAATCTCATCAGGTTGCTCTTCATGCTCAGCAACTTCATCAATCGTACTTTCTGCACTTATGGGATGGTTAGAAGAAGAGGGAATGGTAACAAGATTAGGGACTATACCATTCTTTTTCTTGGCCTTCTCGGATAGATCATCAGCAGTTCCAACTTCACTTTCTCGAAAGATTACATCTCTGCTTCTGATGACCTTTTTCTTTACAAGATCCCATAGTATGTACCCGAACTCTTCATCTCCATATCCGATGAATATGCAGGTAACTGATTTATCATCTAGCTTGGTTCTCTGCTCCTTCGGTATGTGCAAAAGCTTTGCAGCCGAATACCTTTAGGTGCGAGTAAGACATCTCCTTATTGGTCCAAACTCTCTCCGGAATGTCAAACTCCAACGGAAGTGATGGACTACGATTGATAAGATAACACGCTGTCCGAACTGCTTCACCCCAGAATGTCTTAGGTAATTTAGCCATTCTGAGCATGCTTCTCACCTTCTCAACAATGGTGCGATTCATTCTTTCAGCTACACCATTGTGTTGTAGGGTTCCAGGAACTGTCTTTTCATGTCTGATTCCATGGTTTAAACAGTACTCTTCAAATTCCCTTGAAGTGTACTCACCTCCATTGTCGGTTCGAAGACGTTTTAGCTTTCGACCTGTCTCTCTTTCTATCAGAGCATGAAACTTTTGAAATACTTGAAACACCTGATCTTTGGTTCTCAAGATATAAACCCACAATTTTCGAGAAGCGTCATCAATAAAGGTAATAAAGTATTTATTACCTCCTATCGATTCTATCTCCATTGGACCACAAACATCAGAATATACCAAATCAAGTATATTCGACTTTCTTTCAGATGATGTCTGAAATGAAACTCTATGTTGTTTACCAAATAAGCAGTAGTTACAAGGTTTTATCGTTGTACCTTTGGCAAAAGAGATGAGTGATTTTTTGGAAAGAATTTGCAATCCTTTCTCGCTCATATGACCCATTCTTTTATGCCATAAATTTGCAGAATTCTCTTCGTGAGCCGCATTTAATTCACCTTGGCATATTTCTGCATTTGTCCTGTACAACGTGCCACGAGCAACTCCTTTTGCAATCACCAATGCCCAGTGTTTTGGACGGCGAGAGGCGACAAAAGGCGTCAAGGGCCTGCTCGCCACACGGCGAGGCGCTCGCCTTTTTGAATAGAGGCGCCAATTAATACCAAAAATTAAAAATATTTAATTGCACATATAATATTCAAAATTTCAATAGCAATTACATATATTACAAATACTATAATAATTACTATAGAAGAATTAATTTTTTCGTCAAAAAAATAATGGACAACAGTCACAGACTCACAGCACAGTGAAAACAAAAGGCATTTTACAGTAATCTGGGACAAAACAGAGAGTGAAGAAAATAGAGAAAAAAAAGAGTAGTGAAGAAAACTTGAAGCCAACAGAACTGAAGGTCTGAAACGAAAATTGAAGAAGAAGAACAGAAAAAAAGAGGTATACCTCAGGTCTTCAGCAGCAGCAACTCGAAGATGATGGAGACAAGGAGAAGAGATCGCGAGGGGAAGAGAGTCGGGGAGAAGAGTGCGCAGCAGCAGATTTTGAAAATATAAAAAAAAAGCCCTAATTTTGACTAATATTGTTAAGTCAAATATTTTTTTTTAAAAAAATAAAAATGGCGCCATTAGGTCGCCATGGGCCGCCTTTTGCATACCGCCTCGCCTCAGTGGGGAATGGCGAGGAGGCCTCGCCTCTCGCCAAAGGCGATGAGACGCTCGCCTTTCACAACACTGCCAATGCCCCTTTGGTGAGTCTCCATTTTTGATTTGCAAAGTAGTTCTCATATCCATCTCGGTCCAAAGCAACTCCCGAGATCAAGTTCATCCGCAAATCAGGTACGTGGCGCACATCTTTCAACACTAATGTGCATCCAACATTTGTTTTTAAGCAAATGTCTCCGATCCCCGCAATCTTTGAGTAACTTGTGTTACCCATTTTCACATTGCCAAAATCACCGGCTACATATCTGCAAAAAAGATCTCTTATCGGTGTGGCATGGTAAGATGCTGCTGTGTCGACCACCCATTCCGACTCTACACCTGCCAAGTGCATGCATTCTTCTTCCTCATTTATGAAGAGAACAACATTGTCATTATTTTGCACCATGGCAGCTGTGTTGTCATCATTCTTCTGGCCGCTGCTTTCCCCTTTGCCCTTTTTTAGATTTGGACAATCTCTTCTGAAGTGTCCTGGTTGATCGCAATTGTAGCAATTTCTGGCCTTCGATTTTGATCGGACCTTGGACTTTCCACGAGCTCCGGATCTACCATAGTTACTTGAGCTCCTTTGGTAACTTCTGCCTCTACTTTCCGTGATGAGAGCCTGTCCGTGATTTTCAGGCCTTTTTCTCATCTTCTCATTAAGCAAAAGGGCTGATGGGACATCCTTCAACTCAATAGAGTCCTTACCATGTAAAATGGTTGTTGCTAAAGTATCGTAGGAAGATGGCAACGAGTTTAGGAGCACTATGGCTTTATCTTCATCCTCGATCTTTACTCCGAGGTTTGCTAGCTGCGTGATTAGTCCATTAAGTACATTTAAATGAGACAAAAAAATTGTACCTTCACCCATATGTAGCGCATATAACTGCTTCTTTAGGTACAATTTATTTGTCAGCGTTTTGGACATGTATAGATTTTCTAACTTTGTCCAAATGCCACATGCACTCTCTTCATCGATGATGTTATTAACTACATCATCTGTTAAGTGCAATCTGATTGCACTAGCAGCCTTTTCATCCATTTCTTCCCAATCCTCAAGTTTCATGGATTCAGGCTTTTTGGATTTGCCGCCTAGTGCCTTGTGCAAATTCTGTTGGATGAGCAAGTCTTTCATCCTTCTCTGCCACGTTGAGAAACCGCTATCACCGTTGAATTTTGCTACCTCGTACTTTACTCCAGACATTTTTTTATTGCACTAGCAGCCTTTTCATCCATTTCTTCCCAATCCTCAAGTTTCATGGATTCAGGCTTTTTGGATTTGCCGCCTAGTGCCTTGTGCAAATTCTGTTGGATAAGCAAGTCTTTCATCCTTCTCTGCCACGTTGAGAAACCGCTATCACCGTTGAACCGCTATCACCGTTGAATTTTGCTACCTCGTACTTTACTCCAGACATTTTTTTTCAACTGAGTAAAGTACAATAAGCTGCAAAAAATATTTCTGTAAATGAGCAGAGAACCTGTGCTCTGATACCAATTGTTGGGTAGTCTTGGGCCTTCTCAACCCAAAAGCTAGCTCAAAGGTTGAGGCTTTCCCTCACACTTATAAATTGACCACCAGCCCTTTCCACTTCCGATGTGGGATAACCCAACTATACTCATGAGGACATTCTGCAAATACATAGAAAAGTTGCTTTCACATTCTTTAGCTTAAAAGATCATGAGCAGACAAGTCACAAGTATCAAGTGAAGAGTCCGCACAACTTAGCCTAGAGATTCCCTTATTATTTATTGAACAGCCTTTTTGAGAAAGATTATTGAATGAATAACTGAACGGCTTTTTTTGAGAAAGATTCTGATAATGAACAATACTATCTAACTTTACTTGCAAAGCCAAACTCCAAGTGCTGATAGAACACTAAAAGAACACAAGATGGTAAATTTGGACAGTAAGGTGTGATGACGAAAGCATATTAAAGACAACCAAATTAACAGAGTTTTAGTTGCCTTTTATACGGTTATGTGCAGTGACTGCTTTCACTTATGATTCATCAATCGACATAAGGTTACAGCATTCTGTGCCGTGATGCAGCTAATGCAATGTGGCAATTCTTCAGTACAACTAAGTTACGAGTACTGCAAACTAAAGAGGATAAAACAGTCAACACATCAAATTTTTTAAAAAAGAAGCTACAGTAACCCATCTGTATCCACCAATGAGAAAGGAAAACGAATACAGAAGTACAGAAAACACCCTCCTAAGCTAAACAGATAAAATAAAAGCACATGATTTTGTCTCAATGCACAGCCTAGTTTGATTCTTCCGTCTGATATCTATCACGGCTACGTGAAGTGCAATACAAAAATAGTGGACTCAAAGGGAAAATTCCAAAATTACACGTTTGTTCAGTAGACAAGACGACAAGAAGCTCTGCTGACTCTCCCTAATTAGTAGTAATAGTAATTTCTAAATTTAAAATAGGAGGGCATAGTAGCAGAAAATCAACATTTATAACTTTGATGGAAACATGTGTACAAAAAAATGAAAGACATTTTCTTCAAGAATTCTGGATGTTAACAGTACCATTTCATGGTATTCTAAAAGATAAAAAAAGTTCTAGTGCAAATATTCATGAAATAGGTTAAGAATTTCAAACACTCATCTTTAAGGATGTCAACAGATATCCTTATAAACGACAAGGATGTTGACACATCAAAAGATAGGCTGAGAATATGGTAATCTGGCATGTTAGTTAGGATTTAGGACAGGATGCTAGGTTATCCACATAGCAGTGCTTATAAACGCACAAGCATCCAACCTTAAAAGACTTTAAGCAGAACAATATCAGGGAGGGCCTAACCGCCATTAATGCTTATGAACTTGTACTTTGTTACTTCTAAAGCTTCTTTACTTCATGATCAGTAGCTAGTAAGTTTCCAGTTTAATGTCGGTTCAAGCCTTCATGTATGTTCAGTTTCTAGAAATGGAATTTATGGTCAAAATTCTCATAAATAGGATTTCAACCCCTTCCATATGGTTCATAAGTCAACAAATAAATATATGTTATCAGAAATGATTTTGCTTCAAAAGAAGTGGATCAACAAACAGTAGAGACCCAATACATGAGAATTGTGTACCATTCAACCAATAATCAAATATTCACAATATTCACAAAGAACAGGCACAGGGAGAAGAATGAAAACAAAAGTTAAGGTTTGGAATAATTGAAAAACCTGTATGAGGAGAAACTGAGCATTTTGACCATATGGACGATGGAGCACAACCTGCCATATATTTTCATATGAAAGCTGAAGTTTATAGTCAGCTGAACCACTAGATAAAAAGAAAAAAAATTTCTTCAATCCAATGCCAAATTCAATTGAAACTTCTGTACTTCCCAACACTGCAAACTTGTCATCTGATATCTGACATCCGAAATTCAAAGTTATGCCATCCATCTGATCCACATACGCTCGCAATCGGACAATATCAGTTTTCATTTCCCAAGCCTTCAAATAAGAAGAGCCAAAATACAGTCTGTTACTAGCCAAAGTGATGATTTTGTCAGCACTTATGTTGTCGACAAATTGAACTTTGGCAAATGCTCTAGATCCTCCTTTGGACTGTTTAACCTCCAATGCACATACAGTTCCATATCCTGTATGTTTCTCTAAGAATGACTTGACCACTTCCGCAGACAGAAGAGAAGGGAATCCGGAAACTTGAATTGTCTTTCCCATGTAGCCAAATTCCAAGTGCAGTTCGACTTTCAAATGCTAATCACCAACTGGAATACCCCCTGAAGTCTACATACAGGTGTAACACACGTAAGAATACTTGTAAAGAACGAAGGAATGAAATTACAAGATTAAGGTACAAGTGTCACCATACTAGGTAAAAGAAGAGCCAAAAGTTACTAGGTAAAGGAGAATCCTACATGCTATGCTATTCAAATTTAGCTGCATCCTCAATATTTCACACAGACCCAGTGAACTTGAAAGCAATATCATTGAACTATTTATCTTATGTGTTCTCCCCATACCTTCACTAGAGGACAACCCAGAGATTCATATCTGTCGAACATGTAAGCAACTAAACTGCTGCATAAGCAGGATATCTAAAAGTATGCTCAGTCTAATGTGCTGAAAACTAGATTCCACAAAGTTATGCAAAATTATGACTAACTATATAAAGGAATAAAGCAAACTACTAGACACCTATTTGATACATTTTCCAGACGTCTGAGACATGAAAAATGTAGGCTTTTTGACTACTAAATAAAGAAAGATGTTAATGTAGTTATGAAGTGTTTAGCGAACGAGCCACTACATTTACTACGCCTGTTGATCTGTAATCTATAGGTCACAGGACAACACAGAAGAGAAGAAAACGAATCAAAAGAGAAATCAACCCAATTGATGTACACATTTGAGATTCTCAGCCTACACAGATATGACACTTAGGGCTAACTCAATCCTTAAAAGATTAACTCACAAAGGAAAAGATTGTCAAGTCCATACAAACCAACCACCAATCAATTCCCCAACCAATATGAAAGATTAACTCACAAAGGAAAAGATTGTCAAGTCCATACAAACCAACCACCAATCAATTCCCCAACCAATATGGGTCCCACTCTAACATCCCTTTGCACCCAAACACAATTGGAGTATGCATCGGGAGCCTAAACATGATGGACCTAACTCATTTACCAGGTAAGATATGACCACCAATCCATTCCCAATCAATGTGGGACCCACACCCCCTACATGTCCAAGCCCAACAAGAGCTTACATGGACCCCAAATAGGATGAACCTAACTCTTGACACTCTTCCATCAGGAATTTTACAGAAATTTCACCACCCATGATCATATACATTCAGTCAAGACTCACAAAACCTTGAAAAAGATTCAAACTTTAAACAACAACAAAATACACAAACCAAGAAAACAGCTACCCAACAGCCCCAAACACATAAACAACACAAAATAAACTTACTATGCAAAATAAAAACTACCAAATTTCACATGGGGCTTTGAGAAAGTAACTTACTATGCAAAATAAAAACTACCCAGTAGTAGTGACTGAAACTGAAGCACAACCAAATTTATTTACACAACACACAAAGACTTGAGGAGACTGATAAGTCAATCCCTACTGAAGTAAGTAAAGAATATTCCTTTATCGTTATTGGTTGCTTTTGCTTTCAAAGTCTTTATAATATATATAAAATCGAACAGGGTACAATAATTCTTGCCTTTTTTTTCCGTACAATAATTCAATTGAGAAAAAATGGATTTGTTTGGATGTTTGCTGATATATTGAGACTTACGTAAGAGTTAAGACAACCTATGAATTGTAAGTCATCCAACACTACTACAGTCTACAGGGGACATCATGTTTTGTTTTTTTTCAAAAAATTATTTTAAAATATTAAATATATTTAAATTAGGATAGAAAGTTAACGTAAAACGAACATCATTTTGTTTCTCTTGTTAATATTTGTATTTTTTATGATTGTAGCGGTTGGATCAATTTTCATATATTTCGACTAATTTCATCAAATATAATTCAACAATAACAAGTAATCAAGTATCAGATAGTTTTGTCTACCAGAAGTAGAACAATTGAAAAATATCCCTTCAGTGTTTGGTATCTTAAACTCTAGCACTATCATATTCTTTCGTATAACTATTTGTTTTCCGTTATTTAGTTTATCAATACTATTTTTACTTGCTTTTGTTTTTTAACTTATTGAATTCACTATGTTTTACTTGAATAAATTTTTTTATTAAAAACAATATTTCGACCATCACAACATAGAATTAGACTTTATTTTCTCTCTAGATCTCTCATCTTCTTCATCAGAAAACTTCTTGTGTTGAGATCTAGATCCTAACAACTGGTATCAGAGCAAGGTTGATTCAACACGATCACTGAAGATGGATAGTTCGAAGCTTGGAATCGAGAAGTTTGATGGATTCGATTTCAGTTTCTGGAAGATGCAGATCGAAGATTATCTGTACCAGAAAGGTCTTCACGAACCGTTGACCGGGGTGATGCCGGAATCCATGACGGAGGAGAAGTGGAAGCTCAAGGATCGCCAAGCTCTTGGGTTGATCCGGTT
Source organism: Solanum sitiens (assembly GCA_016801875.1). Taxonomy (NCBI): domain Eukaryota; kingdom Viridiplantae; phylum Streptophyta; class Magnoliopsida; order Solanales; family Solanaceae; genus Solanum; species Solanum sitiens. Next base: position 196,514 of record JABWTJ010000920.1, on the reverse strand, counting down.
GACTTTGTCGAGAAACGTGGCGTTCAACATCATGAAGGAGAAAACCACGTCCGGTCTGTTGAAGGCACTGTCAAACATGTATGAAAAACCATCGGCGATGAACAAGGTATATTTGATGCGCAGATTGTTCAATTTACAGATGTCTGAGAATGGATCTATTTCTGATCATATAAATGAGTTTAATATGATTGTGAGTCAACTCAATTCTGTGGATATTAATTTTGAAGATGAAATTAAGGCGTTGATTTTGATGTCATCTCTGCCCGAGTCTTGGGATACTGTTGTTGCTGCGATTAGCAGTTCCCGTGGATCTGAGAAACTGAAGTTTGATGAAATCCGTGATGTTGTTCTTAGCGAAAGTATTCGCAAACGAGAAGTGGGAGATTCATCCGGCAGTGCTCTCAGCGTTGACCGAAGGGGGAGAAGTAAGACGAAAGGCCAAAATCAACATGGTCGATCAAAATCAAAGAATCGAGGAAAATCTCCGAACAGATCAAACGTGACTTGTTGGAACTATGGAGAAAAAGGGCACTTTCAGACGAGCTGTACAAAGCCAAAGAAGAAACAGAATCAGAAATTTGGAGATGACAATGATTCTGTGAATTCAGCAGAGGACATTGGGGATGCTCTAATCCTTAGTGTGAACAGCCCGGTTGAATCTTGGATTTTGGATTCTGGTGCATCTTTCCATTCGTCTCCAAGCAAAGAGTTGTTCCAAAATTTCAAATCTGGAAATTTTGGAAAGGTATATCTTGCTGACAATAAAGCCTTAGAGATTGAAGGAAAGGGGAATGTTTGCATAAAGACCACCTCGGGAAACCAGTGGACATTGGAGGATGTCAGATATATTCCTGGCCTCAAGAAAAATCTGATCTCTGTTGGTCAGTTGGATAGCACGGGATATGCAGCAGAGTTTGGGAAAGGTTCGTGGAAGATTGTGAAAGGTGCTATGGTAGTAGCTCGTGGCACAAAATCTGGAACCTTGTACACCACTGATGGGTGTATTAATATGGCCGCTGTTACTGAAGGTGCTTCCAGTTCATGTCTGTGGCACAACAGACTTGGACACATGAGTGCTAAAAGAATGAAGATGCTGGTTGCAAAAGGAGCATTAGAGGGTCTGAAGTCTGTTGATATGGGTCTTTGCGAGAGCTGTGTTATGGGCAAACAGAAAAGTGCGGTTGGAAATGATCCATACAGATGTTTGGGGACCATCTCCAGTATCATCACTTGGAGGATCCAGATTATATGTTACCTTCATTGATGACTACAGCAGGAAGGTATGGGTTTACTTCTTGAAGCATAAGTCAGATGTGTTTGCAACCTTCAAGAAGTGGAAAGTTGAAATTGAGAATCAGACCGGTTTGAAAGTCAAATGCTTAAGGTCTGATAATGGAGGAGAGTATGACAAATCAGAGTTCAAGACATTTTGTGCAGCTGAGGGAATCAGATTGATGAGAACAGTTCCTGGTAAGGCAAGGCAGAATGGAATTGCTGAGAGGATGAACAGAACATTGAATGAGCGTGCGAGGAGTATGAGGATACACTGTGGGCTGCCCAAAACATTTTGGGCGGATGCTGTGAGCACAACTGCATACTTGATCAACAGGGGACCATCAGTTCCTTTAGGGTTCAAGATTCCAGAGGAGGTGTGGACAGGAAAAGAACTCAAGTACTCACACTTGAGGACTTTTGGTTGCACTGCTTATGTTCATGTTAATCCAGAAAAGAGAGACAAGCTTGATGCCAAGGCTGTGAAGTGTTACTTTATAGTCTATGGTTCTGATTTATTTGGTTACAGGTTTTGGGATGACAAGAACAGAAAGATCCTGAGACATTGTGACGTGACGTTTGATGAGTCTGTCCTGTACAAGGACAGAGAGCAGAAGGTTCTTGAGATTACAAAGCAAGTGGGAGTTGAGGTTGAGTTGGAGAAGAGTAACCCCAAAGATGTCGAAGCAGATACTCAACCAACTCTTACTGAAGAATCTGAAGTGGAGCATGCTACACCTGAGCAGGTGTTAAGGAGATCATCCAGAACCATCAGGGCACCAGATAGGTATTCACCTTCATTACACTATCTATTGCTGACTGATGAGGGGGAACCAGAGTCTTTTGATGAAGCCCTACAGGTGGAGGATTCGATCAAGTGGGAGCAATCCATGGATGATGAGATGAGGTCACTTGAGGAGAACGACACATGGGTGTTGACTGAGTTACCTGCAGGGAAGAGAGCTTTGCTGAACAAGTGGGTGTTCAGAATCAAGACTGAACCAGATGGCAAAAGAAGGTTCAAGGCTCGTTTAGTGGTTAAAGGATATTCACAAAGGAAAGGTATTGATTATGCTGAAATATTCTCTCATGTTGTGAAGTTAACCTCTATTCGAATTCTGTTGAGTATTGTTGCATCAGAGAATTTGCATCTAGAGCAAATGGATGTAAAAACAGCGTTTTTACATGGAGATCTGGACAAAGAGATCTACATGCAGCAACCGGAAGGATTTGTGGTTCCAGGCAAGGAACACATGGTGTGCAAGCTCACCAGGAGCTTGTATGGACTAAAGCAAGCACCAAGGCAGTGGTACAAGAAGTTTGACTCCTTCATGACCAAGAGTGGATTCTGCAAAGCTGAAAAGGATCCGTGTTGTTACTTCAAGAAATACACTGATTCATATGTCTTTCTACTCTTGTATGTGGATGATATGTTGATTGCAGGATCTAGTATGAGGGAGATTAACAATCTGAAGACAAGGTTGTCTGCAGCGTTTGAGATGAAAGATATGGGTCCAGCGAAGCAGATTCTGGGGATGAGGATTTCTCGGGATAGATTTGCTTGCACTTTAAATCTATCTCAGGAGTTGTACATTGAGAAGGTGTTGAGCAGATTCAGGGTTAATGATGCTAAACCCAGAACTACTCCATTGGCAAATCACTCTAAATTGTCAAAGGAGCAGTCACCCAAGACAGCCGAGGAGCGTGAGCATATGGCACTTGTTCCATATGCTTCAGCAGTTGGGAGCTTGATGTATGCTATGGTCTGCACAAGACCTAATATAGCACATGCAGTGGGAGTTGTTAGCAGGTACATGGCAAACCCGGGGAAAGAGCATTGGGAAGCGGTGAAGTGGCTTCTGAGATATATGAGAGGTACATCCAGTACTTCACTCTGTTTTGGCAAAGGCAATGTGACTCTACAGGGTTTTGTGGATGCTGATCTTGGTGGAGATGTTGACTCGAGCAAGAGTACATCCGGGTACATTTACACCATAGGTGGAACAGCAGTGAGCTGGATGTCCAGACTTCAAAAGTGTGTTTCTCTTTCATCTACTGAAGCTGAGTATGTGGCAATAGCTGAAGCTGGGAAAGAGATGATATGGCTGGTAGATTATCTGGAGGAATTGGGCAAGAAGCAGAGCGAGAAGATTCTTTACTCAGATAGCCAGAGTGCCATACAGTTGGTGAAAAATCCAGTCTATCATTCGAAGACAAAGCACATCAGAAGGCGATACCATTTCACTCGCAGAGCAGTAGAGGATGGTGATATGTGTTTGGAGAAGATAGAGGGTGCAAAGAACCCGGCAGACATGTTGACGAAATGTGTTGATGTTGGGAAACTGGGGTTATGCAAAACCTCGGTTGGTCTTCTGTAGTTGTTGCTACAGATGTTGCGGTGCGGTAAAGATGTTGATGATGGAGAGATATTTTTTTTTGAGAATGTATTTTTTTTTTGGATGACTGAATCAGTCTCCAAGTGGGAGAATTATTAGGTTGTGGAGCCTGATTAATATTTGAAACGAAAATACTCGGATTTATTAATATAAATATACCGTACCGCCGTGGAAGTTTACTCACGGGGTTTTACCACGACACGAAATTCTCTCTTTATTTTATCTCTAGATCTCTCATCTTCTTCATCAGAAAACTTCTTGTGTTGAGATCTAGATCCTAACACAATCTTTATTTTTTCAAATAGTATAGTTTTTTTAGTGTGTCCAAACGGTCCTTTGGACGTGTTTTAATGAATCATTGCTTCTTTTTAAATTCTTTTTGTTTCTATTTATTATGTTTTGGGGCAATATACATATAACACAAATATTTTTTAAATTTGATAGAGGATAATATCATACATATATTAAATTATTTTTTAATTTTTAATAATAAATTTTTATTTCTTTTGTAGAACATGTCATGATTCAATAAAAAGATATTAAAAAATGGCATAAAAAAGGAAAAAAGATAAATAACAATCTATATATACACAATTTACCTTCATATATGACTGCTATTTATTCTTTTTCTATTTTTGTGCAATTTTTCATATCTTTAAGAATTTTACAATTTATGTTAGTTGTTATATTATGACAAAAATAAAACTCAAAAATCATTTTCTTATTAAAGTATTATTTTGGATTTCTTATAATTCAATCATAATAATTAACAAAGATCAACAAAGACTTTTAGCCATTAAATCAATTTCCTTAATCAGGATTATCCATATTATCATCATTAATAAGGAATATGAAAGTTGAAATAAAAATAATTTTAAAAAAAATTGTTAGATAAAAAATAAAAAAATACTTATCGATTTGTTTGTGTAATTTGCAAGCAATAAATTATTTGAAGAACTCTCTAAATACATAAAAATAATACCATCACTTTTGCTGCCAAAGACTATAAAGGAAGTCAATTTTTATAATGCTTTTTTTTATAAAAAAAACACTGAATTACATGCTTGCAAAAGCAAAATTAGAACATTATTTATATACTCTCCTATGGATTCTTGAGCTTCCATGCATTTAATAATTTAATTAATATTTAGTCTATAACTCTTCATATTTCTTACTTTCTCGGAATTTTTTTACATGTTAAATTTTGACTTAACAGACCTATTAAGAGTATATATTAATTAATATAGTCAATTTTTCATTTTACCTCAATTAATGATATGGTCTCAAATATATTTACTCACTGTAAATTTTTTAAAAACATTAATTCAATGTTAATTAATTGATGATATAATAGAAAAAATTAAATTATTTTTTCTTGATTTATTTAAAATGACGAGTAAATATTGACATCAAATTAATAAATATTTAATAAGTAAATAAAGACGAGGAAATATAATAAAAGATGCAAAGAGATACAGATTGATGGATCCTCATTTTAATTCTTTTGTGATTGCATTAAATTTACAAATTAAACAATTACCTTTATATTTTGTACATTTAGAGTGTGTTTTCCAATTTTTCCATGTTTGATTGGGATAAAGTTTTGGAAAATATTTTTCCAAATCAACTCATTTTCCTCAAAATTAAGGAAAATGACTTCCCTTAAAAAATTAAGGAAAATATTTTCCAAAACTCTCTTCCAATTTCAAATTATATTTTTTTTTTGGAAAATGTTTTTCCAAATCAACTCATTTTCCTCAAAATTAAGGAAAATGACTTCCCTTAAAAAATTAAGGAAAACATTTTCCAAAACTCTCTTCCAATTTCAAATTACATTTTTTTTTGGAAAACCGTCAATTTTAAAAAAATATTTTCAATTTCAATATTTTAATTTTTCACCCGATCCCTAACATCCCCACCCACCCACTCACCATCGGCCAGCCCCCCCTCCCAAACCCCAACCCCTCCCAAAAAAGTTAATTTTGCTTTTTTAAAATATTTTCAACTTCAAAATTTTATTTTATTTTTTTATTTTTTAAAAAATAAAAATATTTTATTTTTAAAAATATTTTCAACTTCAAAAGGAGAGTGCTTAGTTTTTACTGCTATTTAAATATTGATGGTTCATCTACTAATTAAAAACATTCTAAGTTTTTTTTTTACTAATTATTTTAGAAAAATACTGAAGATTAAATTGTTAAATATACCCATTGTTTTTTAAACCTCTTCGCATCCTTTTTTGCACATACATCCTATCATTATGTCTTCTATATACTAATAAATAATAATTTCTTCTTCTTTAGTTTTCTGCTTTTTTAATTATAAAAATGAGATAAATGATGATTGGTATTTTTTTTACCTTTTCCCTACTTTCTTCGCATTAATATTCTTTGCTATCATTATTAAAAATTTAAAAGAAAAAAATTGCATTCAATAATATGTACTATCTGTTTCAGTTGATATGATTATTTTTTTATTCCATCATAAAAGGAGTGACATAATTTTATTTTTAGTAACAATTAAACTAAAATGTCTATTTTACCTTGTAATCACACTAATATCTATCACTTATTTTAGATCAGAAGTTTAAAAAATTTCTTATCTTTCTTAAATTTTGTGTCTAGTCAAACAACTGAATTTTCTTAGCCCAGTCCATTAGATGGAAGTAGGGCTGGCAAGGGGACGGGGAAGGGGACTGGGGATGGGACGGGACGTGGGACGGGGAGAGGGGATTTAGACCGGGACCGGGATTGGGGGGACAAAAATAGGTCCCATCCCGTCCCACTATATATACGGGATGGGATGGGATTTGGGGGGACGGGACGGGACGGGGGATTTTTTTATTTTTAAATACTTATATATTTGTATTGAAATTATACGTCTTTAGCTAATAAATTTTAAATTTAATTTTTTATTTTCAAATATCAAAATAAATTTCCAAATTTCAAGTTTCAATTTTCAAATTTCAAGATTCATGTTTCAAATTTTAAGTTTCAACTTTAAAGTTTTAAATTTCAAATTTGAGAAGTTTAAATTTGTAATTTAAATATTTTAAAGTAATGTAAATTGTAAACTTTAAATTAAGTATTTTAAAGTTAGTTTAGTACTTTAGTTAGTTTAGTACTTTAGTATATATTTAATTGTGCATATTAATAATGGGTTAAAGTGTAATTATTATAACTTGAGCGGTAGGGGGTGTTTGGGAACACAAAAAGTGGCAAAAATCCGTTGGGGGGCCCACTAGCCGTTTCCCAACGGATAAAAATGGTAACTTTTTCAAAATTAAAAAAAAATAAAAATTAGAGGGATCCCGTGAACCGACCGATTCAAGCGGGCCAGGACCAGGCCGGGTCGACCGGGACACAGGGGTGAACCCGCCCCTGGCCGGTCCCCTCATCCCCCACCCCTTAAACCCCCTAAATATAAGGGGATGGGCCGGGCGGGACAGGGGTCGGGTCGGGACGTGGGCCGGGGCGGGACAGTCGGTCCCCCTGTCACCCCTAGATGGAAGTACCAACTCATATATCAATACCCTAGAAGATAGGGTTTTCAAATTTGAGTTTTTTTTCTTTCTCCCCTTATCGCCGCTAGGGTTTATATGGAATCCAACCTTCCTTTTCCTTTTGTCGTTGATCATTAACACTTTTCTCTTGTTTGCCATGTTAATCCTCCTTCTCAGCTCGCAGAGGTAAGATTTTTTTAGCTTGCTCTCTCCTTCTCTATCTGTTTTCTAACTTCCTCCTTTTCTCCTGTAGAGATATATTCTGGCGGAATAATGGATCCCAGAAGTGATTTTGACTTTTGTTAGAGGCGTATAGTCTTGTGGTTGATCTCACAACTCTCTGTAAGTGGCCTTCTTCTTTATCTACCTTTTTCCTCGTTTCTTCCTCTTTGATTTCCTCTTTGATTTCCTTTATCTAGCTGAAGTATAAGGGGAGACATCCAAATGATCCTAACCTCTTTCATTGTGGAGTTTGTTCTCAACCTCAGATCTCTAACCCCCCATCCGATCCCAAGACCATCGTTTTTTGCTAGAGAAATTTTATGTAAGTTGTTGTTGTCTAAACTAGGTAGCTTAATGGCCACAACTATGTAAGCCCCATAATGACAAATCATTTTCTGTAAATATCATAATTGTGAGGTCTGTTGTTGAAAATGATTCTAAAGTAATGCATGCTCATGTCTATAGCTCTTGAAATTTGATCATTCTTACGTTGATAGTTATTGTTGTAATGTTTGACTTATCTGTTGCGGAAGTCAAATATATAGAGAGTGATGGAATCACAACTGCTATATCTAAATGTAGCTAATAAATAGTAAATGAGACAACAACAAAAGGAACACCAAGAATTAACGAGGTTCGGCAAACTTTTGTTTTCTTTTGCCTAGTCCTCAGACACAACCAACCAATATTTATTTCACTCCAAAAGAGTACAAGTGAAATACTACAAGAGAGAAAGAAGAACAAATGCCTTAGGAGATGAGAAGGCAATTGAGAGGTGTGTTACAAATGAATTAGGAGCTACCTATTTATAGGAGTGAATTCTTCCTATTGATGTCATCCATGACATCACAATATGTCAAAATGTCAAGATTTACCTTGTGAAACCAATTTATTGTTCACCTAAATTTCACCTACAAAAGGTGTTATCTTTGACCTTTCCACCAATGAAGAATTATCCTCATAACTACCATATCTTCTCACTAATCCATTTTTGAATCTTGTCAAATTTAACAAATCTCCACCTTGGCAAGATTCTCCATTTTCAACTTTCTCTCAACAACAATTTTGATTGTGTCTTCAACCATAATCTTCAATGTTCAACAATGTTGATCAAGTTCAAACAATGTTGAAACTTGACCGCAGTCACCACTTTTGTCAACATATCGGCAGGATTATCCGTAGTATGAATTTTCTGCATTATGACTCCACCATCTTCTATGATCTCTCGTATGAAATGATATCGGACGTCAATGTGCTTCGTCCTTGCATGATAAACTTGGTTCTTTGCTAATTGAATAGCACTCTGACTATCACAAAATATTGTGATTCCTTCTTGTCCAATACCAAGTTCTCTAAGCAATCCTTGAAGCCAAATTGCTTCCTTCGCAGCCTCTGTAATTGCCATGTACTCTGCCTCAGTGGTAGACAAAGCAACTGTTGACTGCAAAGTAGACTTCCAACTAACTGGTGCATTTGCAATAGTGAAAACATAACCAGTAGTTGATCTTCGTTTGTCCAAATCACCTGCATAATCTGAGTCACAATATCCAACAAGATATTGACTATCTTTCTGCTCGAAAACCAAACCAACATCTACAGTATTATGAATATACCGTAGAATCCATTTTACAGCCTGCCAATGATCCTTTCCAGGATTGTGCATGTACCTGCTTACAACTCCAACAGCGTGTGAAATATCTGGCCTTGTGCAAACCATTGCATACATCAAGCTACCAATAGCATTAGCGTATGGTACTCTTGACATATATTCTCGTTCAGCTTCATTCTTAGGTGACATAGCATCACTAAGCTTAAAATGAGGAGCAAGCGGAGTGCTAACCGACTTCGTTTTTTCATTCATACCGAATCGGTTTAGTACTCTCTTCAAATATTCTTTCTGAGATAAATAGAGTTTCTTTGAATGTCTATCTCTTTTTATCTCCATGCCAAGAATCTTCTTTGCCTCACCCAAATCCTTCATCTCAAACTCCTTTCTTAGTTGAATCTTTAGCTTCTCAATTTCCTCTTGACTTTTAGAAGCTATCAACATATCATCAACATATAGGAGAAGATATATAAAGGAATTATCTTCAAGCTTGCGCAAATACACACAATGATCGTATTTGCTTCTTATGTACCTTTGCTGCAACATAAACTTGTCAAATCGTTTGTACCATTGTCTAGAAGATTGTTTCAATCCGTACAATGATTTTTCAAGTTTGCACACCATATTTTCTTTTCCATCAACTTTGAATCCTTCTGGCTGAGTCATATAGATTTCCTCTTCCAAGTCTCCATGTAAAAAAGCTGTTTTTACATCCAACTGAACTAGTTCCAAATTCAACTGTGCTACCAAAGCCAACAAAACTCTAATGGAGGAGTGTTTCACAACTGGAGAAAATACCTCATTATAATCAATTCCCTCCTTTTGAGCATATCCTTTGGCCACCAATCTTGCTTTGTAGCGAACATCTTCTTGGTTAGGAAATCCCTCTTTCTTTGCAAATACCCATTTGCACCCAATTACTTTCTTGCCATCTGGGAGATTGGCCAATCTCCATGTATGATTCTGATGAAGGGACTGCATTTCTTCATCCATGGCATTTCTCCACTTATCTTCTTGTGAACTTTGGACTGCGTCTTTATAAGTGGTAGGAATGTCATCGGCTGCAATTGAGTTAGCACAAGCCACCATATCTGTGAGTCGCGCAGGTTTTCTTATTGTCCTTTTTGGCTTGCTCGTTGCTATTGATTCAAGTTGTGGTTGAGGTTCTTGAGATGAAACCTCCTCTTCGACTGGCTCTCCTTCAAGAGGAAAATCTTTTGTTGTTTCCTCGTTTGATCCCTGTGTTGGGAAAATTATCTTTCCCTCAAACTCCACCTGCTTTGAAGCACCATCAATTTGTTTGGCTTCTTCAAGTGTTACCTTATTTGTCAAGGCAGATTCATCAAAGGTAACATCCCTGCTGAAAATAACTTTTTTTTTTGTCTCTGGACACCATAAACGGTATCCTTTGACTCCAGAAGTAATTCCCATAAATAAAGTTTTCTTTGCTCTTGGGTCCAATTTTGACTCTCTTACATGATAATATGCAATTGAGCCAAATACATATAAAGTACCATAATCTTCAACAGGTTTTCCATACCATTTTTCAAATGGTGTCTTCCCACCAATAGCAGCAGATGGTAGACGATTAATAAGATGGCACGCATATGTTATTGCTTCAGCCCAAAATTCTTTGCCCAAGCCAGCATTGGACAACATACACCGAACTTTCTCCAGCAAAGTTCGGTTCATGCGTTCTGCCACTCCATTCTGTTGTGGTGTATTTCTGACGGTGAAATGTCTGACGATGCCATTTTCCTCACAAATTTTCTGAAAAAGATCATTTTTGTATTCGCCACCATTGTCTGTGCGAAGACACTTGATCTTTCAGCCACTTTGAGTTTCTATCATCGCCTTCCATTTGAGAAAAATTCCCAATACTTCATCTTTTATTTTCATCGTATACACCCACAATCTTCGAGAAAAGTCATCAACAAAGGTTACAAAATAGTGTTTCCCACCTAATGAAGGTGTTTTGGAAGCACCCCAAACATCTGAATGAACATAATCCAAAATACCTTTAGTATTATGGATAGTTGTTCCAAATTTAACCCTTGTTTGTTTTCCCTTGATACAATGTTCACAAAACTCCAAGTTGCAAGTTTTAACTCCTTTTAGCAATCCTTGATCTGATAAAGTTTTCAAGGATTTCCCTCCAGCATGTCCCAAGCGCATATGCCACAGCTTGGTCATTTCTGCCTCCTTCTCGTCATTGGATGTTGTTGCCGCTGTCCCAATAACTGTACTACCTTGATAGTGGTACATGTTATTATTTCTTCGAATTGCCTTCATTACCACCAGTGCACCAGAGCATATTCTCATCACGCCATTATCTGCAATGACTTTGAACCCCTTTGATTCTAGGGCTCCTACAGAAATGAGATTTTTCTTCAAATCTGGTACATATCGAACATCTGTTAATGTTCTACTTAATCCATCATGGTTCCTTAATCGGATTGAACCAACACCATATGCGGTAAGAGGATTATTGTTTGCAGTGTGAATAACTCCACATTCTCCTTCTTGTAAATCAATAAACCAGTCCCGATTGGGACACATATGATAACTACAAGCTGAGTCCATCAACCATACATCAGATGATTTGAATGGATCTGTTGTAACTAGTGAGTAATCGGAGTCATCACAATCAGCCACATTTGAATCCATGACAGCCTTCCCATTATTTGGTTTGGCTTTGCTATTCAACTTTGGGCAGTCTTTCTTCCAATGCCCTTTTTCTCGGCAAAAGGCACATTCATCTTTGCTGAGTCTCGATCTTGACTTGGATCTCCCTTTCTTCGTTCTCATATGATTTTGAGAACGACCTCTCGCAACCAGTGCTTCTGCTTCTCCGCCTTTTTGTTTTTCTCTCTTTCTTTGTTCATAACTGTATAAGGCAGAACAAACTTCTTTGAGAGATACTTCATCATTCCCATGCAGTAGAGTCGTTTCAAGATGCTCGAACTCATCGGGAAGTGAACTTAACAACATTAAGGCCATATCTCCATCCGTAAAAGTCACGTCCATATTCCGCAAATCTGTCGCCAACTTATTAAAGCTGGTGATATGATCATTCATTGTGCTACCAGGAATATAAGTGAAGCGTAACAGTCTTCTTTTCATGTAAAGTTTATTTTGACTGTTTTTCTTCAAGAATTTCTCCTCCAATGAATTCCATAATTTATTTGCAGATGTTTCCTTCGTGTATGGATACTTTTGTTCTCTTGCAAGGTAAGATCGAATGGTACCGCAAGCAATACGGTTGATAATCTTCCAATCTTCTTCTCCTACACCGTCTGGTTTCTTTTCTTCAATGGCAATATCTAGTCCTTGTTGAAAAAGAACATCAAGGACCTCGCCTTGCCACATTCCGAAATGTCCTGACCCGTCAAAAATTTCAACTGCAAATTTCACATTTGACACAATTCTTGTCATAAGCGAAGATGCCAATGATGACGTATTATTGACACTTGATGTGGACTCATCATTTTTCTTGTCTCCCATTTTACTAAGCTAACAATGCAAAGACCAAAGTAAATCTTTTTCTGATGTGGAAGTTCAGACTATGCTGCAACCACAGAGCATACTCAGATAATACCTTGGCTCTGATACCAATTGTTGCGGAAGCCAAATATATAGAGAGTGATGGAATCACAACTGCTATATCTAAATGTAGCTAATAAATAGTAAATGAGACAACAACAAAAGGAACACCAAGAATTAACGAGGTTCGGCAAACTTTTGTTTTCTTTTGCCTAGTCCTCAGACACAACCAACCAATATTTATTTCACTCCAAAAGAGTACAAGTAAAATACTACAAGAGAGAAAGAAGAACAAATGCCTTAGGAGATGAGAAGGCAATTGAGAGGTGTGTTACAAATGAATTAGGAGCTACCTATTTATAGGAGTGAATTCTTCCTATTGATGTCATCCATGACATCACAATATGTCAAAATGTCAAGATTTACCTTGTGAAACCAATTTATTGTTCACCTAAATTTCACCTACAAAAGGTGTTATCTTTGACCTTTCCACCAATGAAGAATTATCCTCATAACTACCATATCTTCTCACTAATCCATTTTTGAATCTTGTCAAATTTAACATTATCTGCATTCAAAATTCTTTTGCACTCCACTGATAGCTGCTGAAAATTATGTCTGTGTCTAATCTTTATATTCACTTGCAAGGAAGTGAAACTTGACTTAGCTCCACTCTCCTAAAGCCCGATCCATCTTGGCAAATAATCCCCTATACCTTGACGCTTTGTCTATATTTTCTTCAATTTGTTCATCCTCATCCCTCTCTCTTTATCCTTTGTTTCTCTTCATTTGTGATCTCCTCTAAATTAGGAATGCTACTGATCTGATAACCATTTGTTTCCCATATTTGGAACCTGATTCCTCTTCCCTTCATGTTATTTTCTCCCTCCATTAACTTGTTCTTTTCTATAGAATTCAATTCATTCAGACTAACAATGCTTTCTCTCTCCTTACTTCTTCCCTCTTCTTATTTTTTGACCTACTCCTCTTTTGTCAATTGTTTTGCCCTTAAACATTTTCTCTATCCATTTTTTTGTATTGGCTTCCCCTCCCTTTTTTGTTGTTCTCCTTGCGACTCCCCTCTCCCTTCTTGTTCTTCTGCATTTTGAATTTCACCTAGTCTCTATTTTTGGTTGTTCCACTATCTTGGGAGATTGTTGTGTCTACACCCTTTCCTTATTTTCTCCATTTCTCTCCTTCTCTTTTGTCCATTTTTTTTGGGTATTACTCTGGATGGTGACGTGGCATTCCTCTTCATTATGTCCTTGTATTTCAACCCTACTTTTGCTTTGTCAATTCACTGTCTGCTCTGTTACTTCCACTTGACAAATAACACTCTGCGATATTTTTTTTGTTGCTTTTCCGAATTGGATTGAAGTCATTCTACTTATACTTGGGACATGGTTTCTTTTTCACTCCAATTTCTATAAGAAATGATTCCATAATTCCAAATGAAATCCTTAGATATATTCACTTAAGGTTTCCCACCAAGTCTTTCTTGAAATGTATGCTCATTTCAAAATCATGACATCGACTACTCTATCCCTCATTTGGTGAACACACATCTCGAATTAAATACTCATCATAGAATTCTATTTCCAGGCACCAAAAGGAAATTTCAAGTGTTGTTCACTCCCTCCTCAATTTAACTAACAACATATTACTATTCACATACATCCTCCAACATTATCAGCTTTCAATATGGGTTCTTCCAATGGCTTGATTTGCATGTGCAATCACTCGGGGGAGACATATATATGGAACCCACCATTAATTAGGAAGTCAAAGGAACTACCTAATTCCACTTGGGGTACTTCTTTCTATGCCAAATATGGTTTTGGACAAGGTAACTCAGGTGATTGTTATAAAACTCTATCTATCGATTAATGTTGTAATTCTTACCATGATAATGTATCCAACATGAAGATTGTGGTCAACATTTACAATTTGAGGATCATTCGTGGACAACGAATCATAACCAACTTCAAGGCATTTATCTAGTAAATCTTTAGGGCAAATTTGTCAACGAGAAGACTTATTGGATTGCATCTACTAGTCTTCATAATCACAATGTGTGCAACACCATTTCTTTTGATGTAGCAAATGAAACATGGGGAAGCTTGGAGTTTCCCATTTGTGGAGAAGTCAATTCTAATTTCAAAATTGGAGTTGTCGAAAGTGACCTTTTTGTTATTTATACTTGTCGTCGAGGTGATACTACTTTTGATATCTAGATTTTGAAAGATTGTCCAAAATCCAGAATCATCATAAGTAGCATCACCTAGACGGCAAATATTAATTAGAGAAAGGTAACTTCCCACAGCTCCCAATTTGTAATTAGAAATGACTTCTCCACAAATGGAAAGCTCCAAGCGACTCCATGTCTCGTTTACTATATCAAAAGAGAAGATGTTGCACATATCGAAATTACAAAAACTAGTTGATGCAATCCAATGAAGCTTCCCATTGACATGTTGACCCCAAAAATTTATTAGAAAAATGCCCTGAAACTGGTCATGGAGTGTTTTCCAAGAATCTGTCTCAAACTATAAATGTTGATCACATTACTCAAGTTGGACTGGAAAAAAAAAGGTCGGACTCATCAACACAATAATCAATAAATAGAGCTTTGTAATAAATATATATATATACATATATACATAGAAAGAGAAAATCCACGATGAATTAAGTAATTTCTTTGACTTGCTAATATATATATATATATATATATATATATATATATATATATATATATATATATATATATATATATATATATATATATATATCCCCTTTGTGATCGCAAAGACAAATTAACCCATTGGCAGAACCCACAATGAAAGTTGATAAAGTGAGTGGATCCATGTGAACAATGCCTTGTTGTTTGTTAAACAGGGGAGGGAGGAGAGAACTAAAGTTGAAATTCCCATTGATACCCGGATACACAACTCTATGATTTGAGTTTAATTTGAGATGTGTATTCACAAAATCAGGGCTAGATATGAGTTGATGCCATGATTTCGAAACAGATATACATTTCAAGAGAGACTTTGGGATCAACAATAGGGGATCAACAAGGCTTTCTACATTAGATTTCTTACCATGATGTTGTATCCAACATAAAGACCAGTCAACATTTACTGTTTGAGGACTTATTCGTGGACGACAATACATGACAAACTTCAGGGCATCTATCTAGTAATTTTTTATGGTAAATTTGTCAACGAGAAAGATTCAGTGGATTGCAACTACTAGTCTTCATAATCACAATGTGCGCAACATCATTTCTTTTGATGTAGAAGATGACACATGGGGAAGGTTGGAGCTTCCCATTTGTTGGGAAGTCAATTTTAATTTCAAAATCAGAGTTGTGGAAAGTGACCTTTCTGTGCTTCATACTTGTCGTCTAGGTGATACTACGTCTGATATCTGGATTTTGAAGGACTGTCCAAAAACCGCAATTTTCAAAATCCAAACATCAGAAGTAGTACTACCTAGATGGCAAGAATAGAGCACATTAAGCACTTCCCATTACTCCTATTTTGATATTAGAATTGTCTTCTCCACAAATGGAAAGCTCCAAACATCCCCATGTCTCATCTGGTACATCAAAAGAAATTATATTGTGCACATCGTGATTATCAATACCCGTATATGCAATCCAATAAAGCTTCCCATTGACAAATTTAGACGAATGATTTATTAGAAAGATTTCATGAAGTTAGTTATGAAGTATTGTCCAAGAATCAGTCTTCAGACTATAAACATTGACGATAATCCTCATGTTGGACTCCTCAACATTATAAGAATCACAACAATGTTTAATAAACAAAGCTTTATAATCGTCACTTGAGTCATCGTATTCAAATCATATTTGGTATAGAAAAAAATACCACTGGGAGAATTTTTTTTTTCTTTTTAAAGAAGTTGTTTTTGGCGGTTGTCTTGATAGAGGAGAAGTCGTCATAGTTTGATTGCAACACATTCTTGAACTATAAATTTTTATTAAAATTGGAAGGCATATAGAAATCCTAATTTAGATAAAAGTAGATATTTGAAGAATAAATGGACTGGGATTTTAAATTATTTTTGGCGTTTGTACATAAAACAGAAATCCAAATTTGTATAGAATTTGATATTTGAAGTATAAAGGGATTGGGAAGTATCTCATAAATTCTTTGCCTATTTATATCAACTCATATTGCACCGTATTGATTATTCATACAAGTTTAAAGGATTTCGGAAGTATCGCCTGAAATTCTTTGATCTTAGCTAAATAATTACTCATTCTTTCTTCAGAAACATGTCGTCGTCATCGTTGAGAAGTGCCAAATTGTTATGTCTGTTTCTGCTGTTGGGTTGCATAGGCATTGCTGCTGCCACTGCAACCGAACCCAAAACAAAATCGTTTGGTACTTCAATTGGATTGTGGCCCCGATGGTGGTGGTGGCGTACTCACCCAAAATACCATCACCACCAACTCCATATCCAATTGATAATGCGGCTTCACCAGCACATATGGCTCCATCCCCTGTTGATAATGTGGTTTTGCCACCACACATGACCCCTGCTCCATCCACTTCTTGCACCAAAGTGGATGGTTGTGCATTAGATTTGATCACTTCCGTTTTCAAGCGTAGAATTACATTATCCACTCAATGTTGTCAACTACTTTCAACAATTTCAGATGATTGTTTTTACAGAGAGTACACGCACTTAAAGAGAGTATCATTTTTCCTTGGAAAAGTGAGAAACTATTGTAGTCACGCGGTTGATAATGCGGCATCACCAACTCACGCGTCTCTATCTCCATCTCCGGTTAATAATGTGGCTTCACCAACTCATGCGGCTCCATCTCCATCTCCCGTTGATAATGCGGCTTCACCAACTCATGCGGTTCCATCCCCATCCCCGGTTGATGATGTTGTTTCTCCATCGTATATGCCTCCGTCTTGGGGCCCGGCCTCGGCTCCAACCACTTCTTGCATCAAGGTGGACGGTTGTGCATCAGATTTGATCACTTCCGCTTTCAAGCGTAAAATTTCATTATCCACTCAATGCTGCCAAGTAATTTCAACAATTTCAGATGATTGCTTTTACAGAGAGTACACACACTCAAAGAGGGTACCATTTTTCCTAGGCAAAGTGAGGAACTATTGCAGTCATCATCATGCCTGAAACAGATTTTTTCTTTCTTATTTTTTTTGGTCATTTAGCTTATTTATATAGGATTTCCCCTTAATAGGTTTTTAGGCGTTTGTTAAGTACTTTCAATTAAATTCTTTAATTAGTTCAGTTGTATCTTTATCTCTATTTTGCAGTTTAATTACTACTCTCTCGTTGCATATTTATTTGTCCATGTTTGACTTGGTACACTCTTTACAACTCATTTGCTATATCACTTCATAATATTAGCTATGGAACACATCCTTTAACTTATTCGCAATACGGTAGACATATCAATCAACTATACCTTGGTCCGAATAATTATGATTATATGAATCATCCGCAACTATAAATTTCTATTCGCCCCAGCATCCCAACAAATTTATTAATAAGAAGACTTATCATGTTATATTTACACTAACTCACAAGAATTTTGTCAGCTAGACTATTTTTTATTTTTATTTTTTTTTGCATGGTATAACTGAAAATTGAACTCTTAAAACTTCTGATTTGATGATGCATTACTTTCTGAATAGTTTTGTGGGGTTCTGAGCAGTAAGTTTCTTAATTCTGGCAACAATATTTTAATTTGATTTTAGTTACTTTGAGGCTGATTTATGAGTGAAACGGAGCTTCTTAGTGTTGAAGTAAAGAGAAATATGATAGTTGTAGAGGCGGATTCTTATTGTTGTGATTCTACTGATGATTATGAAATTGAGAGCTACAAGTATCCTTAATTCAATCCAAATATTAAAGAAAACAAAAAAGATTCTTGATTTATTTGGCTGACGATTTGGATATACATGACGATGAGGCTATGTCCGACAAAAGAATAAGTCTTATTGAAGCTTTGAAAGAATATTAACATATGTTATTCATTAGAGAAATCAATGTACACTGTTCTATAATCAAGTAAGCTAGTTTAACCGATCGAAAAAGCAGGGGAACAATCCACAAAGTTTCTTTTAACATTATTTGGTTAAAACTCGGAGTCAAGTTCTATTAATCCTCATTATACATGAAAGAACTACAAGTCTGATACTAAATACAACAGACACGATAAAAAAATAAAACAGATTATTACATTGTTTTGATCGACTTCCTGAAATTCAATAGTACAAAACAAATTAAGATTGCATCTCCGAAAACAGTGCATAACACAACAAAATACCATGAGAGGAATTTGAGTAGAACAGTCTCAATTCAATCTCGAAAAGAAAGAAACGAAAACATGTTTTAGTCATATGAGGTAACAATCACAAAAATTGGTAACGGAGCAGTGATAGGCGGAAGGATGTTTTTCTGTAAAGTGAGACAGTAGCAGCAGAGCAGAACAGAGGAGACAGTTTTAGACCTGTTGATTAAATATTTAAGTATCACATTATCGCTAGATCGTGAAGAGAATAATTGTATACGGAGTCAAACATGTCTAAATGAAGAAATTGATGATTCATATACTAGCAATACCAACATAAACACAATGCTTGTATTTTAAAAAAATCTAGTCTCTACAAACGTGTGTTTGGAGGTTTTCAACATAATTGTCGAATGATTATGATTGTGAGATATCATGATATCAATAGGGGATCGACAAGGCTTTCTACATAGATTTCTGCAGCAGCACATTCCTCAAATTGATCAGCAACCTCTACTTGTCTGGTTGAACAGTTATATATCATGATGACGGGGAAGTAAAAGTAAAATTTCATCCGTATTCGACTTGTAACAAGGAACGGAGAAAATGGATGTAAAGAATATAAACTCCCCAAGGTCTTTAGGATGATCGACCATGAAAATCTTTGTCCATGATAGTTCAACTCCACAATCTTTCATAATCCACACATCGGAATTAGTTCCTTCGATACAATTAAGACAAAGCACAGAAAGATGACTTCCCACCACTCCCAGTGCCAACGGATAACTACCTTTTCCATAACTATCCGGAAGCTCCAACCTTCTCCATGTTTCGTCTGCTAAATCAAGAGAAATGATGTTGCACATATTGAACGTATCAACATCAGCTGATAATGCCCAATAAAGCTTTCCATCAACAACAAATTTACCCGGAGAATTTACTAGTAAATTTCCCTGAAACTTATCGATTGTTCTCCAAGAATCAGCCTTCAAACTGTATATGTTGACTATAGTATCACACGGACCACTATCCGCATAAATACATTGAATAACTACCACTTTGTAATCATCACATGTTTCGTCATATCCAAAACCATATTTGAGATAGTAAGAGCAATTGTTCTTGAAGTTAGCTCCAAATGCAGGCAATTTCTTAGACTTGTTAATAGCGGGGTTCCATAGAACGAGCTCCTCTATCTTACTATACAGACAAATCAATCCATTGACAGAACCGACAATCCAAGTATAAATAGTGGGGTTTTCCATGGGAGAACCAATGTCAAATAGCTCCGTGCTTCGTTGTTTGTTAAGCATGGAAGGGAGACAACATACCTTGTAATTGCACGCGGATTCTTGAAAAATAATCCTGTGGTGGCTGTATTCTTTGTCATTAGCTGTTAATTTCAAATGATTTTTTATAAACTTTGCACTGGAGATTAGTTCAAGCCATGATTTTGAAACACAAGTGAACTTCAACAGAGACTTTGGTGGCACTTTTAAGAGAATCTCTACGATGATTTCATGAGGAAGAACAGAGATTATCGATTCATCCATAGGTCTTATGGTGCAGCTTCTGTGTGTATTTTTTGTTAGTATAATAACAAAAAATAGTCAAGGTAGGGGTAAGGTTTGCGTAAACTTATGATATGATGTTGTAATTGTAAGGTCATAGAAACTTATATCGAAAGGGGAACTGCTGATGGATCTATCTTATTAGACATGGCTGAGATCCCCAAGCTACGTGGCGAAGAGATCAATGTTTTTTGGAGGGAAATGGTCTGTGATAACAACATCTTTCACTTTTTTTCTAATTGTTTTCTGGATTTTATATCATAAATAATGATATGGAAGTCTTTGTACTTCAGGACAATTGTCTAAACATTTTTCAAAAAAGTTGTTTTTGGCGGTTGTCTTGATTGAGGAGGAGTCATAGTTTGATTGCAACACATTCTTGAACTATGATTTTTCATTAAAATTGGACGACTGGAAGTCCTAATTTGGATAGAAGTAGATAGACTATTTGAAGTATAAATGGGTTGGGATTTTAAATTGTTTTTGGCGTTTGTACATAAAAACACAAATCCAAATTTGTATAGAATTTGATATTTGAAGTATAAAAGGATTGGGAAGTACAGCCTTAATTCTTAGCCTATTTATATCAACTCTTTTTGCACATAATTATTCATACAACTTTAAAGGATTTGCAAGTATCGTTTGAAATTCTTTGAGCTAATTAATTAATTACTCATTCTTTCTTCTCAAACATGTCGTCGACAAGTGCCAAATTGTTATGTCTATTTCTGTTGTTGAGTTGCATTGCTACTGTTGGGAAATTCGGGTAATTTCCCTACAAAACGGAACAACTTTAGTGAAATAAACCGGTTCAAATGAACTGAACCGGACAGAACACTAACAAAGATACCCGACAAGTAATATCGAATATTAACTGAAAAGAAGAGAAAAGAGACCGAACAATTTTAATAATGGAGTTCAGCCGCGAAAGCTTAATCTCCGAGCACCGCTCAAAGCAGCCTGCTTTTATTAGATAGAGAGAAGAGATTACAAAATGGTGCATTTTACAATGAAGGAGGAGGAGTTCTTTTATAACCCCAAATTCTCCTTCACAATACATAAAACTCCGATGTGGGACTAAATAATTAGGCCAAAGAGTCAACAAATCTCCACCTTGGCTTAATATCCAGTCCCACCAAATACAAATCTTCTCAAACAAACAAATAATAAAAGCAGTTTTCACGTTGCTTCCAAATTTGCGCCGTGAGGCGCCAACTTCAAATGTGCAGGACATTGACCAAGTCTAAACAGTGTTCAAACTTGGCCTTTGTAACCACCTTGGTCAGCATATCTGCGGGATTCTCCGTAGTATGAATCTTCAACAGAAGTATCTCCTCTTCTTCGAGAATTTCCCTCACAAAGTGATAGCGAACATCAATGTGCTTCGTCCGTGCATGAAAGACTTGATTCTTTGCTAAATGAATAGCACTCTGACTGTCAGAATAAACCTCAAGTTGTTTCTGACCAACTCCCAAGTCTTTAAGCAACCCATGAAGCCAAATCGCCTCCTTTACAGCCTCTGTAATCGCCATATACTCTGCCTCTGTCGTAGACAAAGCCACCGTTGACTGTAAAGTAGACTTCCAACTAACTGGCGCTTTTGCTAAAGTGAACAAATAGCCAGTTGTAGATCGTCGCTTATCCAAATCACCTGCATAGTCAGAATCACAGTATCCAACTATGCATTGACCAAGTGATTTATCCTGCTCGAATACCAATCCAATATCTACGGTATTTTGCAGATACCGTAGAATCCATTTCACAGCTTGCCAATGACCCTGGCCTGGATCATGCATGTACCTGCTAACAACACTAACAGCCTGTGAAATATCTGGTCTCGTACACACCATTGCATACATCAAGCTTCCAACTGCATTTGCATACGGGACTTTCGCCATGTATTCTCGCTCTTCATCAGTCGTCGGAGATAACCGGCTACTCAGTTTCAAATGAGGAGCAAGTGGGGTACTCACGTGTTTTGTATCTTCGTGCATACCGAAACGTCTTAGTACCTTCTTCAAATACTGCTTCTGTGACAGCCAAAGCTTGCCTCTCTCTCTGTCCCTGTTTATCTCCATGCCGAGAATCTTCTTGGCTTCCCCCAAATCCTTCATCTCGAACTCTTTACTCAACTGAGCCTTCAGTTTGTCAATCTCAGTTTGGCTCTTTGCTGCAATCAGCATATCATCAACATATAAGAGTAAGTAGATGTAGGAACCGTCTTGAAGCCTGCGCAAATACACACAATGATCGTATTTGCTTCTCTTGTACTTCTGACCCTTCATGAAACTATCAAATCGTTTGTACCACTGTCTCGGAGATTTGACCACCCCCGTTTTAAAGCATAGAATTTCATTATCCACTCAATGTTATCAACTACTTTCAACAATTTCAGATGATTGCTTTTACACAGAGTACACACTCAGAGAGGGTACCATTTTTCCTTGGAAAAGTGAGAAGCTATTGTAGTCATGAGGTTGATAATGCGGCTCCATCTCCATCTCCAGTTGATGATGTGGCGGTTCCATCTCCATCTCCGGTTGATAATGTGGCTTCACCAACTCATGTGGCTCCATCTCCAGTTGATAATGCGGCTTCACCAACTCATGCGGCTCCATCTCCATCTCCGGTTGATAATGTGGCTTCACCAACTCATGCGGTTCCATCCCCATCCCCGGTTGATGATGTCGTTTCTCCATCGCATATGCCTCCCTCTTGGGGCCCGGCCCCGGCTCCCACCACTTCTTGCATCAAGGTGGACGGTTGTGCATTCAATTTGATCACTTCCATTTTCAAGCGTAAAATTTCATTATCCACACAATGCTGTCAAGTACTTTCAACAATTTCAAATGATTGCTTTTACAGAGAGTACACAAACTCAAAGAGGGTACCATTTTTCCTAGGCAAAGTGAGGAACTATTGCAGTCATCATCATGCCTGAAGCAGATTTTTTCTTTTTTCTTTTTTTGGTCATTTAGCTTATTTATATAGGATTTTCCCCTTAATAGTTTTTTAGGCGTTTGTTAAAATTCTTTAATTAGTTCAATTGGATCTTCATCTCTATTTTGCAGTTTAATTACTACTCTCTCCACGCATATTATTTGTCCATGTCTAACTTAGCACTTTATTATATCACTCGTAGACTATTGATAATATTAACTATGGAGCACAACCTTATACACTTATTCGCAATATGGTAGACATATCAATCAACTATGCATGCCTTGGTCCTAATTAAGTTGAGTACGCTTATATGAATCTTCCGTAACTATTCCTTTCTATTCGACCCCAAACATCCCAACAAATTAATTAATAAGAAGACTTACCATGACAATTTTACACTAGCTATCAACCTGCCACAACCGTACAACCTACAACAAGACTTTGTCAGCTCAAAATAATTGAAAATCAAAATTCCTAAAACTTCTGATTTGATTCACTGCAATGTTGTATTTGATTATTAGAACAAGCATTCATCATCAGTGGAAGACTGGTAGCTTAGACACAATGAATCGAATCTTTAAAAAGATGGCGGACAAGCATTACATCAGTTCTTGCCTCTGTATCGAATCTTACACTATCTATCCTAGAAATAATTTACTTTGAATTGTCTCCTCGAATCAGTCTAAGATTCACAATCCTTTTTTATTTCATCTTAAGTAGAGAATTTTTTATCAGTTCCTTTGTATAACACCTTTTCTGCATAATCCAGTATTAGTATAGCAAGTCATCTTCCTGCATCATTCTGGTAAAGTAGAATTAGACGATTAACTCGGCCAGATTGAGTTTTACGCAGAATAACTGATCCAACTGTGGTGTCTGCTATTAGAGTCATTGATCGATACATTAATGATCTTTTGATTTATACAATGTTCTGTTTCGTTCTCTCCATCATATCTGTTATGTTTAGTATCAGACTGATATTTCCTTCTGCTTACTGCATGTACAATCCTGGAAACAAGGTAGGTACCAAATTTCCTCTTTATCCCAGTAGGATCCAGTCGTAGAGATCAAGTTAGAATTGGATAGTAACTTTGACTGAGTTATGATCCAGTGATTGATACAATGGTTTTTCGTCTAATCTGATATATTGAATGTGTCTAGATTGAGGATTCATATAAGTACCAAAGCTAAATGTATTTCGAGGATTCATATAACTAATCTCAACTAATTTGTATACTTTAGAGAAAACTTGCATTGTGTACTCAAAACCGTATATTGGAGCTTAAAGAAATGAGCAAAGGTATCCTTGTGTCTTCTTCCCTTACTCATCCTTCTTCATCATCTTCTTTTTCTTTTTCTTCTTCGTCAATCTTATTCTCTCTATCTTTTTTTTAAGTTCGATATATCATTTTCGAGCAAATTATATATCAAAAGACTTGAAAAATCTAAAGGATTTCATATCTAAAATTTGAGACGTTTAGAGGTGATTTTGAGTTGAATGAAATTGAATAGTCAATGTATACTTTATGTATAGTTAGTGTATACATTATGTATAGTAAGTTATTTTTCGTTTTTTCTTAGTATATCATAATGTATAGTCAGTGTATATAGCTCATGTATAGGTAAACTGTATTGTAGAATAGTGTATACTTTCTATGGCTTTTGGCAAGCTCTACTAAGTTATTTTTTAGGTTTTCGAGTGTATCATAATGTATTGTCAGTATATAATTAGGTAAACTATATTGTATAGTAGTGTATAATCTATTATTTTTGGCTACTTTTTTATATAAATAAAACATGACTACATTATTGTGCATATATTTAAAACTAGCCCAAATTATAATTTGTCCGATTTGTTTATGTTTGAACGGGTTAATAACCTGCTTAATTGGGTACATTTTGACATGTTTAGTGTAGCCCATTTCAAAACTAGGCCAACATGCCGTTCAAATTGATCCATGACAAATTTGATCTAAATATTTTTTTTTTAAAACGTGTGTTTTTTTTAAAAAAAAATTTATGTTATTTATGGTCATTATACAATGGAGAGTTTTATTAGGTACTTAAAAAAATTAAAAGAAAATTAACTTTGAATGTGTAACTTAGTAAGAGTTAGATATATAGGTGGAGTTATCTAAGTAGGTTAATAATCCACTCCTGTATCAAGTCAACTCGTTTTGATATTTATTAATTCAGCTCAATCCATTCATTTGATACCCCTATTTA
Source organism: Solanum sitiens (assembly GCA_016801875.1). Lineage (NCBI taxonomy): Eukaryota > Viridiplantae > Streptophyta > Magnoliopsida > Solanales > Solanaceae > Solanum > Solanum sitiens. The sequence continues at coordinate 170,932 of JABWTJ010000920.1, read as the reverse complement.
TTTGTACAGGTAGAATTTATGTATACCCTCAATAATAGACTTTTATTATACATATAAAGCAGTAGGAAACTAATGACTAATGAGAGTAGAATTAAAGTCCACTTAATACACTTCATATATCAAATGCATACTCATTAATTGCTAAAAAAAAGTACACACAAAGTTATTATTTTTAAAATATATATAAAAAAAGGTCTCAAGTATTAATGTGAAGAGGTTAAGAATTTCACATATATAGAGGGGGCTTGAGTAGTTTGAATTATTAGAAACAAAAATATATTTTTAAAGTTTGATTACACGTTTGGGAAGGGAAGCCCAAGGTCAAAGAAGGGACAAACGAGGGGTTAGTTTGTGGATTTTCACTAAATTTGAAGTCCCCAAAGTGTGCCATTTTGACTCACTCAAACTTGCACCTTTTAAAATTAAGTAAATACTTTGTACTATGTTCATAAAATTAATTAAGATAATTGTTGGACTTTTTTTTATACTAGTTCAAAATAATGGTGAAATCAGAAAATTTGTTAAGAGTGTTTAAGATTTAATATATATATATGAAAAATAATTTGACCAATATATTTGGTACAATTTTCTATATACATACCATATAGTAGAACTTTTCGATGAAGAGTGTCTGATTGATCATCCTGAGCTATATGTGGCTACGCCACTGGTCCAAAATAAGTAAATTCATCAAAGTTCAAGCATATTGTTGGGACTTGTTTCTATGTTTACCCTTCAACTTTATAATTTCTAAGAGAATAGTTTGAAGAATAATTAAAATAATAATAGTAGAAAGTAGTCTTTTATTTATGTTCTTTTATAAAAAATAATTTGGCTATGTCCAACCCCTATTATATTGTTATAGTTATGAGTTCATGTTTAATATTTATTGACTTCTTATAAATGTTTACGTATAAATTTATGTTCCGCGTCGAAGTACTGACTTCAAATGAATTTGACACCGATACATTGGATCCACCTTTGTCTAGACATGGTTGGCAAATGAAGTAGAAGAAATTACGTATAATAAAAATATCATACTCAGTATGATCCCTCAAGTAAGATTTAGAGAGGGTGTGGTGGGATGAGAATGACCCATATCATATTGGGACGACATCTTAGTACTCTTTATATGACTTGGGCAACCTTTTTTTTTTTAGTTAATTTTTAGAGTGCGAGTTAGATTTAAAATTCATTTAACATGATATCAGAGTCATACACATCAAGTTCGTTGTGAAACTCGAATCCCAGACTGTGCGGTGAGTTATGAATATACTCCTGGCACGCTCCAATTTGATCGAACAACGTCTCGGAGTGATGGGGTACCAAAACTCCTTATATGGCTTTGATAATAATCTTCCTTTTTTAGCTAACTTTTGAAATATGAATTAAATCTAATATTTATATAACAGTTCGTACACAAATCTTACTCCTACCGTTTAAATTGAAAATATCCTAACTAGCAAGGGTTAATACCTACTAATTTGGCAACAAAATTCAAACTTTCAAATAGTCACATCATTATTATTATAGGTAGAGTTACATAATTGCTTTTCAATAAGCAAGAAAAATTGAGGAAATCCATGGCTTGGTTTTCAATAAAGTCAGAAAATCGAAGGAAATTGACTCGTGCGGTCTTAATTAAATATATTAACTTTAAACTTAGGTAGTTGAATTTTTAGCTACCAAAAATCAAGGTAATTAATAATTACTGTATGGTAAACACAAACCCTTCACATAAATGATCATGCACGTGACAACCAAAAAACAAGAAGAGAAAAAATGGACAGGCAAACTCTACTACGATAAATATTTATTTATTTCAGATATTTATATCAAATCAATAAATATATGTGATGTTCGTATGAACATACAATAACGTTACTTAAAAATATTTATTTAATGTATTTACTTTATTAAATTATTTAACTACCATAAATTACATCAATTTGATGTAATTAACACTTGAATTAGCAATAATAAGTCTTTTTGGCCAAGTTTTTCAAAAAAAAAATATTTTGAAGAGTAAAAACGATTTTATATATTAAAGTAGTAATTTATTTCCGACAAAGATTTCAAAAATATTTCGAGATAAAATAGCTTCTAAAAATCAACAAATAAGACAAATTTAAACTTGTTGTAATAACAACAAAAATCCATACCGAAATTTTATTACCTTATTCCTTAAATCCTATTTCTCCATTATATTTGAAAGCAAGTACAAAAAGAAAAGGCAATTTTGAGCCAAATTATAAGAAATATATGATCACAATTTTTATTTTTTTTATTTTTTTTCCTTTTCTTTTAGTTTTTCTAATTATTTTTGTCTCCTCATTTAGAAGAAAAATGAAAGTGGAGTGGGTATTTAGGTAACAGAGCAGTTTGGGATTCGTAGACCTTTACTACTACTTATTTTAACAACTTTTTTTTCTTCATTTTATAAGGCACAATATTTTAAATTTTGTACCCCCTTTACATTTTTATTTTTATTTTTATGTTTTTTTATGAGAAAATTTTATTTTTATATATGTAAGAGATCATTAGAGATCTTTATTTTTACGTGTAAGAAATCTCGTTTTTTGTTTATTTAATTTTTCTCCTAGGCTTATGAGTATAGTATTTCCAGTATATTTAACTTATAGGTAAGTGATCACACGAGAACTGAAACAAAAAAAAATAAGTTGATTTTAATTTGACATTAAAAGTACATTATATTTTCTCAAACAACCAAATACTTTCTAATTACATTCACAAATCAAATTTATTTCCTATCATGAGTTACATCGATCAATATCACATAATTTTCAATAGACTATGTGTATCAAATAGTAGAAACTTAAATAAGATAAAATCTTGTGCATAATAAATAACCAAATATAACAATTAAAATGAAATACTTAGATTAAATTAAATATAATTTAAAATAAATCAATAAGACAACATCAATTCAAATTTCGCGAATGAATAAATATAAGCCATATATACAAGCAGATTAATTTATTCTAACGAATTTTTCAAAATATTATATCGTGCGAATAAATACACCGAACTGTGATAAATAAGCAAATTATAGCTACTAATAATTATTTTATCTTCAAACTATATACTATGAAACTAAAGCTACACATTTAATTTGAGATTATCTTAGGCCTTAGGGCTTGAAAAATGTTATGACAAGAAAGTCAAAATCTTTGTAACTAAAAATTCTTTTGAATTTATTTGTGGACCTCAATATGATCAAGTAGGGTATAAGTTTAAGACTAATTTTAATTTTATGACATATTATCCCTAAAATACCCCTCAAATTTTCATAATTAAGATAATAAGCATCCCTTAATTACCTTAGCTGGAAGAGTATCTTTTAGTATAATATATAGTCCATTACTTACTTTAGCAGAAACTTTATTTAATCTGACAAGTCAGTGGAATAGAAGCTGTGAAAAGAATGGAATAGAAGCAAATAGATTTTTTGGATCCTGAGATAAATATATAATTTTCTAAAATGATATTTTAAAAAATAAATAATCATAAGTCTGAAGCTATTCACATAGGGAATTTTACATATTGAATATAATTTTGTGCTTTTGTCTTGATAAATGTGCCTTTGGTCTGTGACTCTAATTGTTTTCAAAATAGTTATTCAAATTAGCAAATTGATAAAATATATAACTACTTGGAAGTTTAATTTGTCTTGATATACACACATTAATTATTTATATATCTTGACATATTAAAGATCAATTTATTGTATAGTCATGAAACAAACATTTAATAATATCATATCCCTATAAGGGTCAATTTAGTGAGTTTCTTGAGATTCTTAAATTTTGGAATAAACAAAATACAAATTGGTACAACAAGACATTGAAGTGAGAAATAAGAGTCATTGCTGGGAATTCATTATTTTTCTTTACCTTATAGTTCATTTGGTAGGTGATTAATTCTAATTGACATTATTTTCCCCTTTTTTTCTCCTTTATAGTTTACACCTAAAAGATATAATTAAACGTATTAATTGTCCATTAAAAAACAAGATTAGCAATATGAGGAAAACATAAGTTTGATCTCTGTTGAAATCAGTGACGAATTTAGAAATTTTAGTAAAATAATAATCCCACGCATCGGAGTTGAACCTATTCTTCTTGTGTGTTAAAGGGATTCGAAATTCATATATACATAAAAAAAATTATATCCTATTTATGCAGTATAATTTTTCGACAAAAAAATTGCAAATGGCTACACCACTACATACTATGTACAATGATTACAATACATTCAGGGTTCGTTTGGTACGAGAGATAAGGAATAACTAATTAATCCACGTATTTATTTTAAGAGGAGTTTTACTTATTCCATGTTTGATAAAGATAAAATCGCAAAATAACTTATACCAAAATTGTAACCTATGATAACTAATCTCAAAATAACTTGTTCCTCAACGAAACAAACTCCAATAGTGATAAGAGATTTTACAATATCTATGCACACAAGTCAAATATTATAGTTTTTCGAAAAAATTGAGAATAGGGGAAGGGGAAATAGGGAGAGATTAAAGGTAGAAAAACGAACTCTCACCAATAAAGTAAGAGTTCAAGTGATTAACATCACGTAGGACATATTAAAATTCTTTACACTATCAGTATACGTGATACACACAAAACAATAATAATTTGCTTAACTAAAGATAAAGCCAAAATTGGCACTTGCCAAAGAAGAGGCAAACAAGTAGAGATAGAGCTATTAAAGTCAGCAGAAAAGTCGGCTGATCTTTAGGAGGAAGACCCCTCTTTAGGAACCATATAATCACTTACTTAATTCACAAACTTAACACATTTTCTCTCTTCAACTTATAAACTTTTCTTCTTCAACAACAACAACAATATTAGGGTTTCATCAATAGTTATAAGTTTTACTTAAACAAGTTTTGTTTTTGTTTAGTAAAAAAAGTTGTGTAAGGTAGGTAGGTATTAGGGTTTGTTCTATTGATCTATTAGGGTTTTTAATGGAAGAGAGAAATGATAAAGAGAAAAATATGGATGAAGTAATGCTTCCAGGGTTTAGGTTTCATCCAACTGATGAAGAGTTAGTAGGGTTTTATTTAAGAAGGAAAGTTCAACAAAAACCAATATCTATTGAACTTATCAAGCAACTTGATATCTATAAATATGATCCATGGGATCTACCAAGTAAGAAAACATATATCCATCTTCATGCTTCTTCTTTGTTTTGTTTTTCATCCAGTGTCTAGTACTCGTATTAGAGTCTGACTATATCTGGATCGCGTGTTACAAGGTCCATTACATCATTTTTTTCATATTTAAGACTCAAACTCTACTTTTAAGGGTCCTAACCATCCCACCATAACTTTCAACCATAATAATACTAAGCTTGTTCATATATGTATGTTATAGCTTTTGCATCAAAATTTCATTGGGTTTTTATTTTTTCATGTTGTATTATATATCCTTGCTACTTGTTTTTGTATTATTAACTCATACACAGTCAGTATAATTTAACTTGTTATAACAGATAACATGTTTGACTTTTCAAGGAGTGACTAGTTACTTGTGGAGATTGACGATTATTTGTAATTATTTTTTTTACATAAAGTTTAGCTTGTATATACTGACAATAGTGTTTATTTACAAATAACTTAATATAAAATTAGTATTTTTTTTTATTTTTATTATGTCCTTAGAAGATGAAACATAGGTAACAACTCTTTTGTTTTTTTTGTTTTTTTTTCTTAGCAGAGTTGGCAGCAGTGGGAGAAAAAGAATGGTATTTTTATTGTCCAAGGGATAGAAAATATAGAAATAGTGCAAGACCAAATAGAGTAACTGGAGCTGGTTTTTGGAAAGCAACAGGTACTGATAGGCCAATTTATTCATCTGAAGGATCAAAATGTATTGGATTGAAAAAATCACTTGTTTCTGACTTTTGGGAGATGTGGGATCAAAACATTGATACTCAGATTGTTTTCCTGGCTACTGCCCAACTACTACAAACTATGGTTTTATTATTCATAAGGTTTGAATTTAACGAGTGTATAAGGACATGAGAGTAACTGGAGGCAGTCTTCAGTGGAATAGAAGCCAAATAGAGTGATGATCATAAGTCTGAAGACATAGGGTGAATATAAGATAAATGACTCTAATTGCAAAATAGTTATTCCAAATTGTACTTGGAAGTTTAATTTGTCTTGTGACACTCATGATCCCCAATTTAGTGAGTTTCTTGAGATTCGGGTATTGAAGTGAGAAATAAGAGTCAGTATAGTTCTAGGTGATTAATTCTAATTGATAGTTTACACCATTAAACGAGTCCATTAAGATTAGCAATATGAGGAAAACATAAGTTTGATCTCTGTTGAAATAGTGACTATTTTAGGCATCGGAGTTGAACCTATTCTTCATTCGTGCAGTTAATTGCAAATGGATGTACAATGATTACAATATTCATGGTACCTAATTAATCTTAGTTTTAAATGTTTGATAAAGATCGATACCAAAATTGTGATGTTCCTAAAATAGTGATAAGAGATCTATTCAAATATTATAGTTTTTCTAGAAAAACGAGTAAGAGGTGATTAAATCATGTATCAGTATATGTGATACACACAAAACAATAATAATTTGCTTAACTAAAGATAAAGCCAAAATTGGCACTTGCCAAAGAAGAGGCAAACAAGTAGAGATAGAGCTATTAAAGTCAGCAGAAAAGTCGGCTGATCTTTAGGAGGAAGACCCCTCTTTAGGAACCATATAATCACTTACTTAATTCACAAACTTAACACATTTTCTCTCTTCAACTTATAAACTTTTCTTCTTCAACAACAACAACAATATTAGGGTTTCATCAATAGTTATAAGTTTTACTTAAACAAGTTTTGTTTTTGTTTAGTAAAAAAAGTTGTGTAAGGTAGGTAGGTATTAGGGTTTGTTCTATTGATCTATTAGGGTTTTTAATGGAAGAGAGAAATGATAAAGAGAAAAATATGGATGAAGTAATGCTTCCAGGGTTTAGGTTTCATCCAACTGATGAAGAGTTAGTAGGGTTTTATTTAAGAAGGAAAGTTCAACAAAAACCAATATCTATTGAACTTATCAAGCAACTTGATATCTATAAATATGATCCATGGGATCTACCAAGTAAGAAAACATATATCCATCTTCATGCTTCTTCTTTGTTTTGTTTTTCATCCAGTGTCTAGTACTCGTATTAGAGTCTGACTATATCTGGATCGCGTGTTACAAGGTCCATTACATCATTTTTTTCATATTTAAGACTCAAACTCTACTTTTAAGGGTCCTAACCATCCCACCATAACTTTCAACCATAATAATACTAAGCTTGTTCATATATGTATGTTATAGCTTTTGCATCAAAATTTCATTGGGTTTTTATTTTTTCATGTTGTATTATATATCCTTGCTACTTGTTTTTGTATTATTAACTCATACACAGTCAGTATAATTTAACTTGTTATAACAGATAACATGTTTGACTTTTCAAGGAGTGACTAGTTACTTGTGGAGATTGACGATTATTTGTAATTATTTTTTTTACATAAAGTTTAGCTTGTATATACTGACAATAGTGTTTATTTACAAATAACTTAATATAAAATTAGTATTTTTTTTTTTTTTTTATTATGTCCTTAGAAGATGAAACATAGGTAACAACTCTTTTGTTTTTTTTGTTTTTTTTTCTTAGCAGAGTTGGCAGCAGTGGGAGAAAAAGAATGGTATTTTTATTGTCCAAGGGATAGAAAATATAGAAATAGTGCAAGACCAAATAGAGTAACTGGAGCTGGTTTTTGGAAAGCAACAGGTACTGATAGGCCAATTTATTCATCTGAAGGATCAAAATGTATTGGATTGAAAAAATCACTTGTTTTCTACAAAGGAAGAGCTGCAAAAGGGATCAAAACTGATTGGATGATGCATGAGTTTAGATTGCCTTCTATTACTGACTTAGTAATGAGTTTCAATTATGCTATCAGTGTATTTTATCTGTTATAACAGGTGAAAATGATCTGATAGTGTTACATTGATGATGTATATTACTCCTGCTTAATTAAAATCTATGACATACTGTTTTCTAATTAATGGATTTAACTTGTATACCGTGACGATGAAAATAATTTATTTACATTAAGTAATTAACATATTATTTACATAATCAACCTTATTTTTGAAGTTAACAATAATACTTATTTTGTGGAATTTCCCATAATAATATTTTAGTTGACTTGATAATATAATTTTTGTATATTATTTTATTATTATTAGTGTATAGAAGTTGAAGTTTTTACTAATGTAATTTTTTTTGGTTGAATATTTTAGGACTCATGGGCAATATGCAGGATTTTCAAGAAAGCAAACTCCAATGCACATAGAGCTCTTTCTCACTCTTGGGTATCACCACCACAAGTATTACCTCAAAATAACACTACATCTCATGATTTTCTAACAAGTAGTCATTTTACTAATAATTCAAATGAAATGTCATCATTTATACACAAAACAACTAGTACTACTTCACCTATCCAATTTAATGACTTATTACAAAACTCATCCAACAATAATATGTCTAGTACCTTCACCACATTAGATCTTCCTCTTTACAAAACCCTCAACTCAATGTCAAATGACCCTATCACAAGTTACACATTTTCTTCATCATGTGTTGACAATATGAACAATGTTGATGCTTCTTCTTTGCTTCTAAACATGTCATCTTCTATATTTGGAGATTATTCTATCGCGTTACCGGAGAATATTGAAGGTGGTGGTAGTGGTGGTGTTCATGATGATACAACTACAACAACATTGAAGGAAGCTAATAATGTTATAATCAACAACATGGAACATATGGAGGAATTACAATGGGGAAATGTTGTTAGGTCTAATAATATTGGATTGATGAATAATTTTCCATTGAATATGGCTGCTGATGCATGGAAGACAAATTTGCTTTGGGATTCTTCATCACCTTGTCCTAGTAGTGAAATGTCTACTAACAAATGTTACACTTGAAAAGTAACATATCATGAGCTACTACTAATTTTTAGTCTATGTTGTGTTTTTTTTTTTTAGTTTCAACAAGTTAGACTTTTTTGTTTTCTTTTCTTTTGGATTTTTGGTTTTTGTGTACTTTTTAGTTTGGACTTAGTTTTAGTTTTGGATTAGTGTTGTAAAAACTCTCTAATGTAGGTTTTTCAATTGATTCATGACTAATCAAATCATTTAATTTCCTCTAAAGGTGTTGGCCTAGATTATTATATCCAAGAACATTTTCCTACTCATTATTGATTCGTTTATTTATTAGCTTATCTCATTTTGATGCATCTAAAAATTGGGTTGATATAGCCCAAATTGACCCATCGAAACTTTGGCAAAATATTTTGTGATTTTTAAAAAATTTTGATATGTTATATATAGCCATAATACAGATGAAATAGTTTATTAGGTATTTAAACATATTAAAGGGATTGAGTTATGACTCGATTTTTGGTCCAACTCATTTCAACTTAAGAAAACTCGTTTATTTATTAATGCAATTCATTTTAATCTGTCCAAATTCAATCCAAGCCGCTTATTTGACACTAATATATATGAGTCAATATTGTTTCATGTGCTTTATAGAGCCTTTCATTTAGTTCGTCTTTATTGTTCTTTTGTTTTCTTTCACTTTTTCTTGTTTGTCACCAATATATTGTTATGACATGACATATTTTAACTCTAATAAAAAAGTATATTTTGATTCATTGCTAGTTTTACAAGCAAGCTGATATTACTATATCATATAGTCTATATATAGATGTATCCTTACTATATACTCTTAGTCATTATTTAAATGCACATTATTTATTTTTTTATAACTTTCATTTTTATTTATTTTATTTGGCTAGCACCAAGATTGGTGTCGGTTTGAGAAAATATCCTATGAAGATATCTTGTGTTTTATTTATAGAATTTCTATATCATTTTTAATTATTTTCTTATAAAATAGTGACATAAATATATTAATATTTGAATGGATTAGTAAATCAAATATTTCTACTCATTTATACATATAGCCACAACTCTACTTTTGTCACTAAATTATTATATTAGTTATAAATACCCGATGTGAATAAGTATTTATCATAATAAAATTGTTAAACTCAATTTCAAACGATTAGATGAACTCTGACTCAAGATCTATGTATTTACCTTAGAGATTGACTTGTGAACAAACAACCAATTGAGCTTAATCAACATGGTTGTTGTGATGTTGGGGTTCCTCTACTCTTAATCAGAGATTTCGAATTTAAATTTTGTGCATGGAAAAGATTATGTTGGAAGCGTTGTCTTCAAAATGGGTCCTCCTGCAACGAGGATCCAGATATGGTCGAGTTTCAATGCAGTATCAAACAGGAAAATAAAAAATAAAAGAATTGGGCTTGAATGTCACTCATCCTCATGTCAAATTGTTGGATTCATACGTTATTTATGTGATTTTTCGAAGTTTAATTTATGAATTAAGCCCTGAGGTATTGGAGTTTAAAGTAGTGGGCCTTAGTACGTTCCAATTGAGGACAAAGCCCATCAGAGATAATGTTGGGCCGAACTTAATGTGATCTGCCATTGCCTCATCCCACACAAAAATCTGAATTGGCGCCGGAAAGTCCAACACTAGGGGATAAAACGCTCCCTGACAAAAGGGACTCACTATCAAGAAGACTCAAACTCGAAATCTCTTGGTTAAGAAATAATTTAAGTGAAACATATTTATTAACGATCTTGTCAAAGTCAAATCAAATTTCAGGCGAAAATTTTGCAACTTTAATCACCTACGTCTAAAGTTGTTCCTGAAGAGGGTAAACTTACGATAACAAAAGAATTTATAGGCTCCAAGTACGAAGACCTATGAGAAAGCCAAAGTTAAATTATGAACAAACCATTATGACCAGAAAATTAATTACATACTAAAGTTTATGTTAGCTCGATCGCTTTAAAAAAATATCATTGGAAGCAAATCCGATTACAGGATTTTTGGAGGTTCCAACATAGGTGCACCAAGTTTTAGAAAGTTACTTAGACTAAACTTTATCTTCTTTACCTTTTCTTATTCAGTGTCTATATTTGTGTGCTTGGGTATGATAAAATCGGAACATGAAATCACTACTAATATAAATAATTTACCTATATTGTTGAATAACTAATATCTTCGTACCTCTATTATTAAAAATCAGATATTGCACTCTGCTTTGCTAAAAATTGCTTCCTGCTGATACTGACATGAAAGCCACAGTACTAACAGATGTAAAACATTGATTCATAGAGATTGAAAATGCATCAAAACAAACTCATAATCATGTATACTGATTTAAGATTCAAAACTGGAACGAATGGCCTAATTGAATTGAAAGTGCAAATATCCATAACAAGTTTAAATATTCAGAACAAGAAATTAGAGAGATACCTAGGAGAACGGATATTTCGACAAACTGAAGAAAGACCTCCAATATCGTATTTTAACGAAAAACCAGCAACATACAAATCTCAAGACCAAAAATCAAAATACAGTCATGATTTCCTAGTAACCTGCAGTATCAGAAACTCCTCTCACGACATCATCGAGGATTAAAGGCTTAGCTCTTGGATGATAGCTTTTCCTTGGCTTTCTGGATCTTCAAAACCTTCTTCACAATCTTTTGTTCTTCAACCAAAAAGGCTCTGATGATCCTGTACAAGACAACATCTAGTGAGTTGGAATAACTCTAATTTTATTTCTACAGTTTGAGAACAGTATAGTGGACCTAAAATATACCTTTCACGTACAGCACTTCCTGACAACACACCACCATAAGCACGGTTCACAGTCCTCCTGTTTCTAGATAACCTGGATCTCTTGTACTCAGCAGGTCTCAAGTGTGGAATCTGCAAAAAAGAGAAGTCTTAAGCAATTGAAATGATGACTCTTAAAACCACTGTATAATCAAAAGCAGACGCATCTGTATTCATGTTTTAAATATAAATTGCTAATAGCTACAGAGAACGTGTGTTACAAGATGAGGAAGTAAGTAATCTGCCTCGAGCCGTTAGAAAATGTTACACCGATGATATTCTAGGTACATTGAAATTTATTTTTGAGAAGCACTGATAGCTACAGAGAACATGTGTTAGTTGATGAGGAAGTAATATGCCTCAAACCATTAGAAATGTTACGCTGATGATATTCTAGAAGTATATAAAAAGAATTGAGATGCATTCAGGCAAAATACATTTAATGAAAGGGAAGTTTACCTAAAACACAATGATGCTATTAAACAAAATATCCGAAAAGTTTTACCCTTTGTTATACTTGGATTCATACACTTTTAACATTGATGATCAGGCCCAGCTTGATGAGGTTATCGTACACTTGTTTTAAGCAAATTGTCTCATATTTGCGGCCTAATGAATTCCAACTTTAAGTATAACAATAGCGAGTATAGAGGTGAAAATTTCAACCTTTACACCAAAGTAATTTCAAATGTGGAATGCACTTTGTCTACGCTATAACTCAACGGCAAGGGTATGATGGCACCAAAACATAAAGGATCGAGTAAAAAGAGTATTTTTCACAATAGAGGGATAACTTGATCCATTTCTCTATATTGAAAAACTGCATGCTAATTAAGATGTCATATAGTTGCACCCTGTTATCAGGAGTCACAAAGATAACCTATCAGCAAATTACATGCTATTGTTGGGGGAATAACTGACATATAAGCCCAAAGAAATTACAAATTACAAGCACCGGAAAGGTTAATATGAGATTGCAAATAGGTAAAATCAAACATGACCCAAAGTAGTTTAACAATTCCAAATGCAAAACATCTTCCACACCACATATGAATCACTTTCTCCCAACACAGCCTATCATTGAATATTTACCCAAAGATGCTGAAAATAGTAAAAGAAAAATGTTCCCTTTGGATTGATATTCAAAACGCATATGGTTTATCATTGCAAGTCACAGTAACCAATCTATCCTAAATTCCACAGATAAGTTATGAGGTATTACCACTATCATACATTTCCAGAGAGCTGAAAACTGAGTCTATAATTTATTCTCTATTAAATAATAAATCAAATAGAACACATATAGATGGATCAATCAACTACAAGTTAACCCCAAATAAGACGGGCTCAGTCAGTCTTCTATAATCATTACTCCCTCTTCAAGTCCATTCCTTCCAATATTAAATATACAGTTATCATACCTCATAATAATACACCCAAACTAACGAATGTCGGTACTCATTAGCAAACTATGGCATAGCATCAACACAACAACAACAACAACAACACACCAAGTGCAATCCCAAACCTAAAAGTGGGGTCGAGGGAGTGTAGTGTGTACACAGACCTTACCCCTACATTGGTGAGTAGAAAGGCTCTTTCTGATAAAAACTCAGCTCCACGATGGTTTAGAATCAGCACATCCAAAATAAATCTAATACTCATAATAGATAACAGGATTTCCACCTAAGCTCAATTCTATCATCAGACACAGACACATTCCCAGAAAGAACAGTACTAACATACAAACCAATCAAAATCTATCAATGACATTAACTAAAAACAGAGTAAACATAAGAACAAAAGCAAATAAAAACGCATACCCCTTGAATTCTCTTTCCAGTTACAGGGCACTTAGGTCCATTAGCCCTCTTCTTCGTAGTCTGGTAAATCAGTTTTCCACCTATTCAAAATTCAATTTTCAAATACCCAAACACAAAAAAGCACAAACTTTCTTCAATATCCAAACACCAAAATCCCATAAACCAAAAAAAAACACATCTTTTTCCTTTTCCTCATCTTTCACGCACCTCAGATAAAAAACAAGAAATGCAACAAATAATAAAACTATACCTGGGGTTTTGACAACCCTATGTTGGTTCGACTTGGTTGCATAGCTATGCCGTTTACGGTAAGTAAGCCGTTGCACCATTTTTGACGGCGGCCTTGTTACTCTACTCTCTGGTTTTTGGAGGCTGAAGAAGAAGAGGCTAAATGAAGGGAATAATATATGTAGTGTTTATATAAGGAGAAAAAAGCCCTAGATCCTACGGCTGATATTGGATCATAGAATTGCCTCTTAAACTAACAAGCCCATTAATAGTTATGGGCTTTTAAGTAGGCCTATTGTGATTGAGGTGGAATTGGGCTTGGGCTGAGAATACTCATACTGTAAACCCAACGTGCAAATGGACTTCCGCAATTTAGAGCGTGTTCAAATCGACTTATTTTAGGATAAATTTTAGGAAATCACATAGTTTTAATATGAAATTACAATCTATCCCTCTTCAGTTTGTAATTACATTAATCCCTGAAAAAGCAACACAAATCGTATACATAATATAACTCGATTACATTATAGTATCTCGGATACATTATAACATAAACCGGATACTTAATATTTAGTACGGATACATTAAAAACTACCTCGGAAAAATAATATATAGCTCGGATACATTAAAAAACAAGAGATTTTAGAGATTTTTAGAAATAGAAGGGGATATGAAAAATAAGAGAAACATAAGATGTGTATTTCAGTAATTTTTCCTCATATGTGTATTACTCATAAGGTATAAGCATACGTATAAAATAATTTAAATATGAAATTTACTAAATAGTGGTAATTGAAACAGGTTTTATGTATTTACTCAACGTCTAAACGACGTGTGTAGAGTTCCACAAACGCACCACTTAAGAGCTCTGCTCATATTCCAAAGATGTCGTTGGAGTTAGGAACCAATAATTACTATAGTAAAGATGGACTAAACATTTCTTAGATAAAAATATATACACACTAATTAATATTGAGTCAATGTAAGTTACTCCTTCGAAAATATAATTAAAAGGTATAGTAAAAATATTTGATAAACTTAATATTAGAGCTTTTTATAAAATGACAAAATCCAATAGAAATCACATTAGACACAGACCATTAAATTGTTTTTTTATGATATATCTATTTTTAAAATTTATTGACTAAGTTCTCATTTTAACTTGTCTTTTTCAATATATGTAAAATGTGACCTATGATAATGAAGCTCCAAAGTAGGAGCTAGCCTTCAAACGTGAGCAAAACTCTACTCTTTTAAGTAGGTGAGAATAATTATATAATTAATGAATAAATATCTATTTCATATATATTTTATAAATAACTTTAAATGTCAAGATGACAAGTATATCCTATGACCCAAATATTTTAAAAAGTGATCATTTTAATAAGTAATATTCTCTTGACCTTTCCCCTTATTTTATTTCTTTTACATATGATTTTTATATATTTTGATGATGAAGATGGTTTAATTTTATCTCATGCCCAAAGGTTCGAAACTTCTAAATTTTATAATACTTTAAAGTAAAAAAATTTCGAATATAGAATAAAATTTATATAGAAATAACTCACTTAATTCCTTCACTTAAATTAGAGTTGTTCAAATTATATCGAAATAGATATCTAGATCAAAAAAAGTTATTAATTTATCAATAATGAATTGTTATTGGTTAGCGATTTCTCTAACAATTTTGATTATTTTCTTTATTATTGAATTATTGGTTCATAACTTTTTGTTTTTTTAACGAGTTAATCGATAATTCCATAGTAAATTAAATAATTATGTTTATACCATTTGATATATAAAGTCTTTGACTTAGAGTTTCGTTTCATACTTTTATTTATGTTATCTCGAACTCTTAGTTATTCTACAATGTAAGTGTATTTTCTTTTGAGCAAGATATAATCTGTTAATTCATATGTATGGAAATTTAATTTTTCGTCTAATTTCTAGGTTTAATTACTTTTTATATTAAATATTAACGATTAAATTGATCGCGATCAATATATAATCAAGAAATTTTTATGGTGCTCCAAAAATTGGACGGTGGAAGAGTCCTTCATCGTGAAGTTTGGGGGCTTAGAATTCTTCCTCATCAATCCACCGTTCCTTTATTTAAAAAAATAGAAATAAAGAAGGAACAATTCTCTAAAAAAAAAATATCAGAAGGAACGAAAATTCCAAAATAAAAATGATTTAAAAAGATTAGACTACGTTAATAATAATTATTATTTCTACAGTTCTATTTTAGTTGTCATATTTTCGTGAAATATTTATATTTCAAAATAAATGATATCATCATATTTTAGTTTGATTTCTTCATGCAAATTAGTCAAAATATATATACTTGTTGGCTTTTGAATTTTGATAATAATGACTTCCAAATTCAATTTCATACCGATGATTGAGGGGAATAATTAATATTCACATAGGAAGATATTTTATTCGCGATTTAGGTATAGATTGTTTTGTTCAAGTATTTTTTATTCATTTTGAGGTGTTTGACAAATATTAAAAGCGTTTATAAGTAGTAACTTGACTATCTTCTTTTGATTTAATCAAACTTGTTACGTTTTATCCTTTGTGATCACTAACTATTTATTATCAGTTTAAATACTTTTATTCAAACATACAACTATGGTTTATAAAATCAATTTCAAATACCTAAAAGTTACTTTTCAACATTTGATACTTTTCAAGTCAACCACTTTATAAATCTGTTTTACTACTATTCAAAAACATGATTAAACCATTATTCTAAATTTGCCTTTCCAAAATCAGGCTACATTTTCTCCTCCTCTAGGTATCTTTTTTCAAGGGGAAGCAAAGGTATAAGTTTTTTTTTTAGGGAGGTGGGGGGGTAGGCGTACTAACATAGCCTATAACCTTGTGCGGACTCTTTCACTTTTGATGTCGCACCCGTGTCAGGTTTTCCAAAAATACACTACTTCTGGAGAATCTGACACGCATCCGTTGACATTTTTGAAGAGTCCGAGCAACATAGCTTAGAACTATAGTCCTAGAAGATCTTCACTAACATTATGAAAATCTAAACATATACTAATCACTAATACTTAGCATGGAAAAAGTGAAAAAGATTGTTCCATGCTAACTTTCCTCCCTGCAACATTGATATTGCTTAGTTTCCTCTGGCACCAAACCAAATGATCTCTCCTTAATCTTGGTAAACTTAGCACTCTTGATACCAACTTTAGCTCCACGAGTGACGCGAATAATGAAGGACTCAATCGACGTTCTTGTTGTTTTTGGAACTTCTTCACTATGCAATTGCCACTTCTTTGTACATCTTTCAACTTCCTCTCCTTCTGCATAGAGAATATCAAGTGATTCACAAAGTTTAGAAACTTAGAAAACTGGAATTAGCTATGAACTTCGTCAACGTGTTGTTGTTGTAGCTACAAAATGTTGCGAAGTTTTGTTTTTTTAAAGTAGTGAAAGGCGTGTGGCGTATCTATGAGTAAAGATTCGACTAACCTTTTGAAGGTCTAACTTGACATTCATATAAAGCTCGATTTCTGCATTGTCCATTTGAGTTCCTTGAACACCCTTTAAGGCCAAATTAGCTTCACGTTTATCAGCACGAAGAAACTCCCAGAAAACTTGCATTGTCTCCTTAATAACTTCGCCCAATTTCACTATGGAAATGACATCTTTTTCCTCTTCTCGTCCTCCCTTCTTTCCCTTAAAACGATCATCTGCTAGACAGTCAAAATTCCTCTCGTTACTATGAGTCGAGGTATTTTAACAACTACTCAATGAAAAAATGCATACCTCTAATGCTCGGGACTTGAAGAAAGCTACGGAGAATGCACCTCTTCCTGACATAGTTTTGGACTCGTGGTCCTTGAAATGGCTCATCCTCGACAAATCTTTGTAAAAGTACTTGAAATTGCTGATATTCTCCGGCAACTTGGTTATATGTGTGATACTCATGTGGATCATGTTCAAGCAAGTCCTTAGCTTTACCATATTGCCAATAGAGAATTTCCCATGATAGGCAAATTTGCCCAACATATACTATTTCCAAGTCTCTATTCATTTCACTAATGGATTTTTGTGCAGGATCAGCAAAGATCTTCCTTTGTTTGTTTCCCAAGAAGCTTGGTAATGAAAAGGCTTTGGTTATCGAAATCGATGTTTTTTTGCTAGACATAAACTCTTCGGAATCCTTAAGCTGAAGAAAACCTATATTAAAGAGTAAAACATCAGAATCACCAGTCTACGACTCACAAAGAACATTTCAAGAAGCTAATTTGAAGTCAATGAAATCACCCCTAGACTATGCGAAATAGAACAATTCCGCCCTCAGTTATTTAGCGGCAATGATAAATATGAGTATTTATAACCAAAACTTTATATAAATGCCACTAAAGACTAAAGCGACTCTGGATGCAATGACATTAACTCAATAGCTGCTAAATGTTTTTTTGCGACATTAAAATATCATCGCTATTGTTGTAGTGTATAGACTAACAACAACAACTTAAGGACAAACTTAGACCATTCGCAAAGTTCAAGGGCAAATTTGACCATTTTACTACGGATGGAAAACTTGTATTTTATTCCATTTGACAATTCATAATTTTGTGTAGTTTTTTCTTCCATATAAAGTCCAAGATGAAAGTGGTTGTGGGGTTATGCTATTGTTCCTAAAACATCAATTTGATTAGGCCAAGAAAATTGGAACCTAGTGGAAGGACCAAAAAAAGTCTGTTGAGTGGCATTAAAAGCCATTGATAATTGCATGACATAATTGGAAAAGGGACAACAAAAACACCCCTTTAGGCATTTGATAATGGCTACTTTCAAGAAGTGGTGATTATGTCACACTGGTCTTTTCAAAGGATTAAATGGTCAAAAATATTATAAATTAGTAGTACTTAGTGTAGACAAGACAATAAGCATATATGATATTAAGTTCAATCTTCAATAACATAAATTTGGTGGTTCAGAATGAATTTATTATTGAGTTAGCTGAAAATGACATTACAAGATTGTTTAATAGTATTGAAATGGACAGAACACAAGATACATTATTGTTATACACCAAACCAAAATGTAACAATTAAAGATGGAAGGAGGATAACGTATACGTAGACTAGGTAAAGAGATTGTTTTCGATAGACACTCGGCTCAAGGAAACACATATCAAAACAGAAACTATAGAAAACATGGCAAAGATAATCGATGATAATCGAATGTAGTGATGGTTTTAGAGACTTACTGATAGCATTCAATGTCTGGTAATTCAAGATGTCCAATTTTTTCATCTTATCAGCATAGCTCTTGTAAAATTTCTGAATTTCTTCGATACAATATTTGTATCCAATCTTTTCATCGATTTTCAATGGCTTCATATCTTCTACTACTTTAGGAGATTCATAATCTTCTGATATTGTAGGCAGACCTGTGATTCTTGAATTTTTCATTTCCATTTTCATTTGCCTGACTAAATTCTGATGTTCTAATAAGATATCATCATCGTCATCCGAATCTGAATCAGTATCCCATAATTTTCGACTCGAATTATGCTCTGGTGATTCTTGAAAATCATCCATTCCCTCATAGTTCACATCTGTTTCCTCAACTATGTCAACATTTTGAGAAGCAAAACCATCTATATCCCATGATTTTCGACTCGAATTACGACTTGGAGAATCTTGAAAATCATCCATTTCCTTATAGTTTACATCTGTTTCCTCAACTCTGTCAACATTTTGAGAAGCAAAACCATCTATATCCCATGATTTTCGACTCGAATTATGATTCGGAGAATCTTGAAAATCATCCATTAACTTCATGTCCTCATAGTTCACATTTGTTTCTTCAACTCTGTCAACATTTTGAGAAGCAAAACCATCCATATCCAATGAGTTTAGACTCGAATTATGATCTCGTGATTCTTGAATATCTTCCTCTAACTTCATTTCCTCACAATTCACATCTGTTTCCTCAACTCTGTCAACATTTTGAGAAGCAAAATAATCTATATCCCATGATTTTCGACTCGAATTATGGTCTACAGATTCTTGAAAATCATCTATTAACTTCACTTCCTCACACTTCACATCTGTTACTTCAACTCCATCAACATTTTTAGCAGCAGAATCACCTTTACCAATAGAAAAACATAAACTATGCAAAGAAGTTTCAAATTCAATAAACCCCTTATCATCATTTACTTCTCTATCACCTTCCATAAACTGATCACTCTTCAAGAATCCATTAAGATGCCTATCAGAACATAATTCATCTCCAACACCCTCAGACCCTCGAATCGAATTTCGAATTAAAGACTCATTCTCAGGAAGCAATTGAATTTCATAACACATATCTTCTGAATCCTGTGTTTCCTCATCACTACAAACTTCATTATTTTTCCTCAAAATCTCTTCAAAACAAAGATTATCTCCCTTTTCATCTAAAAATTCCAACTTTTCTTGATCATTAGCATTTTTTTCATCAAAAAACTCTGATTTTTCTTGATAAACACTTCCATTTTTGAAAAAAGAGAAATAAAACAGTTTATCATCAGAATTCTTATCAATCTCTTTTTCTTCTTCAGCCATTACAACCCCTTCTCCTTCATTAAAATTCACAAACATTTCTTCAACTAAAAAACTTTTAGCTTCTGATTTCTCTATAAAACCAAAAGAATCTTTACCAGATATATACTCATACTTACTCTGAACCAAAAAAGAACTCTCTTTTTCCACACCCTTCTCATCAAAATCTAATCTTTTCTGATTTTTACAGTCCACTTCATCATTTCCATCAACAACCCTCCTACAAAAATAAAAAAAGATTCAAACTTTAAGCAAATAAAAACCTAAAACTTCAAAAAAAAATAAAAAAAATTCATAATCATACCTGTTATCCAAGAAAAAGTAAATCTTGGAAACAAACCAACACAAGCAACCCCAAAGAGAAGTGAAAAACCAAGTCATTGTTCTGCACATAAATTGACTCAAAAACATTTTTATTAAAGTGGCTTTTGAGCAAAAAGATTTTCTTGGGACTCATGATTTTCCCATGTATACAAGTAAAGAAAAAGAGAACACAAATATAGTAATCTTAATTTTTCATAGGAGAAAGTGAAGAGACCACTAAATCCTAAGTATCTGTTAAATCAAGAATTGGTTTTTTAGTGTTTTTTTTTTTGGGAAGCCTAAGATTGAGGAAGAAATTGAGAAGATAAGTAGTCTTGAGAGTGAAATATCAAAGTGTATATAAATGAAATACAAATTTATATGGGACATAAATATTTTTCGGGTCTTACGTTTGGTAAGTGAAATAAGCGTAGTAATCTGAATGAAAATATTTGATATTAATTTTATTTTATGTTAATTTAATGTGTTAATTAATTTTGAGATTATTTTTTCCATATTACTATCTTAGATAGAAAGTGATATAAAATAATTTTATAATATATTATTATTTATTTCGTCTCTTGTATTTAACTATCCTTTAAGAAATGTGTTTGATACTAAGAACACTTTTTTTAAAAATATATTTTTACTTTTGATTGATTAAATATTGTTTAATAAGTTTGACTTTTCTAATGACATTACGAGAAACAAGTATTATAAATAATATTTTAAGTTCATTGTTTCTTTGCTATCCATCAAAACGTCTTCAATTTCTACCTCTTGATCATACCACTCCCACAACATACTCTCCATTTATCTCATCTATATAATAATTTAAGACGAATTTAATTTTTAATTGACTCGATAATTTAGAATGCGTTAACTTAATTTTTATGAGAATAACTATGTTAAATCGCGCTAACTAGCTAGGTATACTATGAAAATAACTTAACTAATTCATATTTTATGACAGATAGACTAACCAAAAAGATAATAAGAAACGTTTTTGCTAATAAGTCCCCTAGTTAAAAAAAATTAATTTAAGATATTTGATTAAAAATAAAGGAACTTCAATCAAGACAAATTCAACATTATGATACTGAAGTATTTTTCATGTGAAACACAAATTTATATGTAAAATTTTATAAACTCACATTAAATAATATAGATAAACTCATTATATATATTAAATATTAAAATTTAAATTTTAAATCCAGATCTCTAACTATTAGTTTGTGTCTCATTTGGTCATAAAGTCGTGTTTGATTGTTTGCTTTTTTGGAACGTTGCATTACACTTCTTTTGGGTGACAATTCTTTTTGCCTTTTTGTGCTTTGGACTTAGTCAAAGACATGAAGACTCATTTTTTAGTACCAAAAGGGGAAAAAAAAACTAGATACAATAAATTAAATGTAATATATTGTTTGCATTAATTTTCTAGTAAGAATTCACGTGAATAATAGTTACTAAATATATAAATCGGAAAAGGGTCTAAAATACCCTCAAAGTATTGAAAATGGTACAAAATTATCCTCCATCCACCTATTGGCTCCAAAATACCCTTTTCATCCACCTATTGGCTCCAAAATACCCTTGTCATCCACCTTTGGGTTCAAAATTGACCACTTCTTTAATTGTTTTAAAATTAAACTCTTTATATATTTTTTAAAAAACTTGACGTTCAACTATTGGTTATCATTTAATTTATTAATATAATTTATAAATCAACCCACTACCCACTCATTACTAACTAAACCCCACCCAATTAATAATCCAATTATAATATCAAAATTGTCATAAACATTACTAAAACACGATGAAATTATAGATTCCTGAAAATGACATTCAAAATTATTTGAGTCCGAATCGAAGCCCCAATTAAATATAGGTTGAGCCGCTTATTTAGGAGGACACTTTCAATAGGATTCTCTTTCAAGATTGAATTAAAAATTTATGATTAAAGGTAAAGAAGTAATACATCCTGAATTAATTCATTCACTTTTTTAAAATATAATTTTATAAATATTTATGATTTGTTTTAAAACCTTTAATATATTATTTTGAAAAAAAGTTAACTATGAAGTAACATCACATAATTGAGACGTAAGAATAATTAAGATGAACATAGTCAGACTTTTAAGTTTATCAGTAATTTTTATTTAGACACTTAACGTATGATAATTTACTTCTATAGATATTTTCGCCTCAAATTTTTAAAAACACTTAATTGACAGTAGCTTTTTTGTTATTGCATTAATAATGTGACGGGTGTATTAATTTGGAGGGGTTTAATTAGTAATGGGTGGTTAGTGGATTGATTTATAAATTATACTAATAAGTTAAATTATAACATATAGTTGCGTGCCACGTATTTAAAAAAATATTTAAATAGTTTAAATATAAAACCGTTAAATAAGTGGTCAATTTTGAACCAAAAGGTGGATGACAAGGGTATTTTGGACCCAATAGGTGGGTGGAAAGGGTATTTTGGAGCCAATAGGTGGATGGAGGGTAATTTTGTACCATTTTCAATACTTTGAGGGTATTTTAGGCCCTTTTCCGTATATAAATTAGAGGTTGAAATTGTAAGTATCCAAAGTTTTTTCTCTTTATTTTTTTTCTAATAATGGTTGACGTTATATCATATATGTATCTAATTAAATTTCACTAAGATCCAATAAAAAGTAAGTCATTTATAATGAGATTAGGGGTAGATATGTTATTTATGTTGATATAATAATAATATAAATATAATTAGGGGGGGGGGGGGGACTACGTATAGAAAAATTAGGGGTAATTTAATAAGAATTAAATCTTATGAAATGAATTAGCTATATGCTCTCTATATATATTCCTTTCACATCTAAATTATATTATACATTTAGAATCAAATGTAATAATTTGAAATATTTCGAACAAAAAATAATTGTGAAAGTGAAGGCTTTTATGAGCCGATAGATTAATAATAATACGATTCTTTTTCATTTTTTACATGATATTAATTGACAACTAATTTTGCCAAACAAAAAATAGGTAGAAAAAGGCTATAAAATTTGGCAAAAAAGATTTTGGTATAAAATATCAAAAAGTCATAAAATCAATGGATTGAATTTCTCCAGATAAGGTAGAATTAGATTCCAACTCCACAAAAAAAATTCAAAAAATAACTATTATTTTTTTTGAAATTATGACATCCACTTAATAACCAATATGAGAATTTGGTGTAACTGAACCAATTTGTTTGGCTAATTCACATTAATTTGGGTCGTTGTATTTACTTAAACATAGAAATGAATTAGTTTAATTTATGTTTAATTTATTAGTTCAACACGAACTCCTCCATATAATTTTCCTAATCCATTATTAATAAGTGGAGAGAAATAATCCAATCAAAGTTTGTGAACCATATCTTATGGTTCCGTGTCTGACATCTAATTAATTTGAATTCGTATTGCGTAAGGTTAATTAAAAGAGAAATATTTTTTAACACGATTCTTTTTTATATTCAAAATCTAAAATCTAGACCTCTGATTAAAGATAAAGAATTTTTATCTGTCACGCCATAACTTTTAATGATCTTAAATTATATAGATTTTTTTTTTCCGAATATGAATATAATTTTTTTTTCTTTTAAAGATTCCATCTATTGCTGGACTTAATATGGAAAACTATAGTATAACATTTTACAATTTTTTCCAAAACTTTTTTACTGTGAGACATACAAAAGGAGATTTTTTGTTTTCCAATTTTATACACTTCCTTTTTTTTTCATGTCAACCAAACAGTACCTTACAGAGATATCAATTATTTTTTTTCCTTTTAATATAATTGCTATTTGTGACGTTATCGAGTAAATTCCTTATACATGTATTTACATGTGATTAGGAAAACTTAATTAAACCACAGTGATTAAAAAGTATATTATTTAGTATCAGACTAATTAAGTATAAGATTTTAATATGGATTGGATGTATTATTATGTCTTTAACTTAATTTTATGCATGAATGATAATAAATAATTTATATTCTTAATTAGAATCGCAAATTTAAGTCCCCGAAATAAAATTATCTTTAGTGAGAAGTATTTTACACCCTTAAGGTGGAACTATTCAGTGCGAGTCTGATTTAATCGTTATTTTCTAATAGAAAGTACAATTTAAAATTTATAAGTTTTTTATTCTGATTTTTTTAAAAAGAAATTACTAAATTTTAAATTAATAACTATATGTATATACTTCAATATATTTTCTACATAATACAACCAAAACTACTAGAATCATTGAATACATAATCAATGCTATATTCGACTTTCCTACGTGAGTCTAAATTAATTGTTCACCTCTAAGATGATTTTTTACACGAATTTAAATTAATTAATTTAAAAATAAATACCGAACATCGAATACGAAACCTGAAGAAACATGAGTCATGCCATTGAGTGGTGCAAAATGTAGATAAAAGATGATGCATTCAATAACCGCCCCGTGACCCATCTTTGTCACAAATAAACAACCGTTAGCATGCTTGTGAGTTGTGATATGCATGAATTATAACCAAAAATGGCATGAATAGAAACTAATATATTTGTTGTTTTAATTTATTTGTCTAATTTTAATTTATCATAAAAGTTATATGTTAAATATATCAAAAATTCTTTAGTCCAGCAATCTAACATTGTGTTTGGATCATTGTTATTCATTGTATTGTATTGTATCGTTACTATACCTACAATGTTTGTTTTGATTGTTACTTAAAATGTATTGTACTGTATTGTTAAATTTCGTTGTTACGTAACATAACCCCTATTTTATGGAACAACCAATTTGGTGTGTTTTCATTGTTACTTAATTTCTTTTTTCAATTATATCTTTATATAATATTTCAAAATATTATTTTACCCTTTACCTTAATTATTTAAATCTAGTCAAACTTCCTACCCTAGAATAATTAAGGATATTCTAGTAAATTTATAAATTATAATACAGTACGATACAATCAAACCAAACAACTAAAATGTTATTAATCAACAACAAACAATACAGTCTAACCAAACATTGTATTTACCATACAATACAGTACAATAGAGTACAATACAATACAATACATTATGAAATAATGGGTAACAATGATTCAAGCAAAGTGTTAACGTATTAAATTGATCTAATTTAGAGAATATTTTGTATTTATATTTAATTTTTTAATTTTAACCCCTCATTTTATATGAGTTGAAATGAGCTGGTTATTAACTCGTCCAAATTATATTTGCAACCCCTAGCTATAGTAGTGTCCCCCCTACACCATTTACATTTTCCACCCTCTTCTTCTTTTTTTCTTTCTTTCTTTTGGCTGATAAAAGAGTCGTTTGATAACTAGTTAGAGTTATGTATGTATTAATAATATATAAATTAATTATGAGAGAATTTACATATTATATATGTGTGGTATGTACATAAATAACTTACATTTTAATTGATCATTAAACATGATATACAAGACTTAATAAGTATATAACTCATCTTCAAATCATCTATCAAATACTTTCTAATCTGATTATAAATACACCAATAATTTAGTAATGAGCTACTCCATGTCTAAAGTGTCAAAACAAATGTGAGAATGAAGTTAATTAAGGCTACACAATAGGTAGGTGAAAGAGAAGTACAAAACTTAAAGTTAGAATGAAGTTAATTAAGGCTACACAACTAATGCTTGCATCAAATTGACACGTATAGGAAATTGTATCATTTCTCTCCGTTTAAAAAAAATGACATATATCTATATTTAATAATAATTTAATTTTAAAATATTTATCGTATTCTTAATAAGATGACTTATATTCATACAGATATATATGACTCATTTTAGATCACAATTTTTTTTAAAAAAACAATTACATTTTATACCAAATCAAATCATATCGCATCAATTGAGACGGAGAAAGTCCATTGAAACTATTGTTGTCACTGGTGAGAGTAATAGTTCGGGACAAGTTATGATATATCATTTATAAACTCGTGACCACGTAAGGACAATCGATCTTCATGATGAACAAGAAGATTTAATTTAAAATATGTTTAAATAATTCTTATATTAAAAAAATATTTTTATTGGCTATTATGTTAGTGATATGCTATACACTATACAGTAACAAACCTTTTTATTTTAAGTGAAGTAAGAATTTGTATAATCGATCTCAAACTTATTTGAAATTAAACAGAGTATTATTTTAGGAGGATTTTACTTTACATAGCTTAAATCCTACAAATCATTTTTGGTAATGATATATATGTGTTAATGTACCCATCCCCACCCCCACCCCCACCCCACCCCCAAAAAAGAAGTAAAATTATTTTGAGCCTCTAAACTAGATTGGAATGACCTGTAAAACATACAGATTATATATACTAGTGTATATTCTTTGTATATTTAGTGTACTCTTCATTCACCCCAATTGCATAATGACTTCAGGGAGTTGCTCGAAGGATAACTACCTCTCATTTTTAACTCTAAAATTGTACGTTCGAATCACCAAATGAAGCAAAAAGATTGGAACTTCTATGAGTGTTAGGGTGTAATGGGCCTTATTTGTGAAGAGTTTATTTGGACTTTGCTATTCTTTTTGTAGCCCATTATTGAAAGATGAAGCAATAAAGAATAGCCCATACTAAATTGAAGAGGCCTTCTAAATCATTTTCTTTATTGATCAACAGCTCATACTACATATTGTGGTCCAAAAGATATGCAATCTTATCAAATTGTGGTCCATTTTATTTCGGTTTTCCGCCTGGTGTTCGATACCTCTATTAAAGCCTAATTATATTTTAAATTCATGTCGTGTAGAGTCCCAAATGGAGATAAGTGCTTCCTAGATTTTTTCATACTCGGGGCTCATTGCTATAGGCGGAATCAAGATTAAGAGTTTGAGGTTCTATTTTTTTTTAAAAAAAAAAGACAGGTGGGTTCAGAGCAACAACGTAACTTTAGATGAAAAGTGTTTCTACGGTCTCTTCCTTACTACTGAACTGTTGATCAATTTATCTATAATTTTCTCGTATAAATACAAAATCTATGACAAAGTTGTTGAGTACATCCGAACCCACGAACTCCACTTAGCTTCGCCTCTGAGTCATTGTGGTCCTTCATTTTTTATTTTGTGATAAGGGAGTATCTATCTTCTTCTTTTTTTCTGTTTCTACAGAAGAATAATTTTTTTTTTTTTTTTAATTAGCTAGGTTTTGTGAAATAGATGCTCTTTTATGGTAGAGGTGTTTGAACAATTTAATTGCAAATCATGTCACCCTAAGTTTATCTACAAATAAGCTTCCTTAATAAGTTTGATTTATAATCTTAAATATAAAACTAGTTATCTTCAGATAGAAATAATTTGATTATGTAAAAAATTATTTACCGATGTGTATCTCTTTGAGCCTTTTTTATTAAAGAGATCATGACCATACTTGATAAGATATATACTATTCTCAAAAAAGAAGCCGCAAATCTTTTGTTGAAAACGTATCAATCAATTTAATTCCCTTAGTCAAAACTTTAATAATAATTAGTGTTTGGTCATATGATATCATATCTATTTAAGATTTTTTAAACACAAAAATTAATTTATAAGTTTATATTTTGTTAAAATAATTCTATAGACTTTTGGAGCTTGGAAAAATAGATTCAAAATACTGAAACAAGGCATGAACTATTATGATATTGACACACAAGTGAATATTGTCATAACTTTTGCAACATTACATAATAATAAAATATTTATGGTCTATGATCATGAAAATATAGTTGCGGATGATATTGACCAAAAAATGACTCAAAACAACAATGTTGGTTCGTCTTCTCGGTCAAATGATCGAGAAATGCAGGTTCATTGTGAGGAGATTGTCATTATTATGTGGGAGGATTATATTAAAGATCAGTTCACTAAAATTTATGTTCAATTTTTTTGTATTGAATTAAAGTTTGATAAAATAATTACTTGAGTGGGAAACAAATAGTTTTGTAATAATTTATTATACGATTTTGTAATTTTTTGTTTATTCGATAAGAATGAATAAATAATTGAGGTTATTTTAATAGTTTTACAACTCATGAATTTTTATATTTATGAGAAAATATATTACACAAAAATTTCATATCGCATGTCCAAAGAAAATTTTAATTTTAATTCATGATTTCACATAATGATACCATATCATGATTCCATATCACAATACGATATTGTATGGCCAAACAAGCTCTAAGGGCACCTACAAAAAATTTATCCAAGAATTGTTTATTTGGTGCAATGATAAAAATAAAGAAAACATCACTTTTCACACTACAAAAAGCATTATTGAGTTTTTATTTTAATTACGTCTTGTTCAAATATTTTAAAAGATATTATTTTAGAAAAAAGACGAACTATTATGTAATTCTTAATCAAATTGAATAGACAACAAATCATGTAATTATCATATAAAATTTATAGAAAATTGAAGAATGCAATAAGTAAATTCACCAATGAAAAAAGTTATTTATGTTAAATTCAAAAAGAGTCCTATTTAATTAAATTGTGCCCCTTCCCAATTTTTTATTTAATTCTAAATTTATAAATATATTATATAATATTAATATATTATTTTGACATAATCTGAACTGACTCACATGGACAATCCATATCTATTTTCCTTCAAATACTAAGTTACTATTTAGAAGTGGTTCTTCATACTCCCTCTAATTCAATATAAAATTATTGACATTTTTTTATAGTTCAATTTTATTTATTTTTTTCAAAATTTAGATCGTATCAACTTTTTTTCTTGAATGACCCTTCTTTTTGCTGGATTTTTCAATTACTTTTAAATCTCAAATAATGATTATCTTTACTTTTAAAAAAGAATTTGAGAAGAATCAAAATGATAATATTTGAAAAGTCTTTTGACTAATTTCTAAATATATTTCTGATAATTATGATAATATCCATGGTATGAAATGTAAAATTTATAGTTTCAACTCTCATAAAATGCATTAATTAACCTTCTATAAAAAAAATTTAACAGCATAAAGATGTAAACCGCACTAGGTAAATTTTATACGACATGCTCGACTTAAAAGACAGTAAAGAGATCAATTTCAAGTTATACCATTCTTTAAACCAACTGAGTTATTCCATAGTTCGAAATCCTAAAATACAACGCCAACTACCTGAAATTTTATTTATTTATTATTTTTAAAAATTGGGTTAACATTAAGGTTTTCACGGTCACAAACGAGAGGACTGATTATTTAGCCTTTTGCACAGATGATTATTGATCACGATGGATTATTATATTAAATTAGGTGATTAAAAGGTACTTATCGTGATTCTAAATGTATGATTAAGTTAGAATAAACAAATGTTGCCACTTTAATGATCCAACCAAAAATGGAAAGGTGTCAAGCTACAACTTCCAAAAATTTTTGTTTTATCATCCAACAAAAACTTGCCTTAAAAGGTCAGATTACTAAGATAATATATTTTATAATTTAGCTGCTCAGTCTGAATCTATTGTTTTATATAGTTAAAATTACTGAAGTACCCCTTATCAGAATAAAAATATAGATGCTAAAAGGGATATATTTGTCTTTACAACTGACTTTGTAGTCAAATGAATGTTGCCCTAAATCTTTTGGTGGAGTTAAAATATTTAGACAATGATTAGGATAAAAAGTTGATACTATTATAGGGTTTTATTCATATTGAAGGTTAAATAGCTCATTATAGTTAAAGTGATGTAATAAATAAAAAATATATTAAGTGATAAAAATTTGTGTTAAAGGCTATACCCTATTATGTATGTATTAATTTAATAAAAATGTTAAAGTTAGGGGTTGAGTTAGGTTTCATGACAAGTAAAAATATGTGATTTAATGTTTAATAAAATAATTATTAATTTCAATTTTAGATTTTAACGAAAATAAAAATAGGATATATATCTTCTCATCTATTCAAATATTGATATATAACATTATTCACTCTCTATATGTGGAAGATAACATACATGTATAATAAAAATAATAAAAAATTGGTTAAAAAATTATGAACTCTCCATTGTAAATTTCTAAAAAAATAAAAATATTAGATGATCTCCAAATCTTGATAAACAAAATATTTATATTGATGTAGTCGTAGTAGACACTTTTAGACTCCTTTTTTACTATTTGATCGACTTTAATGCTAGAGTTGTTTCATGAGTGAGAGGGGGACCGGAAAGGGGGAAGGGGGGTCGAAACACAAAAACATAATAAATATTTCATAAAATTAATCGAGATATATATATTGATGTAGTCATAGTAGGCACTTTTAAACTCATTTCCCACTATTAGATCAACTTCAATGCTAGAGTTGTTTCATGAGCGAGAGGGGGGACCGGAGAGGGGGGTTGTTAAGCACAAAAACATAATAAATATCCCATAAAATTAATCGAGTTTAAACTCATTTCCCACTATTAGATCAACTTCAATGCTAGAGTTGTTTCATAAGCGAGAGCGGTATCGGGAAGGGGGGAGGTCGCTAAGCACAAAAACATAATAAATATTCAATAAAATTAATCGAGATATATCCAAACTGATTGAAGATCATCACGCTTATTAAAAAAATATAAATAATTAGGGTTTGGGACCTTAATGGCATGAGTAAAGCTTCTATGATTCAAATTCTTGCTAGTTGCCTACCCAACCACCTCATTTTATATGCCATTAGCTCCCATTAAGTACAAGTGTACATAATCTCATAAAAAAGTAGTAATTGATGTCTATTTTTTAAATTAAAAAAAAAAGACAAATTAGCAGACAACATTAATTTGCTTCTTAGTAACAAATAATTGTATTCAAAACGAACACTACTACCTAAAAGATCCATTTTAGGACACAAAAGTATGGGCTTATATGAAGCAAATTAAAAGTATTCACATGTGTCACCATCCAAAATTTCTAAAGGTATCCTCATTATTTCAAGAATCATATACTCCACTACTTTTATTCATATTTCACAACAAAATACAAATTGCCTAATAACCAAAAAAATATTTTCTTTTTACTATTTTATCACCTTTAATATTGAGAAAATCCTTATTTTAACCCCTTCTAATATCTAACTAACCATGTTTAAAACACAATTCTAAAAAAGACAAAACTAGTTTATGAAATGAAAATTAAGTAATTAACTATTCTTAATCATATATTATCTGACCAATAGAGAAGTCATCAATAATTGAAGAATCCAAAGTCTATTATTCCTAAAATTCAAAAAAAGAATCCAAAGTACTATTATTCCAAAAAAAAAAAGAACATAACTGAGTATGTTCAATGTAATAATCAAAGATTATAACATATCTAGTAGTAAAATAATTTATTTGGAAAAACTAGAAATTAAAAATTACTAAGATGAAAATCGAACCCTCACAAACAACATAATAATAAATTTTTTTAAAAAAATGCTCATGGTAATAATTAACTATAATAATAGTAATAAAATTTAGAAAAGAGAGTTACATTTATCTTCTAATATATCCTTATTATTCATTGTTGAAGTGATAGTGAATTACAAAATGACTAAAATTAGGATGAAGAAGAAGATCCATTAGTAGAAATATGGAGATGAAGCTCACAATTACTAGTAGTAGTATTATGATTAATGTTATTTCTTTGTTGATCTTCTTCATCGTTGCTGCTTGCGGTGCCATTGATATTGAAACCATTTTTGTTCTCGAAACTGTGATCTCTACTACTGTTATTCGAAATTTGGTGATCTTTTTTTCCAAAAGTGTTTTTGTTATTGTGCATCCAAACTCGAAGAACACCTTTTCCAACTCCAATTTCATTGCAAAATTCATCAACAGCAGCTTCATCACATTTCTGCAATTTCCAACCCAATTTCTCCGAAAACGAATGCATTTTCTCCTTCTGTTCTGCTGTAAATTTGGTCCTAAATCGTTTTCTACCATTTGGGTTTTCTGATTTTAAACCTGTAGGTGTAACGGGTTGGGGCTGGAACAGAGAGGGCAGCGGTGGTGGAGATAGGGACGGAGACGGAGACGGAGACGGAGTCGGAGATGGAGAGAATCGCTTAATTGGGGGGAAAATATGTCGGCGGAAATCGATGAAATGAGCCGGCGGTGATGAATCGTCCGACGGTTCACGGCGGTGGAAGTTGCGGTGGCAACCACAAGCGGCGCATTTTAGTGAAATGGGATCTGACGGGGTGGATTCCGGCGAAGGCATAAACTCACCGCAACCGTCTACGGCGTGTCCGCCTATACTTGCTGCATGATTCTTCAAACATTCCTTATAAATCACCGCCGTGCACGGCGGCGATTGGTTGTGATGATTATTGCCGTTGGTGAAAGATAAAGGCTTAATTAAAGGTGGGGTATCAACTTCTGAATCTGGGGTTTTGGTAGAGGAGGGGGTGGGGTTAGTACTATAAGTTAACTCCATTTTTGTTTGTTTAAATATTTTGAAACAAAATGAGTATAAACAAACAAGAAGGGGCAAAAAAGAAAAATATGATAATTAATGGCTATGGTTGATTATGAATTGGAAAATTTTGAAGGTTTATGCAAATGGGGTTTTGGTATATTGTTTTGGTTGGTTGAGTGTTTTTCTCTCTTCTATGTATGTATTGATGATTGTGATTGAAGAATATATATAAAGACAAAAACTTGTTATGGCAAAATGAATCAAAGTACCATAAGGTAGATGAAGGGGAAAGGGGGGGTTAGTATAAATATTGAAGGGAGGAGGTTGAAAAAATTAATGAAAACTTAAAAAGGTGGGAAGATAAGAATGTGATAATTACATGCAAGACACCATGAGGCGTAGTTGTGAGGAAATATTTTATTAAACAAAAAAAATATTCCTAAATTTGACGTGAACCGTTAATTTTATTTTTGAATCGATTGATATCTTTATAAGACGTTTTTACTAGATTAATTAAATTCAAAATACTTTCGTAATAAAATGCGGAGTTAAATTTTTTGATAAGGATTTAAATTTAAAGAAATAGACACATGAAGTAGTCGAGGAGTTCAACATCTACTGTATATACCTAAAAAATTATTTTAACTATATTAAAATAATATAATTTTCCGTCGAATGGGGTTCGAAATCCCTAAAGCTATAGTGTCTCCGCCATTGCCCCTAATCTTGTCACGTAAGTGAAATCAACTTTTAATTTTGTCAATATTTAAGAATATTTTCAATACTTTTTTCGATTATGAGTTTATTTAAATTTAGTCAGCCAAGTAAAAAATGTTTTTGAAAATTGATAATAGTAAGTGAAATGCACCTTTAAATTTTTATCAAATTTAAGAATGTTTTTAACACTTTTTTCTATTTTTATCAAGAATATTACACTCCTATAAGAGTTCGAAATCACTTATTATACATGTGCCAGATTATGAATTTATTTAAGTTTAGTTAGTCAAATAAAAAATATTTTAAAAATTAATAATAATTTAATAATAGAACTAAGAATTCACGTAAAATTTAAAAATATTTATAATACTTCTCTCTTTATTAAAGGGAATAGCCACAACAACAAAATCAAATTTTTAATAATATGTGAAATATAAAATTAAAAAAATTAATATTTATTACTTTATATAAATAAATTCTTGAATCCTTACTAGCTCCGACCACGGAATTCGGTAGGGGTTGGGTCTTGGTCACAATAGTTTTATTTTTGAGAAGTGGCTAATTAAACCAAAGATTAGACATGGTCAAAATTCAAGCTTATCAGCTTTGATGAATATCATGTGAATCTCTGTCATGGTTTTTACACGTGTCTCATGCTTAAGGAAAATAAATTAGTTGACCACCACTAAAGGTTGAGGTATATTATTGAGTTTTATTATTAGTTTTAGAGTTTATTTAATATACATATATATCAATTTCATTTGTTTGTATTAAAACTAAAATATATACTAAAAATTATTCAACACAAAAAGAATATTTAATAGGGATAATTGTATATAATAGCAAATTAATAACCTAAAATAAATGGAGTAGCTACGGTTTGATTTAATTGTACTCCATAGCAAATGTTTGCCAAAGTTTGCCAGTCACCTTCCTCCCAAAAATCTCTCTCGCCACTCTCCCTCTGCTCGCCTCTCTCGCTTTATACACAGAAGTGTATAAATTGTGTTTCTGTTTTGTATAAAGCGAGAGAAAATTGTATATACACATGCAAAAACATATATCTTCGTGCTATACACTTAATTATACAATTTACAAATATTTTACTTCGATTCAATTGTAGACAAATGCAAATTTTATACAAATATTGCAGCGAAAAAGGCCAACGAATTATACAATTGCAGTGAAGTACAATTTTCTCTCGCTTTATACAACGAAAGTGTATAAATTGTGTTTCTGTTTTTGTATAAAGCGAGAGAAAAAAACATATATCTTCTTCCTATACACTTATAATTATACAATATACAAACATTTTACTTCGATTCAATTGTATGCAAAGCAAATTTTATACAGATATTGCATCGAAATAGGCAACGAATTATACAATTGCGCATTATACAATTGAAGCAAAATAGGCCAGCGAATTATACAATTTAGGCCAGCGAATCATACAA
This sequence comes from Solanum sitiens, assembly GCA_016801875.1. Classification (NCBI taxonomy): domain Eukaryota; kingdom Viridiplantae; phylum Streptophyta; class Magnoliopsida; order Solanales; family Solanaceae; genus Solanum; species Solanum sitiens. Next base: position 135,536 of record JABWTJ010000920.1, on the reverse strand, counting down.
TTGTTTATGTATAGCGAGGCCAGCGAATTATACAATTGTATATGTATAGCGAATTATACAGTTATATGTGTGTCATAGAATGCAATTATGCAAACTTTGCTATAGCATACAAATATGAATTTTTTATTTGCTAAATGTGAAAGTTATCCTATTTAATATCCTAGTTTATTTGATTTTTTCAAATTTAATTATGAGAATTTATAGTTTCTCAAGTATAAGACACAATTAAAATACATAATCTAAAGATTCAGAATAATATTCAACATCTCTATTAGTTTGTTTTTTTTATAAAAAAAAATAGCATCTCTATAAGCTAATCAAAGATTCTCTATTATAAGAAATATAAACATTCTCCATAAAAAACATATTGAAATAAAACTCAACTCCTCTTTTGTATAGTAAATGCAAAAGCATTTTCTCTAATAAAAAGATTTTTTTTTTAAAAAAATAATCATGAACGTATGTATACAAAAGGAAAAAAAAATGTTAAGCATTTGGTCATGAATATTGCAGATATATTTCGAAAATGTATTTTTCAGCTTCTAAAATTCTGTCATAAGCTAGAATTTGGAAGATAATAATTAAGTAATAGTTTCGTATGCTGGTTATATTATCAAAAATCAGTTTATCTTTTAAAAAATATTTATTATAAAAGTGTTTTAAAAAAATATAATTTATATTTGACTAATTAATTTGAAAAACACTTTTAGTAGGAATAATTAATATATCATCAAATTTATAAAATATATTTTTAAGTGTAATTTTTTGAAAAAGTAATTTTAGAGAAAAATATACATTTTCAGTTTCAAAAAACAATCCTAAATACTCTTTAAAAGCATTTTTCTTATCCTTCTTAACTAAACAACTCCCTTTATAATATTAAATATTTTTAACATTCCAAAAATTTGGTCAAACAGATTATAGTTTTAGTCAAAGGGTTGAAAAGTCACATTAATTTGTTCTTTAAGAAGGGCTTAATTAAGACTCTAATATGAGCTGCAAGTAGGTGGCTTCTTTTATTGGATGTACAATTTATAATTATGTTATGGTTTAGGATTAATATTTTTTGACCAACAAAGTTATGATGGAGTAGTAAGTACTCCTTTATTTTTAATTAGAAGTCACGAGTTTGAGTCCCCTGGATACAGACTAACCTTTGTTATGGTGGAGTAGTAAGTACTCCTTCATTTTTAATTAAAAGTCACGAGTTTGAGTTCCCTGGATACAGACTAACCTTTGTTAAGAAACACATGCTTATACAGAGTAACCTTTGTTAAAAAACACATGCTTCAAAACTTTTCAACACGAATCTAAATTCAGTCAGACTCTAATACGAATACCAATTTTATTTTATTTTGAATTGTCCATCTTTTGACAATTTCCTCAATTTTTGGAGGTAAGGGGCCATGCAAATTAATCAATATAGCTAGATGACTAATTAATTAGATCATTTTCTTGACCAGCATTAATTAGTCCAAGAAAAGATTTATCATTATGGTAGTTTTAAAATCTATTAATTGATGCCAAAGATAATTAGCTGGATATTAAATTGACAACTCAAGATATGATAGGGATTATCAAATTGAATCCAAATTTGTCAACTACTAGTATTAAAAAGTTGTAGACTATAAAATCAAAGATCAAAGACATTTTCACAAATTGTGTGCCACAACTTGTAGTGTTTTCTTGTTTCCAAAATTGATATTTTTTGTTTAGTTAGAGTTTTTGAAGTTCTCTCCTAGATAAAACGTACTTCCCCGTTTCAAAAAGAACGATCTAGTTTGACTTGGAATGGAGTTTAAGAAAAGAAAGAAGACTTTTTAATCTTATGGTTCTAAATTAAAGTTATGTCAAATGTACCTAAATGCCCTTTAATCTTGTGGTCTTAAACATGCTACGTGGAAAGTTAAGTTAAAATGTTTCCAAAAAAGAAAAAGATCATTCTTTTTTAAACAGACTAAAAAGAAAATATGATCATTCCTATAAGCATCTTATTTTGATAAATTAACGTCAAAAAATATTCTTATAAGCATCTTATTTTGATAAGCGTACAGGCCTGTCCAGTCCAACCCTTACCGATTAATTAAATCTTTATTAATTAATATGTTGTCATTGAATTGGAGAAGAAAACTCTAAATCCTTAAGTTATTGGCAAGAAAAATTCTTACATATAATTACATAAATATCTATCAGTTAATTTAGGAAAAAATTCAATTCCTTTTCTTAAATTCCACATTTGATCAAGCACAAGTCACAACTAACCACTTTTCAGAGCATTTTTAAACGAAAAATGGCTAATATTTAAAGATCCATTGAAAAGTTACAAAATTTTATGCAAAAACATACCATAACAATGTCTTAAATTTCAATTTTTTTAAGCTAAGTGAAAAATTCCACTAATTAATTAACTATTTTCCATGACTTTTAAATTTTTACCTTTTTAAATATTATTATTTTTGGAAAACTTTCCATTAAATAATATCATAAAATGAAACGAAGAATATTATCCAAATGGTCAATATGTAATGTTAATTAACGTATAATTTAGAGAATAAAAAGTAATTTGTTGGTATCAATCTTTTTCTTAAGGGCCCCTTTTTTTGTGATAAAATAATCTTTAATAGAAAGCTCAATATTGCGGCGAAACGGTCGTTATAATTAATTACTTTTTTACTTTTAATTATCTTTAATCATATGCTCCTTTGACTGCCACGTAGTGCATTTCCTAGCCATGTAACACTAAGTTCATATATTACATAATTTATTTTTGGGAGTAATACTTTCGATAATTTTTTTTTAGATTATCAAATTAAAATTTGAATCGTTGATTAAGATTAAATTATTTCATCAGAACACATGTCGGTAATCCTAACATTAATTGTTTCTCTTATAAACCTAATTCAAAATTATATTTTATATGGTACTATTTTATGTACTTTGTTTAGGACTTAAGTTTAAGTCACGACTACAGAAAGTACAAAAGCGTAATAAAATATTAATATGGTTAATAATATTAATTAATATTCAACAACACCTTAGGCTTAACTAGGATTTGCTAATTTCAACATATATAGTTTTAAATTAATCCAAATCGGTTGTTGCCATAGTTATATATAATTTCACTTAAAACTAGAAAGATTTGTTAACAAGTAAGGCCAATATATTTTTGAATTTTCTATAAATGTCAATTAATATTGGTGGTGCTTAATTAATTAATAATAATTATACGTGCAGAACCTTCTTAAAGATGATCAACTATCTTTTGTGTATAATTAACTTACAATGTACGTTATTCTATTTTTTTTAATCCTAATTTATGGTTGTTAAATTTGTTTTAATTAATTAACAAGACTTGAAGTAAAAGAATTTTAGCCTAACAACTCTAATATTGCAAAAATCGTATCTAATTAGCTAAATTTGTCTTTACCAACACAAATATAAATATATTGTTAAGTTTTCTATCGCGGATTAAAATTTATCTGAGCTTCAATATAGATATTGAACACTGATGAATGGATAACCATAAAATAGAGTCAGTTCAATTAGTAGCAAATAAAAATATTCATTTAGTTTAAATCTATTACTTTTTTATCAAATATAAAATCGGCCAACAATATTTAATACTTTACCGATATTTTTCGAAAACAAATTTAATTTACGTACATTTGGTTTGTTTCTAATCAATTAAGTCCAAAACCAAACAATTACACAGAAAAATTAATATCTTATCTAAAAATAATAAGCCATTTAAAAGTGAGAAAAATAACCACTAAACTAGAAAAAATAAATTTCAGAAGTAACGCTCTATGCATATTGATAATACATCATAGTCACCCATCCTCTTAATCCCTTCACACCTACAAACATAAGTATTTGAATAGTATTAAATATAGTATATAAATACTTTTATAATAATATCTTTTACTTATCTATCAACATAAAAAAAAAAAATTAGAAATTCACTTTTATTTTCTGGAAAAATACTTTTTTTTTTAAAAAAAATTTAAGAAAAAATATTTTTCATCCTAATGAAAAGAGTACGGAGTTAAAAAGGTAAAAGAATTGAGCAAAATTCTCAAAAGGGCACTATAAATTGATGATCAAATCAAAAGGACAATATTTGGATAGAAGGATCAAGGATGATTATCGTTACATCAATAGTTGGAAGGCGCACACTAACATGTGCCTTGTATGACATGATCCTTACAAGGTGTATGTCAGTGTGTGCCTTACAATTAACAAAGAGTTCGGAGCCTTAAGAGCAAATGTTTTTTTGACCCAATGTGCCTTACCGGGCGCAGAAGACCTACTACTTGTAGATCTATGTCTGCTTGCGCCTCGTAAGGCGCATAGGGATCCGCGACTTGTGAGTCTTTGTCTACTTGCGCCTTGTAAAGCGCATAGGGACCTGCGCCTTGCTATCCTAATTTAGGCACCATCTACCCTACCGTTTAAATGTTACCCATTTTAGTTTCAAACTTATTTTTGTTATCCTTTTTGACTATTTTTGTCAATTTTTTTTGCCCTTTAGGCTCTAAACTCATGTTAATTGTAAGATGCACACTGCCGTCGTGTGCCTTACAAGACACATGTCATCGTGTGCCTTCCAACAAACAATTTATTAACAACATCCATCCTTCCATTCAAATTAATGTTGCCTTTTTTATTTGATCCTCATGAATTTTCATTGTCCTTTAAAAAATTTACTTAATTATAATTTTGTCCTTTTGGCTCTGAACTCATAACGATCACTCCTTTAGCCTTTCTGTACAGGTCGATCGATCAGATCTATGATATTTAGGTCTATAGCAAATCCATGAAATGACGACAATAAAGACGAGTTGACTAGCAATAATAAAAAAGCCATGAAATGTGCTGCAAGAGGGAAAACTTAATTACTATTCACACGCATAATTTAAGTTATTTCAAAAATATTTTTCTAACTCCACGAGATAAATGTTAGTTATAAGCACACTTTATTCTTTTCAAACTAAACTTGTGATCATTTTACTAGGTATGTTATTGTTGTCGTTACTCTCCCTTCGTTTCAATTTGTTTGCGTTTTCTTTCCTAATTTGACAATTGTTTAGTATCCACATCTCACATGTCATGACTCATGACATGTATAAGATGACAACATTACGTATATACAAATTTTTATTCACACTCATAACATTTAAAAATCTTTTACTTTCTGAAACTCTATGTTAAGTTGAAGCCGAACAAATAAATTGAAACGGAGGAAATACTGAATAGTATTATGTAGAAAGTTTAGGCAAAGTTGGAAGGAGAAAAATGAAACAAAATCACGCTATACCTATGATATAAAATGATCCTATACTACTATAGAGTATATAATTGATTAGCAATTTTTTCTGACAATTTGATTTCTTGTCACTATCAAAGAAGCACGCGCATATATTAAAAGAGAGCAAGAGTAACAGAAGATAATGAAAGTTTTTGGATTTGGCCAAACTTTAAAATGAATTAACACCATAGATTAAATGTGACATTTCATAATAGTAATTATGATAATAATTATAAGAACACTATGTATTACTATTGACTTTGTTGTGTTCATCTTTATTAGTCTTCCATATAATTGAGTTTATGAAAAAGTATTAGCACTAAGGGTGTGTTTGGTATGAAGGAAAATGTTTTCCTAGAAAATGTTTTCCTGAAAAATAAGTAGATTTTGGATTTATTTTTTCATGTTTGATTGATGAGTAGAAAATATTTTTCGGAAATGATTTTTAGTGTTTAATTTATGAATGAATTTTTTTTTAGAGACATCTTTTATTTTTATTAGAGTAGAAAATAATTTATGAAATTGATATTTTTTAAAAATAATTTTTTTTGGGGGGGGGGGGGAGAGGGATGTAGGAGTTTAAAAATAAAAATTCGAAGTTGAAAATATTTTTAAAAAGCAAAATTATTTTTTTGGGAGGGGGTAGGGTTGGGGGGGCTGGCCGGTGGGGTGGGGGGGTTTCAGGAATCGGGTAAAAAATAAAACTTTGAAATTGATTTTTTTTATTTAAAAAAATATAATTTGAAATTGGAGGAGAGTTTTGGAAAATGTTTTCATTAATTTTTGAAGGAAAGTTATTTTCCTTAATTTTGAGGAAAATGAGTTCATTTGGAAAATATTTTCCAAAACTTTTGTTCCAATCAAACATGAGAAAATCAGAAAATGTTTTTCTTCATACCAAACACACTCTAAGAGTGTGTTTGTTATGACTAATTTTTTTTAATGTTTGACGGGTCTAAGTGTTTTAAGAAATGTAATATTTTTAAAGTTAGAGATACGAAAGGGAGAAAAAAAGGATATTACGATATGAAAAATCAAACACTAATCAATAAAGTAAAAGTTCAACCAGTCAATCGAACTAATTGTCTGATTCAAGATTAAAAAAAATGGATCTTGCGCAACTAACTCAGTTTCAAAAACTAACTTATGAAAAAAAAATTGTCCAAATCATATAGTAGTATATTAGAAGATAAAAGACCTATTTTCCTATCGGTTTGTTATGCCAACACTCCTATCCCAACCAAACCCACACCTCACCTTCATTTCAACCCCAAAATGTTTGTTTCAATTATATATACGAGTGTCTTTGAGATAATATATAACATATCATTCATTTATGAGAAAATTCCACAGATAAGCAAATATATACTAGTTAATTAGCTAATATATAGCTATAATTTTGAATTAATTATCGCTCACAACTTAATTTTAGATGTAGTTACGTGCGCCTCTCTCATCTCTTCCTCTCTCTCGCCTCTTTCCTCGTTTATACATATACAAATTATATATATACATATATAATTTTATGACAGATATACAAATGCAATTGCTTCTCTTTACTCTCTGCATTCGCCTCTCTCCTTCCTCTCTCAATCTTGCCTGCCAGATATACAAATACATATGTGTATCATTTACATATACAATTATATGACATATATACATATATACAATTGGACAACTATACATATACAACTCGCCTCTCACCACTCTTTTCCCTTACTCACTCGCCTCTTTCATCGCTTATACATATACAAATACAAATACATATATAATTAGATGACAGATATACAAATACAATTGCCTCTGATCTCCACTCTCTCGCCCGCCTTTCTCCTCCCTCTCTCAATCTCGCTTGCCATATATACAAATACATATGTATATCAGTTAAATATATACAATTATCTGACATATATAGATATAAAATTTGACAAATATACGTATAAAATGACCCGTCTCTCTCCACTCTCTTCCCTCTCTCGCTCGCCTCTCTCCTCCCGCCAACACATAGCTATAAATCATAATTAGTAAACTATAGCTATATAACATAATTAAAAATATTTTAGTAGCTATTTGTAAAAGTTTCCTTTCCCTTATTGGTATCAGTCCACTATTCCCCTTCCCTTAATTCGTATGGCCCATTTGTTACATTTTATTAACGTGTTATATAGGTTGATAACTATTGAAAAATAATTACTTTTCTTATCGAATGATTTTCATTACGCTTGATATTTTAAATTTCGATCTCGTTAAAAAAATATAGATAGACTTTCGTTAAATTTTTGTTGTTTCTGTTAAAGAATGACAAAAGTTCCACATGAATGGTTAATAGGACGGACGGACTCCTTATTGGATTGAACAATCCTCTCTTTGAGTTACTCCCTCCGTTTAAAAAAGAATGTCCCTATTTCTTTTTAGTTTGTTTAAAAAAGAATGACCCCTTTCCTTTTTTGGCAACACTTTAACTTTAATTTTCCACGTGACATGTTTAAGACCACAAGATTAAAGAGCATTTTGGTACATTTGACATAACTTTAATTTAAAATCACAAGATTAAAAAGTCTTCTTTCTTTTCTTAAACTTCGTTCCAAGTCAAACTAGGCCATCGTTTTTGAAACGGAGGGATTAGCTTTTAATATGTAAGTTAGACCTAAGACCTAATTTAACATCTTCCTTCCGCATGTGTCACAAATAGATGTAGTTAATGTGCTACAGATTTAATTGAACCCGTAATTTGAATACGTAATTTAGATATATATGTAAAAAAATAATCAAGATTTCAATAAATATTATGTTTTGATGACTATTAAGTAAAGTAGATAAGATAAGGGAGCGAAGACAAAAAAAATCTAAGTGTAATGGATAAGAATGGTTTATGAATAGATATTTATTGGTTTGATGTCTAAAACATGATTAATTTCTTTTAATCATGTCTGAAATAGTATGACATTTGAATAATTATTGGGACACAAACATATTTTCAATGAGTTACTACATGATAATTTTGTCCATGACCACTATCAACAATTAAGAATATAATTTCGTTTTTGTCGTGTTTATCTAGTTGTTAATTATAATTATCGCATTGATTTGGTATAGTAATAACTCACAAAAATAAAAAAGAAATATATAATCAAAGTATTTTGTTTTATATATGATCATGTTAAATTATTTTCACGCCCATCAAAAGTATTTATCCTTGTATTGATTAGCTAGTTTGATCCTCATATTTCAAATCAAGTCATATAAATTGCAGAAAGTATCACCTATATAAAATCAATCAGTGTGAAGCCAATTTTATAGGGAAAAAGAACAAACATATACTAAACTTTGCGTTATAAAACGGATACACTCTTTATTTAAAGAAGGGAAAATTACGGAGAAAGACAAACTATGGAAGATAATTAAATCAAATAAATCCACTTTCAGTTATTTCCTTTAAAGGAAAAACTCTATGTAAGTTTGCTATATCAGGTCCCACCATTTTGTATAAAAAAAATTCCCCAAAACAAAATCCTCTTTTTCCCTCTTTTTGCGCTTTTTATACAATTTCTTCTTCTTCCTTCAATTTCTCCACAATTTTCTCCACAATTGCAATTTCAAACTACCAACTTCTTCTATCACGCACGTCATTGCGTTTTTTCAAACTATTTCAAAAATTTCAAGGTACCGCCTAAAACTCATCTAACATTATCAATTTTTGTTCTTTTTTTTGAATTTCTTAAAACTACCTTTTCACTTCACTTGTTAATTCCTTCAGAATTTTGGTTCAATCAATGGATGCTCAATCTCCATCGAAAAGATTCACAAGAGGTATACCATTGCATGTTGAGATTGATGTTGAACATCCATCATTTTTCATTGGGTCTAACTCATGAATTTAGGGAGATTTCAGGTTCATTGTCTAAATCTACTACCATTCAAGAGATTAGATCCAAATTCAATAATGACCCAAGTAGATTTGTTGATGGAGGTGTGAAGAATCCTGTCGATGTTGTTACTGGGTCAAGTAAGAAAAGGAAACATAAAGCTGATGTTTATACCGTTCATAATGATAAAAATGAAGCTGTTGGTTCTGGGTCAATCGAGCATCATAAGGTATCTGTATAATCATTGTTCATGTATATGTTTAGATTTTATATTATATGTTTTGTTTTTGTGTTGATTTATGTCTTATACAATTGTAATTGTACAAATGTATAATCTATATTAGTATATATTTTTGTGTTTCTGTTGATTCATGCCTTATACAATACTGTTTGTATAAATGTATAATAAATTCTTGTATCTGTTTATGTGCTTATACAATTGTAGTTGTATAAATTTACAATCTATATTAGTATATGTTTTTGTGTTTCTGTTGATTTATGCCTTATACAATACTGTTTTTATAAATGTATAATAAATTCTTGTATCTGTTTCTGTGCTTATACAATTGTTCTTGTATAAATGTATAATATCTTAATATCTGCTTTCTATTCATATTTTATACTGCCTAATTTACTGCCTCATTATACAATTGTGTGTATAAGTGTATAATTTATCTACTTCAATAGCTTGATCAATTTTTTGAATTGTCTACAATGGAGCTATTACGAGTGAAGGAGAAGAAGAGAGAATGAAACTGAAACTGAGTTCGCGTGAATTATGGGATCTTTTCCTTATTTATCTGCCGCCTTTTTTTTAAAAAAAAATAATTGAATTGTATAAAAGGAAGATATCTGTTAACTGTTATACACAAAAAGTCACCCGTAACAAACTTTTAATTTGCTACAGAACGCAATTTTGAATAGTTTGCTATAGCCTACAATTATCAATTTTTTCTTTGCTATATATAAAATTTGCCTTTAAAGAATAGGTACATATATATCTCCGCTGTATATCAAATAGTGTGTATTTTATCTTTTCCATTAACCAATGGTGATTTATAGTAATTTGTTTTTGTAGTTTCTAAGTATATAAATTTTATTTCAAAAGAATCGAAAATTTCGTATCCTAATTCACACCAAATTAATTAGTTCGATTCTCGTATTCCGAATCAAGTCACATAAATTGAAACATTGAGAGTACTTACTACTTACATATAACTTACAAGCATACCATAAATATACAAGAAGGATCAAGATATACTATAGCTACAATGCTAGAACTCATCAAAAATATCATGAAATGTGTGTATACTTAAAAAATAATGTCTTTTTGAAGAATTTTGAGCAACATATAGCGGGTATAGGCAACAATTTTAAAGAATTCGAGCAACATATAGCGGGTATAGGTTCTGAATTATGTCAAAAGTATTGTTACTGACTAAGCTGTTTCAAGCTTTTAGTTAATGAATAGTTGCAACAACTACTTCTTTCTTGCAAAATCCTCAGCAGCCCTGCTGCAATATTCATGTAACTCAATCGACTTCAAAGTACAGATTTCGCCAAAATATATTGTAATTTCTCGTAGCCATTTGCATTTCTTTAGAACAAGGCGTATATTTCGAGTATAATTGTTAAAATACAGAGCAGAAAGTTGTACAACAATTTCATGAGAGAGTTTTAATCAACCATCAAATGATACAACAACAGTTTCCATTCATCAAGGAATTTGAAATTAGACTTTATTCCATTGAAATGAAGAATCAACTTCACAAGACAGGGCTAAACCTGAGTACAAGCGACTCTTTCTAAACCCCACTTGTGGAATTACGTAGGGTGTACCTAGTCAATTCGAGAGAATTGCACAAGTGAAACCATTGCTCACAAGTTTGATAATGGCATCTCGAAACCTATAATAATCCTCGATGGTATTGTAAACTTGATGGGAGATCCTAGCATAACCTGTTATCGGATTTACCTCTCCTTCCAATGGCACCCTGTAGTATATCGGAACCTCAACCTTAAACGAAACTCTCAAATGAGTCCTCAACTTCAAAGCATCTGAACCACCCGATATCCCTAAACACGCAGGCATTCCCACCATTGCCATGCTCGAACACATTTCTGGTGGTGTCCCTAACTCCGTCCCCCACGCCTTCACTAACATCTCCGCCATTTCAACCACCGTATCATGATTCCTTCTCCTTATCCCCTCAATCCCGCCTTCAAATCTGTTCACAAACAACTCAACTACATCAGGGATCACCAATTGTGCACTGTAATCCCTCGTCCCAATCCAAGCACTTTCGATTGCCAATCCATTTCCATACTCAACCGATACAACTGGATGATGCAAATCTACCACCTTCTCCGATCTTTTACAGTACAAAAACGCGGCTGAAGGTGGAGTAAAAAACCACTTATGCAAATTACTTGTGTAGAAATCAGCTCCAATGTCTACCACATCTATCTCGACATTGCCAATAGCATGAGCACCATCGACGAAAATGAAATCTACGCCTTCATCTCTACACATCTGAACAAGCTCTTTGACAGGTACAACAACACTAGGCATTGAAGTAATATGATCAATCACAGCTAATCTAATTTTCCCCCCATTCATTTTCCCCATTTTAAGAGCTTTATCAAATTCAGTAACAATTTCTTCATTCGAATTCAACGGAAAAGGTAAATGTACCTCAATTACCTTTCCTCCAGCTCGTGCAACGTACGCCTGAACTGAACTTTTAACGGAGCCGTAAGCGTAATGGAGCATAACGGCGGCGTCGCCGGGACGGAAATCGGAGGTGAAGAAAGACCAGGTTATGTATTGGAGAACGATTGCTGCGGCGGTGGTGGCGTTATCGACGATGGAGATTTCGTCGACGTCGGCGGCGTTGACTAAGGATTGTATTAAGGTACGGGATTTAAGCATCGAGGGTTTCAAGGTGTTGAAGTAGAAGTAATCGGGTTGTTGAAGGAATTGAAGCTGCCATTGTTGTTGGGCGGAGATTATGGATTTCGGGCATGACCCGAAACTGCCGTTGTTGATTCGGGCTATGGTGAGGTCGTGGTGTGAGAACTCCGCCGCGATTTCGGTTTCGGTGATGGCTTTTGCGGTGGTTGATGGGCCGTTTTCTCGGCGGAAGTCACCGGAAGACATGGTGAGAATTTTGTAAGAGTCCAATTAATTTTGGTGGCCTACTGCCTAGGTAATTAACAAACTCTTTTGAGTCCAGATCTCGAATATATCATAAACTATTAAATAATATAAAAGTATTAATTCATCAAAATCGAAGTGATCAACTAGGAGTACAATAATATTATCAGACATAATTGAGATCAAATATATCATAAGAAGGTTCATATCGTTATGAATTCGAACAATAGAATATTAGTAATAAGTTAGTATAGTAATAAATTATTTCATTTAAAAATGCTTGTATGACATGGAAACAGGCAATCATTAATGGAACAAGCCAAAACTTGGATATAATTGAAATTAAAATAAAAATGTCATATAGAGTATAGTTGAAATAAACCTGGAAACCACTAAATACCAGTAAACTTGAAAGCTGATGTAGAAATATAATCAAACTCTTTTAATTAATGTTTTCTTATGTGATAATTCAGATCTTACTATCCTCAAGTGTTCATGTTGATGTATTTATATTCATGTGATATTATATTTTGGAAATAGTAAGTGTGGCCTAGCGATTAATAAAATGAGTCGAGCATCGTAATGTTCAGATTGATCAAAGGGTGAAACTTCGAGAGATGCTCAGCTTATTAAGAGCTAATCTCATCCATTTGCCAATATGGACGTTGTTATTGTTAATGCCGGACTTCAAATTTACTCATTATATGATAGCGAGGGGAGGAGGAAGATACGATATTCGAGGATGTGAACTGGGCACTTGTTCTTGATCTTCGGAGCAACATTCACCATATCGATGAGATGATCTACCTCATTATTCGAAACACATTTAAATCGAACTTGGCAAGGATTCATGGGCTAGTCTAAGTAGATTTTCTTATAAGCAACAAATTTCAACATTGGGCTATATGATACTGATTGGCAAAGCATATGAGGTAGAATATGTAGTTGATGCTTGCATAAGAAAAGAACTTCATAGTGCCCCGAGGATGAATGAAGAAATAGTGGGCTTTGAAGACGTGATAGAATTATCTTGATTATGAAAACGTAATAGTTCCAACTTCTTGTGCTATTGATAGACTAGCTTCCCCCGGGCTACCATCCTTGCAGCTAAAGAGATCATATCATCATGCCTAAAGGGATCGATTGAATAAGTCTAAATGTAGTATATATATGCATTGAACGAGGCCGAGTAGAGATAATTGTTTTAGAATGACGGATACAAGAATATTCTCTAAACCATTGAATGTACTTATATTCTTAGTTCTGATATAACTATTATGATCTGTATATATATTAATTATCGTTTTGATTTATTAAAATGTGAGATTTTAAGATGAGTCAATATGTCTGGTAGATTGGATAATAATAATATATATTTGTTAAGTAAGTTGATGGAATCCATGTCTCGTTAAATAGATTGATTGATATGCCTTTTTGAGAAACTTATAAGTTCGACACATGAAATAAGTTAAGTAGTGTTCTAAAGGAAATGAATCATTGAATTAAATTCGTCAGTAATTTAACTTGTTGATTAGTATATATAATCTTAACATGGGATGTTACACAAGTGCTTAATGAGGAATTTCGAAATATAAATGAGGAGTGCAATTACGAATTTTTAGTGAAATGATTTGTAATTTCTTATGGTAACAATAATTCAAATCATAATAAAAACCTGAGTAATTAATTGTGTTGATGTGATTCAATTTCTATTATTAGTAACTAGAATTCAGAATTCAATTTCTAAAAAACGGGAACAGTGACGTGTGAACGTTGGTTTTTCTTGGTTTCCAAAAAAATTGGGTTTTCTTCCTCGGTCAAACATTCAACATAGCGTTCGAACTCATGTGCCTTCCAGAACCAGGGGTATTATATTCGAGCCTGCTGCGTACGATTAGCCAGCCTTACGGCGGCAAAAGGATTAGACGTCCCCCATGCTACGGTTTCTGCAGTCCAAACCCGGTGCCGCTTTAGGTTAGGGAGCTGGATGATAATAGCCCCTCCGCATCCCAAGCCAACCCACATTACTGACTGACGGTGGATAATCATATTTCTTAGAGGTACTAAATACAACTCCATGAATGAACAAAATGAAGATTGCATTAATGATAAAGATCTCAGGGGAAACCGTTAAAAGAAGATTGAACATGTGATAGGATCCGAACGAATTCTGCTTTCATATCCCCTGTATGGAGCACTAAGTTACTTCCGTTACGGTCTTCAGCAGGCAGGCTACACTCTACGGGGCTAGGAAGACTCCTTTTTGGATTGAGAATAAATCTCTATATGAATAGGAATTCTCTTAACCTATAAATAGAGATGAAAGGTTTTCTTCATACTTGCTCACCTAAGTATTGAGAAAGTTCAGAAGTGAACTTGAGATCATTGTAGAAGGCTGCAAAGTTGTTGTCTAACTTGTTGATTCGCTTGAAGGTCTCTGTAACTTGTGAATTCGCTCGAAGGTATCTGTTCACGCTTTAAAATTTAATTCTTGAATAAATTTCAGCAAGTTTATGTGCTCTATCATGATTGTGTGTGTTCTAGCATAAACGTCATTGATTATCTATTATTCACATAAGCCGTAAGATTTTCATCTGTCATATAGTTTTCCAATAAAAACCTATGCTACTCGAACTCTCAAAAGATCTATTTTGTGTGTTTGAAAAAAAGATGAAAATATATATCGTATTTTGCATTGTAATTATGTGTTTTACTATGACCAAGTACATGATTATCTCATATATATATATATATATATATATATATATATATATATATATATATATATATATACTAGTTCTCGAACACGTGCAACGCACGTATTTCATACCATTTAAACTACACGAACACACAGTCAACTATGAATCTATGTGCTCCAAACATAGTCCATATCCACATTTCAAAATTCAACTATGCAAAGGCATTCACAGATCAACTTATATCTGAATTTGAGTTTTATTGCAACAAAAGCTTTTCATAAATACATATTATATTAAAAGAAGTGAATATGTTGCTAGCTTAGCAATAATACAAAAGGTGTTGGTCAATATTTGTAGCTAAATCAATTATATTGGAATAGATTTATACTCTTTTTGAAGGAGAAATCTAACCAAACAAGGCAAATGAAATAATTGGATAAAATCACCTTATGATACACTTTATAGAGTATATTATAACGAATGTAAAAAGATTGATAAGATTAAATATCATTGAGGAGATTAAACTATGTACAAGTACAACCAATAATAACAAAGAAATTTTATATATTAAAATATGAATGAAGAATGTAAAAAGAAGTTACTATTGGAAGATGAAAGAAAAAAAATTTAATGAGTGAAATAAATTTTAGAGTTCCTACACACAAGAATTGTAGGAATAGTAAATAAAAGTTTTTCTTGGAAAAGTAAAATTTATACAACAAAATTATGGAAACATGAATAGACACATGGAAAATTGAAAGGTCAAATACTATTAAAATAAATATAAAAAAAATAGAGATGAAATTTAACTTGAAAAGATACATAAATCTACTTTAATTTTTTATCTTTAATGAATAATTACTCATTTGTATATTTTTTAAATTTGTGTGAGAAATTTGAGAAGATTATATATATATATATATATATATATATGAAAATTATAAAAATTTTAATTTAGTAGAAGGCAAAATAATAATTCAACTTTTTACTAGAGTTTCCCAATTAATAATAATATATGATACATAAATCGAAGATTCAAAAGGAGGGAATTTTTTAATATAAGTTGTAATTTTTTCATTTTTAATATTTGGAATCTCGAATACCGCCGAAAAGTCTCACCTAATTAATCTTGTTTAATAGTATCTTGTTTATGATAACTTGTTGAGAATACAAAGAGAAAGAACCTTGTTGACTGCAACAATTTCACAGCAATGAACCATAATATTCTTCAATATCTGCAACGTGTTGAAGATCAATGGGGTTTAGATATGGCCGAGAATTTAGAGGATGTAATCAAGTTCCTTAAAAGAGAGTTTACATTTCTAGATTTTTTTCTCAGCTTACAGAGCTTCACAGATTTATCATACATGCTTGAAATCGTACACAACGTTCAAGCTCTGTTTCATGATGCTGCTGTTAACCTTAGAGAAATCAGCGAGATGGATCATGTTGATGGCGTTACCGATCAATTGCAAGTCAACATTCAGAAGACTAAGTTGGAAATCAAATGTGAATACTTATTTCCAAAAGTCAACAAGGATGGTATTGTTGTCACCGCCAAATTTGTGATCGATTTCATTGATACTGTTGTAGTGAATCTGGGTGATTTATTGAAGGTTTATTCTTCTAGTTCACTACTTTTTGTTCGTGGACCTAACAAAGAGATCCGCGATGTTTTTAAGGAGTTGAAGTTATTGAGAAATTTTGTATGCTTCGTTACGGACAGATTCATAGAGCTGAAAAGCCAACCTATTGATTTCTTCGTTCATGTTTTAGAGGTGACCAGTTACGCTGCAATGGTTGCCTGGTTGTATCTCCCAAGCAATGACAACGAAAATCAGGAAACGAATGGTTTGCTTTCTGATCATTTGAACATGAAGATTAAGCCCATTGACCGAAGCATCCGCAAGATCTATATTGATGTGTTGCAAGCTCTACGATCAGAATGGCGTCCGATTATTGCAATTGATCATGTAGCTGATTGTGTAGCTGGCTTTGTGGAGACTCTCCAACACAACTTGAAGGCAATATCGGTTAGTAATCCCAAATCTCATCAAATAGAAGACCTTCAGGAGATGCTCAACCTCTTAATTGCCAATCTGTCCATACAAGATCTAGAATTTCACCTTAAAGATATCGACAGTGTGATGATTGATTCTGGAATACTCGTTTACTCGTTGTGTGAAGATGTGGTGTTAGGGGAAGTGACTATTGATTTGCCAGGTACCATTGAGCGCATCAAGATATTGATCTACAACATTATTCGAAAGGAGTTCCAATCTAGTTTGCCAAGGATTCATGGACTAGGCTATGTTGATTTCGCCTTAAGCAATCTTCATGAGTTCCAAAGACGATATGCAGATTCACTTGATTCTGTGAAGACTCAACTTCAAATAATTCAAACTGAACTGGATCGCGTGCAACCTTTTCTGAAGTTTGTTGCAGAACAACAATACAATATTCACGACAAATTTCAGAATAGTGTGTCTCTACTGATTGGCAAAGCATATGAGGTAGAATATATTGTTGATGCTTGTGTGAGCAACAGAGTTCCGGACTGGTGTCTCATGCGTTGGCTCGTGGACATTAGCGCAGAGGTTGCAAAGATGCTACAAAAGAAAATGTTTGAGGTTGACTTAGTGTTACCTTACACCATTGCTACTGATACTTCCAGTAAGTCGTCAAATTTGGAAAAAATGCCAGGCATCAAAGAAGAAATTATAGGTTTTAAAGATGAGATCAAAACATTAATACGCCGGCTAACGCGAGGATCCAGAGAGCTGGACATTATCTCCATTGTTGGTATGCCTGGAGCAGGAAAGACAACTTTGGCCAACAGACTCTATTCTTATGATTCAGTTGTCTCTCACTTTGATATCCGTGCACAATGTCATGTGTCTCCAGTATATTCGCAGAGGGGCCACTTACTGTCACTTTTGGCGATGCTACAGGTTTCTATTGATGAAACATCTCTTCTTAGTAAAGAGACTGATGAATTAAAAGATATTCTTTCCAGAATTTTACGTTCCAAGAGATATCTTATCCTCCTTGATGACGTATGGGATCACAAGGCGTGGGATGATTTAAAATGTTGCTTTCCTGATGACAATAATACAAGTAGAATTCTTGTTACAACGAGAAATCATGATGTTGCCGACTATGTTAAATCAGTGAAGAAACCCCATCATCTTCGCTTGTTGACCTACAAAGAAAGTTGGAAGCTACTAAAAATAAAAGTGTTTGGCAATAAAAGGTGCTCTCCCCTTCTTAAAAAAGTTGGGGAAAAAATAGCAAGAAAGTGTGGAGGTCTGCGGTTGTCAATTGTTTTGGTGGCTGGTATTCTATCAAATATGGAGGAGACAGAAGAATGTTGGAATGAAGTGGCTAAACATTTAGGTATCAATATGTCAAATGCCTTAAATGACATTATAGAGCAAAGTTATCAGCATTTGCCCTATCATTTAAAGTCTTGCTTCCTTTATTTTGGAACTTTTTTAGAGTTCAAAGAAATCAATGTTTCAAACTTAACATGGTTGTGGATTGGAGAAGGATTTGTAAAGGATCATGAAGGCAAGAGTTTGCAGGACATAGCAAAAGTTTACATGGAGAATCTTATTAGAAGAAACCTAGTGATGAATGCTAAGAGGAGCTCTGATGGTAACGTCAAAGCATGCCGTGTTCATGATCTATTGCTTGATTTCTGCAAGAAAAAAGCAGAGGAAGAACACTTCCTATCATGGATAAAATGGTAAGAGATTACTTAATTGTGCTTTATTTGTTCATTTAATCAAGTATTCAAGTTGTATTTGGAAATGAATTTATACTAATTGAAACATACACAACAACAGGGACCAAAACGGCAAATCTTTGTCAAGTATATCCTCTCAGAAGAAGCTCACTCAACGTCGTCTAGTCTTCATTGAAGAGGAGAATCTTGTAGAATGGAGTTCGTCTAGCTGTCTTGTTGACTCTGTACTTTTCAGAAGAATAGATGTTAATTTTTTACCACTTCAAGTTTCTTAAAGTGTTGAATTTGGAGTCCACTGTTATCAATTCTTTCCCAACTGTGCTAGTTGACCTGAGGTATTTTGCTGCAAAAACTGATCAAGATTCAATTACATCGCTCATAGCCAATCTTTGGAACCTTGAAACGTTGATACTCAAGCCAACAAAAGGAAAGTTGAAACTACCGGTTACAATTTTGAAGATGGTTAGATTGAGACATTTGTGCATCGAGAACGCTTACTTCACTTTAAATGGTGCGGAAGGATTACTTGAGAAGTTGGAAGTTCTTTCCACTCCATACTTTTCATGTGCAAAGGATGTGGAATTGCTAGTGCAAAAAACACCAAATCTTCGGGAGCTGAGATGCTCATTTGTTGATTTCAGGCAAGAATGTTTACCTTGCTTGGACTTCGTTGAGACACTTGAGATTCATTTGGCAGCAGATTCAACAGTTAGTGGTCCATACATCTTCCCAGCAACGATCAGAAATTTGACACTATCCAACTTCTTCCTGGGCAGTTCTCACCGATCCAACATTTCAGTGCTTCCCAACCTTCGCGTGCTGAAACTGGTATCAGTTTTCTTTGACAATGATGAGTGGGAAGTGAGAGATGACGAGTTCTTTCAACTCGAGGTCTTGAAGCTTGTAAAATGTGAATTTCTTGAAGAATGGAAATGTCTCGGATGATGCCTTTAGTATCCTTAAACATTTGGTTTTGCGTGAATGTCCATATCCTAAGGAGATCCCTTTTCGTTTTCGATAAAGGTCTCTATCCATCAAGGTGAAGTCGTGCAGCAAATCTGTTGAGCGGTCAGCCGCAGATATCAAACAAAACCAGAAGAACAGAGATAAGTTATCAGGTACGCTACTGAGAAAATGCAATTACATGTATTTCCATTTACTCACCTTTAATTGCATTTTTGTTTATTAGAAAAAGTAATTTTCTTAATATTCCTAATATTTCTTTTGTTTGGAGCTGTATAATTTCTATTTTTGGTCAAATATCTCGAAATAGTAATAGTACTATAAATTTAAAATTAATTTTAAGAAAACTCCGCATAAATTTTGAAATATTAAATCAAGTTTATCAGTGCAAGTGTTTACCTATCCTTTGATCGATGCAAAATACAAGTGATTTTGTTGTAGTTGCTATCATGTCTAGTACTGTATGAAGTAGATAATCTATGGAAAAAACATTTGTTTTCAGTATAAGACATAGAAACACACCTAAACTATAGTGAAATTGTCAATTATACATCTAAACTATGCAATGGTCCTATGACTCCCCAGAGCTTATTATTTTTGTATTATTTACTCGGTATCACCTTAAAAAGAATGTGCTCGATTTGGTATTGCATAACATCACAAATGCTTCCAATGCAGATACTTCTTCACAATTTGCTAGGAATCCTAGCATGAACAAAGTCATGGTGGGTCGTAATGATGTGATGCACGAACTAAGGCATAAACTAATTGAAGGGTCTTCAAATCTTGATGTCATCTCAATTGTTGGGATGTCTGGAGTAGGAAAGACCACTTTGTTCTGGTAGCAGGCGTTCTTGCAAGGATGCCGAAGGAAAGACATTGTTGGGAACAAGTGGCAACCAAATCAAGTGTAGATATTCAGGATCAGTTTGAGCATGCCATGGATCTTAGCTATCGGGATTTACCACATCATTTGAGAAAATGCTTATTATATCTTGCAGTATTTTCGGAGGGCAGAGAGATTCAAGTCTCAAAGTTAACATGGTTATGGATATCAGAAGGTTTTGTGAAAACTCACTCGGAGAGGCTTCCAGAGGATATTGCAGATGATTACATGGAGAATCTTGTTGAGAGAAACCTAGTGATGGTTTCTAAAAGGACTTTTGATGGTAAGATCAAGGCAGGTCATATTCATGATCTGTTGCTTGAATTTTGCACGAAGAAAGCTGAGATGGAGAATTTCGCACAAAGGATAAAAGGGTAATTAAAACATTTGATGTTTTTCTTGAATCAGTTATTCTTTTTAAAACTACTTCAATTATACCAATTTCTCCGCTAACAGGGACGGATTTGATCCTTCTCCGAACACCAGGACTTCACGGCGTTTATT
Organism: Solanum sitiens; assembly: GCA_016801875.1. Classification (NCBI taxonomy): domain Eukaryota; kingdom Viridiplantae; phylum Streptophyta; class Magnoliopsida; order Solanales; family Solanaceae; genus Solanum; species Solanum sitiens. The sequence goes on along the minus strand of JABWTJ010000920.1, from coordinate 114,405 downwards.
CCTTCATTCTCGGCGTGATAATCTTAAAAGATTGTGTTCGTATTTCTCTAATATGAAGTCTTTCCAATTCAGGGAGGTTAGAAATACTGCATTCTCTTCGATAGATCATGCATCCAGACACTTTTAAAAGGTTCAGCTTTCTGAAGGTGTTAGATTTTGAATTCACCATAATTGATTCATTACCACAAGGACTAACCTTTTTGAGGTATCTTGCTTTTCGGACTGTTGAAGATACATTATCACTCCCAACCGATCTTCTGAACCTTGAAACTTTAATAGTTCGAGGAATCAGAGGACGAGTATCATTACCAAATACCATTTGGAAGATGGTTAAGTTGCGACATCTACACATATATGATCAAGCATTCTTCACTTTAAACAACGGAAAGGAATTCTCAGAAACCTCCTCTACCATGGATGATCTGCAAACTATTTCCTCAGTATGTTTTTCATGTGTGAAGAATGCTGATAAGATCTTGGAGAAGACACCAAATCTTCGAAAAATGAGATGTGCAGTTTCCAAATTTGATGGCTCATTTCCTGCAGTTAGCAAACTTAATAAGATTGAAATGCTCAAGATTTCTTCTGGTGAACAATTGACCTGGATCAATGATTTGAACATCCCAAGAAACTTGAAGAAGTTGACACTGTCCTATTTCCGCATAAATCTTAATGAAGTCGCAACCCTTTCAAATCTTGAGGTACTCAAGCTGGTAGAAGTTACCATTAGATCCAATGTATGGAAAGTGAACGATGAGCAGTTCCTTCGACTCAGAATCTTGAAACTAGAAAATCCTTCTTTTTCAAAATGGTATGCCTCAGATGATGCCTTTCCATGCCTTGAACGCTTGGAACTGAAAAGATGCCAGCACCTCAAGAACATCCCTTATTGTTTTGAGCATTCTTCGTCCCTGAAATCGCTAAAGATTATACTTGTGGTTGGTCGTGCAGCAATGATTGTCTGGTTGTATTTTCCAAGCAATGACAGCGGAAATCAAGAAATGAATGATCTGTTTTCTGATCTTCTGAAGATGAAGATTAAGCCCATTCAGTCAGGTGTTCGTAAGATCTATATTGATGTCCTGCAAGCTGTAAGGCATCCGATTATACAGATTGAGAATGCAGCTGGTTGTGTAGCTGGCTTTATGGAGATTCTCCAACACAACTTGAAAGAGCTACAAACAATTAGTAATCTCAGTCAGATTGTTGGTTTGACAGATCAAATAGTAATCCTTCAGGAGATGCTTGACCTCTTATTTGACAATCTCAGATGTTTGTCTGTACAAGTTTTCGAATTTCACCTTCAAGAAATTGACACTGTGGTGGTTGATTCTGGACTTCGTGTTTATTCGTTATATGAAGATTTGGCATTGGAGGAAGTGACTCCTGATTTCCAAGATACTATTGAGCGCATCAAGACATTGATCTACCGCATCATCAGAAAGCAGTTCCAATCTAGTTTGCCAAGGATTCATGGAATAGGCTATGTTGATTTCCTCTTAAGCAACCTGAAGAAGTTCCATGACCATTATTCAAATTCGTTTGCTCATTTCACGAATGAACTTCAGATGATTCAAACAGAACTGGAGAGGTTGCAACCTTTTGTCAGATCTGTTGCATTAGAGAGACACAACAAATATGACAAGCTTCAGCATTCTGTGGCACTAGTGATTGGCAAAGCATATGAGGTTGAATATATCGTTGATGGCTGTGTAACCAATAAAGTTCCGGAGTGGTGTATCATGCCTTGGCTCTTGGAACTCATAAAGGAGATTAGAGCAGGGGTAGCAAAGATCCAAAGTCTTGAGGTTGACCCAGTGTCACATGGTATCGTCGATACTTACCCTTCTCATACTCGAAGAATTGATGATGATATTGTAGGCTTTGAGGATGAGATTGGAACACTAAGACGCCAACTAACAGGAGTAACCAAAAAGCTAGATATTATCTCAATTGTTGGCATGCCTGGAGCAGGAAAGACAGCCTTGGCCAACAGACTCTATTCTGATGAATCGATTGTCGCTTACTTTAAGTTCCGTGCACGATGTTATGTGTCTTCAGTACATTCACGGAGGGAACGGTTACTGTCTATTCTGGAGACACTACATGTTTCTATTGATGAGAGCTCTCTTCTTAGTGAAGAGACTAGTGATTTAGCAGCTATGCTTCGCCAAATTTTACAAACCGGAAGATATCTCATCCTCCTTGATGACATACCAAATGATAGCTCGTGGGATGATTTAGAATCTTGCTTCTATGATGCCAATAATGGAAGTAGAATTCTTCTAACAACGCGAAACTCTAATGTTGCCTACTATGCTAAATCAATTAGTGAACCCCTTTGTCTTCGCAAGCTTGATGATGGTGAAAGTTGGACGTTACTAAAAAAGAAAGTATTTGGTGAAGGAATCTGCTCCCATGTCCTTGAAAAAGTTGGGCCAAAGATCGTTCGAAAGTGTGAAGGGTTGCCTCTTTCTATTGTCTTTGTGGCCTCTATACTCGCTGAGATGGAGAGGACGGAACAATGTTGGAAGCAAGTGGCCAGGAGTTTAGGAACTGAAATTCGCTGTTACCCGGAGAACATTATAGAACAAAGTTATCAGAACTTGCCGTATCATTTAAAGTCCTGCTTTCTTTACTTTGGAATGTTCTCAGATCACGAAGAAATTAACATTTCAAAGTTAACATTGTTGTGGATTGGAGAAGGCTTTGTAAAATATGATGAACACAAGAGTTTGGAAGACATAGCAGAAGGTTATTTGAAGAATCTTGTTGAAAGTAATCTAGTGATGCTTTCTAAGAGGAGTTGTGGTAGTAAGGTCAAAGTATGTCGCATTCATGATATCTTGTTTCATTTCTGCAAGGCAAGAGCACATACGGAGAATCTTATACAAAGGATACAGAGGTAATAGACCAATTAATTAAATCGTAATTTGTTTGTTCAATCAATAAAGTAATGAAGTTGATGACCTAGTAGAAATTAATCTTACTATTGTACTATTTTCCTTATATTAGGTCCCAAGTAGATGTTACCTTTCCCAAGCAGCTTGGTCAACGTCGACTGGCATTCTATGCTGAAGTTGGTGATCTAGTAGAATGGAGTTCGTCTTGCTCACTTGTTAGCTCTGTGTTGTTCAGGAAAGCTAACATAAATGCATCCTCTTCGATTGCTAATGCCTCAGACATGTTTCATGATTTTCGGTTTCTAAAAGTATTGGATTTGGAGTTTACTGTGATTGATTCTTTCCCAACTAACATGGTCTACTTGAGATATTTTGCTACACGAACCTCTCACGAGTCAATTACATCATCCATACACATGTTGTGGAACCTTGAAACTTTGATTGTCAATGGAATGGGAGGGCATTTATCAGTACCGTCAACAATTTGGAACATGGTTAAATTGAGACATCTGCACATTTCCCCCTCCTTTACTGCAGAGGAATTGCTTGAGGACTCAAAACTTAATGATTTGGTAACTTTTTCTACTCCATATTTTTCTTGTGTAGAGGATGCGGAATTGATGCTGGGGAAAACGCCTAATATTCGGGAGCTGAGATGCAAATTTAAGGGTTTGAGCAGTGCTCAATTTCCTATGTTGGATTTTCCAACACAGCTTGAGGTGCTAGACATTTTTGGTGATGAACATGTAGAATCCCTACCATATCTTGTACTCATCTCCGCGTCGAGTCTCAAGAAATTGAAAGTATCCTATTATATACTGGGCTCTCAACACTTATCAAACATTTCTCAGCTTCAGAACCTTCAAGAACTCGAACTGAATTTTGTTGAATTTAAGGATAAAGAATGGGAAGTGAAGGATGATGAGTTCATTGAACTCAAAGTTTTGAAAATAGTGAACTGCTCCAGTTTTAGAGAATGGACTGTCTCCGATGATGCATTTTCTAACCTTGAACACATGGTTCTGCGTTGTTGTCAATCACTTGTGGAGATCCCTTCTTGGTTCGCAGAAATTCATTCTCTAAAGTACATTGAGGTAGATAATTGCAATGGATCTGTCGTCGAATCAGCCAGGATTATCCAAAACACAAAAGTTGAAGATTATGCTGTTGATTTAGAGCTCGTCATCAAGAATCATAATTCAGGTACACTACTAAGAAAATACTACATTCATTCTCATTCTTAAACTATGTTCAATGCATTCTCATAGCTATAAAAAGTTGCCTCTTACTAACGTCGAACTATTACAATTTGGTTGTAATGACTACATCCACAAATTGTTGGTTTTGCAGATGATGATGTTACTGGAAGGTAACTGTAAACTGCGGGGACATAAGGTTCTATCTAGTATATATGTTGGACACAACAATTATCTTAATTGGTGAACCAGACACGTTAATCAGTCTCCATCAGGTGGCTCCATGGCTCTGAGCGTGTGCACTGTACATGCTAAGCATTGAGAGAGTTTGGGTATTTTTCTGTTCATTCGTATAGGTGTGCTTTTATGATTTTGTTGTAAGTTATTATATTTTAACTCTTTTCAGGTGAATGATTTCACTCATTCCCCTTGTGTTCTTTTATGAACTAACTAAATTCTGTTATGTTATTGAGCTGAGATTTTGTGTTGAGAAGCTTAGATAGTTATATAACTGCTGCTTTTTCTTCAATTTCGCCTCGTACCACCTGTATGTGTTAGATTCTGGCATTTGCAAAGCATACAAAGAGTATGCATGTTGGTTATATAAAATCATGAAATTCTGTTGATCGAAGAAAATTGCCTGAAATGTTGACCACTTTTATGTTTAAAGTCCGCGAACACAAAGTACCACTGCTTCTACACTTACAGTAAGTAGCAAGTGAAGGTATAGGTGCACCCGTTGTAGAAGCTTTTAGTTTCTACTCCTACCTCAGCTTTAGTTTTCTCTGTTCATCATTTCTGTTGAAACTAGTGTTTTCAAGTAGCTTTTTTGTACTGGAAGACCTCCACCTATACGAGCTCGTTCACATTGTCGGTCCCAAACCTGGATAAAGGAGGAAGTTTGTCGAGGGTCAATCACAAACAAACTTTCTATCCTATAAGATAGGGTAAGAATATACATCACTATAGCTTACCTCCACAGGCCCCACTTATGGGATTACACTCTATTTTTTGTTGTTGTTTTTACTGGAAAGGGTGGGGATCAACTACTCCACTGTACCTTTATTGACTGGTCCAATGAAACAATTTGTTTATTTTTTGCATCTTTTGCATATGTATTTGAGTTTTGACAGATCTTATGCAAATTTAACAAAATATATAGCACAAAAGAAGCTTGACTGAATCATGGCAGGATTTTAGGGGCATGTAAAAAACTATGTTGCTCGGACTTTTCAAAGATATTGCACTACTCATGTCGAATTCTCCAAACGTGCACTGCTTCTGGAGGATCTGACGCACAACCGGTGACATTTTTTAAGCTCTGGCCATTACTAAGTTTACCACTTCCTTTTCATAATTTTCTAATCAATTTTCTTGTCAAAACTGTATATTTTCCTTGTGGAAAATCTTCTAGTTAACCAGATTTGTTACTTAAACTTACATCTATGTTGATTGCAGAAATTAAATATCTTTTCTGACCATAGATCTTACTTCTTTATTGATGTACCCTTTTAATGATACAACTTGCTGAGTTTTTATCTTTGATCAGATTACTTTTCTTTATCACAAATCCCAAGATGTAATTTTTTTACAAAATATGTCCAAGCATTCCAAGTTAGAATCAATGATTTGGCGAGACGAGTATGGGGACAATGGTACAGGGCCTGGTTTAGTCTCTTTGCCAGTGTACCGGTCAATTTGCTACCTTTACTCGTAGCTTTAAAATGCAAACACAAAAAGAAGCAAGTGTCTTTGGTTGCTATAAATACTCGATTGATATGGATGACACACAATTAATCTCCAATTTAAACCATGAGTGGTGACGGATCTTATGGAACTTAATTCACGAGAGAGATGTGAACAAAGTCTCACATGAAAAGTAGATGTGAAAAAAAGAAGTTACTTATAAGATGTTGGATGCTCTTAACGGTATGAGACCTTTTGGGGGAAACCGTATAGACTTGATTCAGAGTGAACAATATCAGACCATGTTAAGAGTATTTTTGGATTGACTTAGCCCAACGAATCTAGAGGTGAATTTTAGGATGATTGAAGGTATAAAAGGAGGTAGACCTAAATTCATACGAAAGAAAGTTGCCTCGAAAAACCTACAATCCTTTGAAATCTACACAAAACTCAAGACAAGAACAGATGATACATATATGTTATACAACTAATTGGGATTAAAGTTAAGTCATGTTGATAGCACTTAATTTTATACAGCTTCCAGTTACCATAGTTGGTAACAGGGCTTGCTGAACCAACATCCATACTTTTGAGTATTCTAATACTTGATACTCCGATTCCTCCGTTTTAATTTGTTTATCTGGTTCTGACTTCACATAAAGTTCAAGAAAGTGAAGAAAACTTATAACTCGTGTGGTCTTAACCTAAAAGTATGTAAAAACATATCAAAATGTTCTTTAATCTTGTTGTCTTAAACATGTCAAGTAGAAACTAACGAGTTGCCAAAGACAAACAAATTGAAACGGAGGAAGTATGTGAATTGTAATTAACAAACTCTTCTTTTCTCATGTTAAAGTACAAATCCTATTCTAAATTTCTTGTTAAGAGAAAACAAGAAATCACATCTTTTACTTTAGCAACAAATATCATACATCTTGTGCAAAACTTAAGCAATAATGAATTCAAACTGATAAAAATATAAAGCAAATTGAAAAGATTAAAAAGAGACATTCATTTGTATTGTTACTATTGAAACTTCTCTTGTGATCAGTGCTAATAAGCCTTGAATGCAATTGAAATAAAACTTCTCTCATAACTCTTTGTTTATATACAGAATGTCCTGTTATGTAAACCTTCAAGACCTATTGTGGATTGGATCTGATCCTTTTCGTACTTTTCGTTTACTTGAGCCATTTGGATCAAATGTCTTACTTACTGGTGTTGATTTGAAGCCAGTGTTCAACTCCTCCTCTGTAACTAATCCTTTAAGCATACGCCTACTCGTCGATAACCTCACCTCATGTTGTTGTTGTTGTGAATGTGAACAAACTACTAAGAGACCTATACATATAAGAAGAAATACAAATGCCTTGTTACTAATGAAAACCATATTTTCAAATATTTGGAGTCCTGTTACTATGATCTATTATTGTGTGTGTGTATATATATATATATATTGGTTGATGTTGTTTTTTGTTGAAAGGATTATGGAGGGGTCCAAGAATCTGTAGATGAGTTTTTAGATTCACCCCAATCATGAATATTGAAGCTAAAGTAGAAAATTAAGGCTGTTATAAAAGAATCCAACTAGGATGAATAAAGGGTACTTCTTGGAACAACATCCTAGAGAAGCTAAGCATCTTTTTCACTTGTTTCCCCCCTTGCTATTTGTAGGACACATAGAAGAGACATCGAAACTCATTTTCATTGCGTCTCGTGAACACCTGATGTTGACGTGGTTACATTAGTTTTCAAGGTGTCTAGATGGTCATTTTGTTAGTTGGAGTGTTCGACTGACACAGTGAAAACGAGTTGAGGTCACGTTTAGATATACATTCTTAAAGTTGAAGTGCTTAGTTGTCAGTTGAAGTCAAGTTAAATTGTTTATCTATATATCGTTACTTCTACAATGATCTAAGAACCAAGGACTAATGTTTGCCACCTGGACTTGCAATTGACATGTTCAAAGGTGTTTAGATGGTCAGTTTGTTAGCTGAAAGTTCAACTAACATAGTAAAGCCAAGTTGAGGTGTCTAGATATACATTCTTAAAGGTGAATTGTTAATTGCCAGTTGATATCAAGTTCAATTATTTATCTGTATATCGTTACTTTGATTGATCTTAGAATCAAAGGACTAATGTTTGCCACCTGGACTACCAGTCAGCTTGCCACATCATCGTTGTTACACGCCCCACGGTATAGCTCAGTGTTCATTAAAATACACTACGAATCATGACATCTTAAGTTTAAATTCAAACAGAAATAAAAATATTAGATGGCTCATTTCTTGCTTGAATGAATTACTCAATAATTATGTTATTGGGAGATGGTATATGTAAACTGACGCATACGCCACGATTATATAAAAAAAAAAAACATGTGAAACTAAGTATTTGCTTAAAATGGCTATTGTTTGTTAATCAAACCTTACTTAGGTATTAAGGAAGAAAAAAAATCTTTTTGGTAAGTAGCCAAAACTATATAAGACTGGTAAAAGGGTAAGTAGTCATAAAGCAAAATGTGATTAAAAAAAAAAAAGGAATGATGTGGGGAATAGAACATCACTTCCTACAAAAAATTAAACATTATACTTTATGTTATAATGTTATTAATAAATATCACTTTAGAATTCTAAGCTCTTTTCCCAATGCAAAAAAAAACCTAAAAATACCAGTCTTGGTTTCTTGTGCCAAATCTGTTTCTTTATGCTTTTCTTTTTTAGTCTTTTATATTTTTAGTTTAATTTCTTATATTCAGATAAACCAATTCAAGTGTCACTTTCTCTTAAAATTTGAAATTGTTTTTGTTTTTTCTCGTTAAACCAGGAAGACCAACTTTTTCTTTATATTGCTTTGATTTTATTTTGTATAAAATAAAGATAATGATCAAAAATTACGAGTATCGTATTTTAATTATCGATTGTTCTCTTATTGTTGCTTAAACTATCATTATTTATGTATTAAAACACATCTAGTTGAATAGATGATGATAGTTCAGATAGAAAAAAGAAACGAATAATAGTGGTCTAATCAGCCTCGAGGTGTGTTTTAATATATAGATAGTGATATTTCAGCTAAAAAAATGAACTGAACTGAACTAATAGTTAATGTGTGAAACTTGTAATAAAAATAATAGTTCACATTTGTTTTCGACCGTATAAAATATTAATAAATCTCATCAAAGTTGGAACATTCTAAAGTACATGTTTTAATGCTCTATGAACTTGTGTTATAGAGAATGGATTGTGTTTCCAAGGTATACAAATACAGCATGTTTTCACTTTCATTGGTGCTCTCTGTTCACTTTTACCTTTTGTCTTGTCATAGTAGATAAAGCTTTTTGTAGAATACATCACCAAGTGTGATAGAATGATTGGAATATCTAAACTTTTTTTTATAATCATGATGTTCGGATCAATTTACATACGTAAATTTGTTCGTTAACTTGATCTCATCTCACATTTATATTTTTCAATTTTGGGTATGCACAAGTAAACACTTAAATTTGTATAAAGTTAAACAAGTAGACACATGAGTCCTACGTGACACAATACACGTAGGACACCACGTACGACAAAAGATGACATGTAGGATGTCATGTATGACATGTGCGTCTATTTGTTCAATTTTATACAAGTTTAAATGTCTACTTGTGCACACCTAACGTTGAAGGGCATAAATGTGATCATTTTAAATCAAGTTAAATGATATATTTATATATTATGCCTTATTTTTATAAAGTGTTTGATATCATTCATCCATTCAACTGTTCAAGTATCGCATAACTCTATTCAGTAAGGTTTGGATATATGGAGAAAAATCATTTAATCTTTTTATCTTCGTTTCTTATCATTTTCAGCCTGTTTGTAATTGACCACTAAGTCACATCCTTAACCAAAGTTAGCAAGGAAGAACCTTTCTATTGGAAACAATTTACTTCGTCAATGCAACATTCAACGTAACTGCAGAAGTCTGTTGGGTTATCCCACATCGGAAGTGGAAGGGGCTGATGGTCAATTTATAAGTGTGAGGGAAAGCCTCAACCTTTGAGCTAGCTTTTGGGTTGAGAAGGCCCAAGACCACCTAACATTGGTATCAGAGCCCAGGTTGTCAACAAGTCTCAGCCCACCGGGAGAAACTGGGTTGTCGCTCTCTCCAGCCCAAGGCCCGATGTGAAGGGGGAGATTGTTGGGTTATCCCACATCGGAAGTGAAAGGGGCTGGTGGTCAATTTATAAGTGTGAGGGAAAGCCTCAATCTTTGAGCTAGCTTTTGGGTTGAGAAGGCCCAAGACCACCCTGTGTTGGGAGGGACCTATTAATTTGCTTGTAGTGCACATTTTCTAAATTAAGGTTGGCATACTTATTAGATATACTGTTGTCTTAAAGTTGAGAATCTTGAAGAGGCTTTCATGATTTCATCCTATGCCCTTAAGAACCTTTTACTAATTTGGACAAGAAGAAATTGGATCCATATTCCAATCCAGATTTAGTATTTTCAAAAACTTGTCTTATTGACAGCTAAGATCAGTGGCGAAATCAAGATTTTCAATAAGAAAATTTATGACGAAGTACATCCAACTAAAACCCAAGAGAGACTCAATGTGTATCCATTTTTTAATTTTTTTTATATATACCCATTTCAAATATGTAGTGTCCGAAGTAAAACTTTAGAATATCAAATATCGGAAGTTGTATATGAGTGAAGTTCAAGCAATAAAGATTGACTTCAGTCATTTTTTGTCTGAGCGTTAGGCCTATATGATTGAAGTTCAATAATTTATTTCCTGTGTTCAATTATATGACCGTATGTCTGAACTCTAAAGTTAGACTTTGTCAAAATCAACTCTAGACACTTTGTATGAAGTTATCGGAAGTAACTACATGTGAAAAAAATTTCAAGATAAAACAAAAGTTAACTAACGATGTCGAAATTGAATATACATTCAATTTACTCCATAACCCCATATAATTTGATTAATTTCAAATTTTGAATTCGTCTCTTTTCAGTGGTATAGTACAAGAGAAATCCAACCAAACAGAAAAGAGTCCTTATCTGCTAAGCAAGACAAGGACATAAAAATAGCAAATGATTTTTAAGACATAAATTAATCTTAGAAAACAACAAGTTTTAGATAATTAGTGGGCTCAAAGACACTAATAATCTTTTGTTAAAGTTTAAAATTTGAACAAACAAAGAGTGGGACACTGCAAAGAGAATGTTTACCAAAAAAAATATATACATAAGTGTTTAAAGAAGATGCTTTGCTCTACTTTAACATCATATTTGAGTGTATAAAAATTGATCTTATAACATGGACAACTTTTCTATATTCTCATATCCTTAAAAATTACCACTCCTTTTTAACCCTCAAAAACCTTTATATGAAATGTAAGCCACAAGATTACTGAATTTGATAGTGATATTACTTGAGTTTGTTAGGGAGTTGTCTATGTTTGAAAGAAATTTTTCGTCCCATTTTAACTGTCGTTTTAGCTCTTTTCACACCTATTAAGAAAAATATATAAATTATCAAACAATACTTACTTAATAAAAAATGATAAATGTTTATAGTGTATAGTTAACGCATAAGAAGAAACTCTTTTGTATTTAGTCATCTCCTTATTATAATGTCGATATATAAATTTTACGTTTGTTTTAAAAGACAAATTAAAGTAGCAAAAATAAATATAGAGGCACACTAGCTTATGATTAACTTCCTTAAAATGTATCTTTTGTCTTATAGAATAGAGTAGAAATATTGAAATTAAATTAATAATTATACATTTCAGGAAGATAAAATATTTTAATATTAATTAGTAGAAGATAAACTCTCCTTCTCATTAAGTAGAATGCAATTAAGTAATTCAAATTACAAGTTACAACTAAGAAAACTTAATTAGAAGTAAATAACTAAAGAATTAAAGTGAAACAAAAATGACAAATCTGTATTTGGTAGTGATGTATATTGATTTCGCTCCAACTCTTGATATTCTTTAATTTAAGATTAAAAGAAGGAAAACCTTGATTCATTTACTTATTTAAAATTCTAGAAATCCTAATTGACTCGTATTCTTTCGCATTCCCATTTTAATAAATAACTTACAAGCAAAAAATAATTAATATAATATTATTTAATTAATTAGATATTTAATTTAGTCTAGGGGTAAAATGGCAATCCAATTTTTCATCTTTGAAACTTTTCACTTTTAGTAAGACTACACATGCTTTGCACGTGAGCCCTGTGAAAAGTGTGAATAACTGTCAAAATCACATTTTAATCAGTATCGCAAACTATTAAAAAAAACTATATAATTTAAAATGGATGAACAATCAATGTATTCAAATAGCTTCTTTATTGTATGTCAAATGATTAGACATTCGATGAACCTGTAAAATTTGGTTTGGTAACTAAAATAATGAGATACATTTTTAAGTTATTAGGTCCAAACAAATGATATATTAGTATGTGCAAAATGAATTACAAAAATGATTGATGTTTCTCATTTAAATGCACAATGATAAAATTTCTACATATACCTTAAATTGATATTTATATTTCAAGTTCAACACCCATACAATTGTAAATGCTTTATTGAAAAAAAAAATTATAATGGAGAAAGAAAACAAGAACGAAAAGTTGAGGATATTACAAATAAATTCCTCGAAAAGAAAATTTTGTCATTGTTAGAGACAACATATCAATATAAACTTGTTCACTGTTTAATATTACACATGTATTAAATTTACTCTCTTTTTTTCCGCTGCTATTTTTTCTTCTTGATTACCAATTTCATGTTCTAACTCTCTTATTTATTTGAATTGTGCAATTTCCATAATTCGATTTCCTATTGCGAGCTTCCACCTTTGTAAGTTAATTCTTACTTAGCATTAAAAATGATTCTTTAAATTCAAATTTTAATTCTAAAATCGATTTCTACGTTAAAATGATGAATGACTTTTCATATCATAACTCTTCAAAATATTCTATTATGAAATTTATGATAACGATCAAAAACAATATCAATATACTCATTTATCAAGAAAATGATAATTTAATTATTAAAGAACTTAAGCACTTCAAAATCTACCATTATATACAATAATTAAACTATGTATATCTAATCAAATTTTAATTAAGTAAAGGAGCAAAATGGTGATTCAGCTATTCACTGTGAATTAAAAGGCTTAAAGACTTCAAATTCTACCATTATATAATTAAAATATTTATGTTTAATCAAATTTTAATTTAGTAGAGAGACAAAATGATAATACAACAATTCATTTTGGAATTTTGACTTATAATAATATATGATACATGATACAGATAAAACAAATCAAGCATAATGCAGGATTTAGCCTCAAAATAAGAGATCAAGCACAATCGTCTTATTGTTTAAACATTATCCACTGAAGCAGGCGCTGCTGGTGTTGCTGGTGCAGCTGATGCTATGGTAAACTGTACACTTCTTGGTTGTCCAGAGTGTAACACAACTGCAAATTGTGTTGCTGCCAATGCTGCAGCTTCCTGCTCCACAATACGCATTTTTTACATCAGTTGTAGCAAAATATAGACGTGCACAGCACGTCAGCACACTAGCTCGAAAACAATTCATTGAAGCAGGACTAGTGAAACTAACACCTACCTCTCTTTGCCTGCGCTGCTGCAAAATGCTGATGGCCCAGAGCATGATGTAGCAGGGTAAAAGAAAGCCAACTGCCCGAAGTAAGAAAAGCTGCAGAGATGGATGAGTTAGATCCACCGTTAAGAAGAAATCTTTTTAAAGAGAAATATAAAGATGGCAACCATACAGGTGCACAGCTAGCCAACTTACCGAAAAGAAAGCAGTTGGATCTTCATCGTCTCCATCTGTATCTGTCATTGGTAATGCATGGCGCAATAGTAGAAGAGCCATCAACTGTCAAGGAAAATTATCATTTAAGACTGGACAGTCATTAATTAGATTGTGGGCAGAATGGAGAAGGGATAGACTAAGTATACAAGATGGTCCGTATTATTGAAGATAAACAACAAGCTATGGTCAAGAATCCTGGACAACGAATAACCATAAAGGAGAGACAAGTCGAGATAGATCACCAGCAACTGAGACGGCCAATCTTTATATAAAGCTTGAACAAGCTACTGCACTTTGCATTTTGATTGGTATCTCTTCGCATTTCTTTTTCAAAACCAATTAAAATGTGAAAAGTTGAACTTCGGAAATAAAAACACATTTAAGCACAGTGGGAAAAGAAACCATTTGTAGATTGTAATTACTTCTTGCCTAAAATTTCAGTTAGGACAAACAAAACCCTGAAGTGGATTAGTGTATTCTTTTAACTGAAATTCAACGAAGGACCAAAAAGTGAATGAGGCAATGACACAAATGCTTGGTAAAGAGGCTCACAATGTTATCTTGGGAAATAAGTAGTATAAGGGCTTACAATTAAAGCAGCGGATCGGAAGAAAGCCGCACCACTTGCATTTGCAGAATTGTAATCATCATATTCAGCTTCCAGAAGTTGGCGTTCAGCCTCTGCAATTGCCAAGACCCGAGGATCATGTAAATTCAAAGGAGTACCAGAGATTTGCCATCCTCCCCTGCACCAAAATATGAGAATGTAAAATAGTCAAATCTCATGACTAATTCCCACACCGACTAGCTAAAATCACAACCAAAGAGGTCAAAACATTAATCATGGCTTGTTGAATTGAAAAGGTTACAGAAAAAAAGAGAATTTACAACCACATTAGTGGTACATAAACAAATGAAACATGAACCAACTTAGCTCACCCAATATCAATAATTGTCTCCTCAGCCACAGGTCGAGGAGGAACAGTGTAACCAGGCTGGTATTGCTGCACATTGAAATTGAAAATGAAACTTATCAGAAAGAAATCATCTAATGAGCATCAAGACAAAGGGAAGAATTTCAAATGTATCAAGCCCAGAATCTCGAGTTCCTCTGAAATCATCACGAGTCAAGCTATTTATTTTAGAGAAATATTGATTGTCAAAGTACTATGGAATAGGGCTAAGCAAGAGAGAGGGGCAACTATAGGTAAATGCTCCAAGAGACAAATACATAACCAAACTTCATTGTCTTGAAAAAACAAACTAAGCTTGATGATACAAAATTAAGCAAATATAGGGCCAATATATATCGTTTTTAAAGTAAGGATAGTTCAGTTTTAAACTAAAATAGTCAACTTGCATAATCATCATGAATCGAGAGGAATGGATACAAAGGATCTCATGGCAAGAAGATCCCTTTTTTTATGACAAGGAAAACCCACAGCCGCTACCCTTTGGGTGCCGACAGGGTAAAATCCCCGCTCCTATTCAAGAGGGAAGAGAACCCTGTGATTTGAACTCAACGGCACAAGCAGGAGTACTGTCGCATCGAATGGAGTATCTTTCATCTTATAATATACAAGACAAAATGGGAAGTTGGAAACCAACTGGGAGATTGACACATACCTGATGGCAAATCTCACAAGTAATATCCCCCTTCTCATTGCACCAGTGTTGAACGCATGTTCGGTGTGTGTACTGCAGTAAATGTTTTCCGCCAAAATAATTAGCAGACACACAAATTGAAAGAAAACAAAGCATGAAAGCAAGCGAGACACAAAATAACAATTCTTTAGTTATCAGGCAATTAAAGAAAATCACATAACTTACTGTATAGTAAAATACAAAGCAAAGAAGGAAAGTGCTACCATCTATGCAATTAAAATGAGAATCAAGTAGAAAAAATTGAATTGTAAGCAGGAAAACCTTTGATGAGAGTGACGATGTATAAAAAGAAAGCAACTGCAACAGGAGAACAGGAGTGGCAAGGATATTACAGCTATAGCTCAATAAGTGCTGCTACGGAATCAAAGAGTTCCTGAAGTGAAAGTAGAATGTGATATGACTATATCAGATAGCAGGATATATCCTGTTAACAGGAGTAAGGGTCATTCTTGGCTCATTATGGTGGATAACCACAACTCAAGCGAAATCAAGCTTGCTTGAAAAGGGGGCTCCCAACGACAGTCTTGAAAAGAAGTACATGATACTGAGGTACCAAAGAGTGAAAAAAGAGAAAAGAACAGAAAAAACGCACCATCCTCATGCAAAGCTACAGACACACACACATCATAGCCCCCCTCTTACCATGGCATCCAAGATATCACCAAATCAATATTGGTGATATCTACTTGCGCCAAACTAGTTGGGATACACATATTTGAGTATCACTAATTTAAACAGTATCTAGGAGGTGATCGAACTGAGCTCAAATGCAAGCACAAGTGCTTCCAATTTCAAGGCACATATGAAGAAAACAAAGAATAAAAGAAAATCTAATCCCACATTTCCTTTTGTCCTGTAAACAATTTTCATATAACCATAAAATGATCATATTCTCCTGCAAGTAAAACCAAACAAGAAAAAGATTTCACCTTGAGACTTCCACTGCAAGCACATGGACTCTCCAACTTGTCCAAAGAATCCTCCTCCTGGCAAATCCTGCACTCTGCTCTACCAATTAACGGCACCTCCTCATCACCCTCCTCCTCCTCCTCCTCCTCCTCCAGCACCTTCTTCTCATCTACAGCTATTGCTGACGAAGACCCCACCATTCCAGGATTCTTCCCATCCATAATCTCAGCTCCATTAGCCTTCACAAGACGATCCGTATGCACCACCAAACAATCTCCCATTCTAAAAACCCAGATAAAAAAACAAAACAATTCCTACACCAAATTTACCAATAATCACTTCCCAATTCAATAAACAACGAAAGTTAAGATCTTTCCTTTCCAATTCTTCAACATCAACTACCTCTTCTCAATTCAAACTAATCTAAGTTCATTTCTTTCCAATATTAAAAAAAATCACGAAAAACAAACCCTAAACATAAAATTGACCCATGAACCCAAAAATCTCAGCAAAATAAAGGTATTTCTCAAATTCAAGCCTAAATACAAATCAAACTACAAATTAAGACAAAAAAGAGCAAAAAAAGGAACCATACCTGGGAAAATGAAGAAATTCAGGAAATGGAAAGAGAAAAAAAACCCAAAAAATTCTGCGGATTTATAGCGGAACAAATTGAAAGGTGTTTGCTAAATTATAGTATTTATCTTAGATTTTTCCGAAAAAAATACCAAACTATTGCGGTTTGTTTGTTGTTTTCTGCAATTTTTTGGTTTAAGCTTTCTTCCTTGTTAAAAAAAAAGTGAATTTGGGGATCTTTCTATTTATCTTCGCTTTACAGGTATATATCCATCAACAGTATCGAAATTTCGTATTTTCACCAAAGGGTTCGAAAGTATTTAAATATGAAACTTCAATAACCTTTAATTTTATATTTAAGAGTTATAAAATTTAATGATGCATTTTAATTTTTTATCGAGATAATAAAATAAATATTTTGCGATCTTAGATCCGTCATCGTATTTATATACTGCATACGCATAATATATGTAAATCTATTTTTTTATTTACAACGGCTCGTTTTGTCTGCCTTGGTTATGGTGCTAGGCTGCTTCAAATTTTTTGGATTTTTCAATAAAATAATGAAGTTTGTGATTGATCAATAATGACTTTGAATTCCTTTTTAATAATGTTATATTTCAACGGCTTAAAATTTAATTTAGGTAAGGGGTAGTGTTGTCAAATTGTGGTCTTTTATGGAATGCTAAACTTTTTTTCCCTTTTCTATAGAAGAATTAATCTAGATTATATTGGGTGAGTGATAGGAAATTTTAAACGTCTTTTTAATAAGATATTGAATTAGGTGTGTCGTAAAATTATCGATGAATCTAACATCACGAGGATCGAAAGGAGCAAATAAAGAGAGTAGAGAAAGAACAAGATTTGTTACATATGACTTCATTAAAAGCTCGATTAGTATGATTTCATTTTGAAATTTTCACCAAAAAGAGGTTGAAATATAAAAGATAACCACACGACTTAAATTTTACACCATATAACATACAATATTATAGCTAGTAGTAAAGTTTTTCCTACAACAAAAGAATGAAGTTGATTTGTGGTTTTTTTTCAAAATCGTGTTTTGAAACGATTATATATATACCAAATTATTACTATTTATCCAGTGTTCTCTTTTCAATATTTGTCCCTAAAAATAATGAACCAGAAAGACACATACCAATCATTTTATCCTTTAAAGGCAAACAATGATTGATGGACCAAATATGCTCCACACACATCTTTTTAACTTTTGGGTGTAAAAAGAAAAATTCAACATAATAACTTTGATAAGTTGTTTCACAACAGTCAACAGTTTCAAAGCTTAGATTTGTATATGAAATAAACTTTCGACTATCATCTAAATAATGAATAGCAAGGGCAATATCCAGCATCAATATGAGAGAGTCCAGCAATGAAGACGCGTAAAATAGAACAAATTCAAATTATTTACCACCCATGAGAAATCTTTAGTTCTACACCAACCCCTCCAGGGGATACAGGCAACTACTTTGTGAAGGAAATATGTTAATGAGTAATGACTATAGTGTAAATGGTACACTTGGTGAGCAACCAAACAAGACCAGCTCTTCTAAGTTTCTAGTATCTACTTCCTCATACCGACTATAACATTCTTACCGGAAGATTTTCTGCTTCATAACAATAAATAGAGACCGAGACGCCTTCTTGAATTGGGCATTACAGTCCCAGAAGATTGATCTGACCTCGCCTAAGTATAGCATCTTTAGCTCGGGGTACCAAGCAACAAAGTGTGCAGAGATTCTTGGATGAGGTAGTTGATGATCCATTTTGGTCCTTTCGCCTTATCCACAGATGCAGGAAAATGGCTTCTACTCCTATAAAACAATCTATGAACATCTACCAACACGTGTGACTATGTACTTTCCTTTCTCTAGATCATACACAGTCTTCAATTGTGGTTTTCTCCACTTCGACACATACCATGCAGTGAACATCACCAAAATGAAGAAGGCAAAGAAGAGAAGCAAAATGAGAGAGTCCTCACTGAACATATTTGCAAACCACCCAGAATGCTCTTTGTCCAACTCAGCTGTGCTCTGCAAGATGAATGCTCCCAATGCCCAATCAAGTGGAATGTTTTCAACTTGATTAGCATATCCAATCCTGCTCAAACATATACTTGAATTAAGTGGGATGGTAAAATATATATTAACTATGTTCTTCAAACAGATTTGGAAGTTAACCGTAAAAAAATTTATTTGCTTCACTGGAACTTAATTTCCTTTTTGTTTATCCTTCCTGTTGACTCCTACTTTTTCTCTTTCTCATCTATGGTTTTTTTTTTTTTATGAAGTAAAAGATTCTCTTCTCATCTATGTTTTTCAGTAGATTTTAACTATTCCCTTTATGAAAGAAGAGACAAGACTCCATCATTAAAACTTGGAAAGCTATGTGAAAAGCAAGCAGCAGAATGTTTAATCTTTCTTCTTAAGTCAAGAAGATAGCAGGAAGTATTAAAAAGGATATACAAAGAAGAAATCAAAATTAGTAAGTACCTATCATCATCCAAAGCAATTCCAAGACTATCATGAAGTAATGCCAGTATATATGCTGAAGAAAAGCAATAACGATGCAAGTCCTCCTCTTGAAGGGAGGGGTATTTGCTTTTCAAACTTGACCAGTCCTCTTCACAAAAACTTTTCCCAGCCGCCATAAGATCAGAAAGAAAAGCTTTTGGGGGCAAACCAAAAAACTGTTCAGAATACAAAAAACCATCTTTTAGCACATCAAAAGCAAGATACAGACATAAATAACATAACAGAATGCCAACTTTATCAACACATAGGCATAATAACAAGATAAATGTGCACCCTGGAAGTGTAGAAAAAATTCTCTGTAGCCAAAAAATTCCCCTGGAGCTTTGGCATAAATGTAGACCCAATGTAGCAGCTTTTATAAGGGCAACTCTCTGCATGATGCAAGAAGAAGAGCTTCATTAAGTAGTTTCAAATGAAAGGAATGTCTGGTCGAAAATAAGTTAAAGTTAACATTGCATATTTTCTATTACAGGTAAAAGGAAAATCAAACCTTTGCCTTTCTGCAACAATGATAGTGAGGCAGACCTGCATTCTGAGAAGTTACCGCTGGGATAAAGAGACGATAGGTGCCTAGTCCTATCTGAGAAACTACTGGGGGAGAGCTTCAATGACATTAAGTTGTGTGGGTATCCTCTAGGAGAACAAGGATCCATCAGCTTAACACTTTCAGGAGCTGCATTGATGGAAACAGAAAACAAATCTGTAAGTATTGAATTTTTACTTGCAGAACCATGAGAACTGATGCCTTATTTAAACCAACAAAAAAGAAAGCATGAGAACTAATACATCAGTCTACCCAGGAAGCAACTGTAGCATTCCTCAAAAATGTCAATGGATAGTATAACAAATC
Source organism: Solanum sitiens (assembly GCA_016801875.1). Classification (NCBI taxonomy): domain Eukaryota; kingdom Viridiplantae; phylum Streptophyta; class Magnoliopsida; order Solanales; family Solanaceae; genus Solanum; species Solanum sitiens. The sequence continues at coordinate 94,207 of JABWTJ010000920.1, read as the reverse complement.
ACTTTCATGTGATGAAAGATTAAATAAAAAATGCATATATCCTTTAGTTTATTCAATTCTTTTATTTCTTTTTAATCCTCTTATTATTTAATCCTTTTATTATATGCTTTTGGTTGTGGGGATGCAGTAGGGGTGGGCTTCTGAATCAATGAGGAAACAGTATATTTAGCTATCCACAAATTTAAGTGTTTAGAAAGTAAAAGCCTCCAGTGTACAATTTCACTAAATTACTTACGCAACTATCAAAAGCTCTAACACTTGAATCAAATCTCTGTGTTCATCTTGTGAAAGTCAGAAAAAGAATGCAACAAGAGAATCACTTAACATCACACCATGAAGTACTTGAAGTTCATATATGCTTAAATGAAAAGAGATTCCACATTACCTTGATGGTGGCCTCTCGCAACAAGGGACTCCAGGAGTAAGTCAAATGCAACGTTCTGCAAAACATCAAGAGCGATGAGATCTTAACAGATATCTATAGATGTTTCACAGATAAAAGGGCAAGATGGACAAAAACCAGGTAAGGATACTAGAGGTTGTCTTGCAAAACAACTTAATAACGTCCTTTACATGCATATAAGTGATAAGAAGAGAACATCAAATTCAGTGTTACTAGAAATGCTTATTATCTAATTTCTGACTAATTCTGCAGCAAAATCTTGGTTATCTAACTTTTTTGTATTCTAAATAACCAAGAAATTCTTGAGGGCCATCTCGCACCTCACTCTAACAAGATCAAACACCTGTGAGATATTGAGTCCTGAGTACAGAAGTGCTCCTAATAACATGGAATTATCAGCTTAATATAGTAGTATATTTGATCATGTAGTCACCAGCGACGCTAAAGTTCAGAGAAAATTAAAGGATAAAGGAAATTTTTGTACTGTTCATGATTAATAACTAACAAGAAAATAAAATTTACCTGACCAAATTGAAGCAAGCTATGACTGTAGATCCTGTAGGTAAAGTTCCTGAATTTAATGGTACGAGAATATTCTGGGGGCATAGGCTCGTCAGAAACAAAAGTTACCTGAATAGATCAGACAGCAAAAGTTAAAGTAACATTCATGCTCTTATCCTGGAGTTACTTCATGCAAACTGAAAAATTATTTTCTTCAGAGAAAACACAAGAAGGACTATTGGTTGTGCAATTAAATTTCTCTGTGAGCTTTAGTGTGATTACTGACACTCTATTTAAAAGAAAATGACTAGAGCGCCTGGAATACGATAAGCCTAAAACATCCCAGAGTGATAAAAAATTGAAATTTCAAAATGATGAGACGAACCTGCGCAGATGCACCACCAAGTTCAATTATCCCAGTTGTTTGCAAAGGATCACTACCAAGAGTACCAAGGGCATAATTAGCAATAACCCAGGCATATAAACCCTCATCAGATCCTACAATCAATAAAAATATGATTTTAATTTTGCTAACATGAAGCAACGGTTGTACTTACAATGAAGTGTTTGCATACCTTTCAACCAAGAGGTTCAAGGTATACAGAAGCTAAAATGTCATTACAACATACATCATGGGAAAAGTTAATGTGACAGGCGGGGCAGATTCTAACATTTCCCTCAAACCTTATTAGGCAACTAGCAATTGTCAGAGACTACAAATATTTATAAAGAAAATGGGAGTGTTTGGCAACTTAAATCAACACAAAGTCAGATGTAGAGAACCAGAATATTCTCTTACCATCAGAAACTTTACCTACGGGATCTACAGTCATAGCTTGCTTCAATCTAGCTTTAGTGTACTAACATTTTGGTTTTAGTGTCAAAAGGATTGGAGCTATATTCTTTAGTTCAGAAAAATCAAATGGGCAGTTGTATGAATCCTCGGTATCCATTCCGCTCTAATTCACCGCTCAAAGGACTTCTTTTTAAGAACAAACTACCGTTCCACTGATCACTGATATCCAAATTTACAATTTGAAGTTGGCACTCGAAGGACTTATAGTCATTAAGCCTTTTTTTAGCCTGGCCTTCAGCGTACCACTACCACAAGCTTCCTTTTTTTATCCGTGCTATATGCTTTACAAAGTCATATGGACAGAGTATATAACTACATCACAAAGACATAAATGAAGTGTCAAAAACTATAGAGAAAACCAATAAAAATGTCAACTGTAACTCAAAGACAGCAATTTTCAACTTGAATTGATCAAAAAAATGCAAAACAACTCAACATGGGACAACCAACAGAAGTGAAATGCAAACACATTCCTCATACCTGAAATAACAGAAGCCCAATCATCCGTAAACTTCAAACCCGAATCCCTCAGTACCCCTCGACACACTTCTAAAATCTTCTCTTGAACACCCGAATCCAATAACCTCATTCCAGCAGTAGCCATCAACCTAATCTCTGTCGAACTCCAATATTCCTGGGGTACATTTTGCTTCCCAAACTCCACCAACTTCCCCACTGATTCACTCGCCATCTCCGGCTTTTCAGCATAAGCCGATAACCCCGGATTCACCCTCATCGATACCAAACCCTTATCCCCAAAATCATACACCGGTACCCCATTCCTAACCTCATACTCAAACACATGAATCCTCGTCCCCGTACTTCCTCCATCAATCACAATCCCATATTTCCTCTCCACAGAAAACCTAACATGACTCGAAAACACAAAAACGTAACATAAAAAAGCAATAACAAACACTATCGAAGTGTAACAAAAGATTCTCGATTTCGATTTAGAACTATTCCGATTAGGACTCCGATGAGAAGATCTACTTGGTCGGTATTGCAATTTAGCCGATTCCATTGTATTACTCTTGTTATCAACACGATTTATTTTACGGGCATTGGATCGGCGCATCAAAAATTGAAAATATGTTAACCATATGATTCAACGATTGCGATGATGAAATCAATAGCAATTTCAGGGGGGGTTTTGTGATCGGAGATTGAGAGGGCTTCTCCGATTAACGCCCTCTCTTCTCTCCGGCGAACGGTTTTTTTTGGTTCTCTCCGGTGCCGGTTCAATTGGTGCCGGTAATATAACGCTAAAGGAGTTTGTTTCAGAGATGTGTGATTGTGGAGAAGAAAATGGAAAACAAAGTAAACTAAATTGACTTCTTCTTCTTTTTTATTTTTTTTAATTCTTTTTTTGGGTGAAATAGAATTGACTTGTAAAAAATCTTTTCCATAAAATCATATTTGTCTTTTTTTATTTTTTTTATTTTTTGTTATTTTTTTACAATTTTATCAATCTATTTATTATTAATATTAAAAAGATTGTGACATAACTTAATTGTATTTAAATATGTTAATGAATTTTATTAATAGATTTAAGTCAGAAGTTTGTTTCAATTGAGCACTCGATTTTATGATAAAAATGTTTCTGTTAACACGGATTTAATATCTTTAAAAAAAATATTGATGTATAGTTTTAAGTATGTATTACATAAAAAATTCATTATCTAAATATATTTATTAATTAATCTTGATAAGGAGCAAAACTTTTGAGCATGTTTAATTGAAATTGAAAAATAATTTAAGCATGTAATTGAGAAAGACTCGAGGAAAGTGAATCTAAGAAGAAATAATAAATATTCCAATTATAGTTGATGTAAAGTGAAAGATGTAAGGGGGATGTTAAAATATTTTATAGTAATTTTTTTTTAGGATTTATATTAATGTAGAACATTTTATTTACTTAGAAAATTCTATAGAATATTTACTTTCATTGGAACTTTAGGATATATATTTGTTTTCCTTTTAGGTTAGGATGTATAAGAAAAATAACATATATCATATTTTGATGTCATGCAAGAGATAATACAATAAATTTTTCAATATTTTAGTTTAGATTTTTAAGTTTCGATCTCAGAAAGTCAATTTCACATCTGATCAGGTTGAAGTTATGATCAATGCAGCACTTAAGGCCAAATAACTATAATTTGTCTCTACAATATTACTTGTATTTGTCTATTGGGGTGAAATATATCACGTTGAGATTACCTTCAATTGTTCTGATCACTAAGCAAATAATAAGCTCTTACAAAAGCTTGTGTTTTATGTCAGCTTCGATAAATGGTATAATCGAACTTCAGTCAAATCAAATCATTTGATTGTATTCTCTCTGCATGTTTTCATCACAGTATTTTAAGATGAATTTCATTTTCCTCATAAAAACAATAACTTATTCTCAATCAAACATCTTGCAACTAATCATATCGTGTCATCTATTTATACATACATAAGTAAATTCGATATGATTTAATAATTTTTTGTTCATTTTTATAAAATTGAAAACCTACAAAATTATTTGCTAGGTGAATCCAAATTTACAAAGAGGAACCTTTAATAGTGAAAGTGGTAATCATAGTATGGGTAAATATACCTTCCTTGAGGTTGAGTAGCAAAGTAGGCAATTGAAATCTTGTTGCTTCAACTTGAAAGATCATTCTTTTTTCACTTTATTTATCTTTTGGTTTTCATTTTTTCACTTTCGGTTGTGGCACTTTGACTATAGTAATAGCTACTCTATAGTTAGTTTACATCATCTTAATAAATACTTCATTTTCGAAAAGTATAACGTGATAACTATATAAAACGAAAAAAACGTAAGAGATGTATCTTAAATTATTAAATATACGATAACACTATATTCAGATATAACTTATGGAGTGTTTTATGTAAAGAAGGAGGAATTAGATTTTTTTTTGAAACCCTAGAATAACCTGCAATCACTATAACCTTTACCACAGTCTTTGTCCTTCGGGTGAGTACTGCACTTTGTGTCTACTGGATAAACCTCCCACTAAATAATAGCCTACAAATCACATAGAAAGTATAAAATGAAAATAAATCTTTCATAATATGATAAAAATTTAAATAAATAACCAACTGAGTTACGTATTAAGATTTCACCATACATAAAGTTAATTTCTTCAAAAAGTAAAAAAGTACTACTAATTATATTTGGTGTTAAATACTGAAGGGCACTTCAATTTCTTTCTGGCCATTCATTTCTACCTTCTTTGTCTACAATACTATACAAACAAATCAACAATGGCAGCTCTCAAAGCCATAAACTCCATTACATCTCCAACAAGAATCACCAAGTTTACAATTTTACCAACCCCCACATGGTTTCAACCCAAACCCATCTTCCAACATCTCAAAACCAAAAGAATTAGACTATTTCCAGCTCAATCCAGTTCAAAACCAAACACAAATCAAGAAAATGCAGCTGATGAATCCTTGTTAAATGACCCAATTTCAAGAATCCAACCACAACCCACTTCAAATCAACCTCCATCTCCTTCAATTTCATCGTTTTCGCGGGGTTTAGTTTTTGATTTAGGGCAAAAAGATTCTTGGGATAGCTCTGAAATTGGTTCACCTGTAGTAAAAAGGTACCTTAGTGATGATGAAGAGAGATGGTACATGTGGTACCATGGAAGGGATAGTAATGGTAAAGATTCAATTGGTTTAGCTGTTTCTAGCAATGGGGTTCATTGGGAAAGAGGTGAAATTGTGTTGAATTGTGGTGATAATTGGTGGGGTTTTGATACACAAAGTATTAAGCCATGTGAGGTTGTGATTATGTCAAGTGCTAAAGTAAGAGCTAATAGCTCTGTTTATTGGCTTTACTATACTGGTTTTGGTTTTGAAAAGATTGAAACTTTGAAAGATTTAGATATACCGCGATTTGGGAATGGAGATGGAGAGATTTATAAGTCATTGCCTGGATTAGCAATGAGTCAAGATGGTAGACATTGGGCTAGAATTGAAGGGGAACATCATTCTGGTGCTTTGTTTGATGTTGGTTTAGATGGTGAATGGGATTCTTTGTTTATAGGTTCACCAAAAGTAGTATACCATAGTAATGGTGATTTAAGAATGTATTACCATTCATATGATGTTGAAAAAGGGTGTTTTGCAATAGGGATAGCAAGGTCAAGAGATGGAATGAAATGGTTAAAGCTAGGGAAGATAATAGGAGGTATTGGTGGTTTTGATGAACTAGGAGTGTTGAATCCACATGTTATACGAAATCGAAAAGATGGGAAGTATATGATGGTTTATGAAGGTGTAGATGGAAATGGGAGTAGTAGTATAGGGATGGCAATGTCTTTAGATGGATTAAAGGGATGGAGAAGAGTTGAAGAGAATGAACCATTGTTGAAGAGATGTGAAGAAGGGGGGTGGGATAGTGAAGGGGTGGGATCACCATATCTTGTTGAAATGGATGGAGATGATGAAGATCATGAATGGAGATTGTATTATAGAGGGATTGGAAAAGATGGAAGAAGTGGAATTGGTATGGCAATGTCTCAAGGAAATGAAGTCAAGAGTTTTCAAAGGTGGAAAGGGTTTCATTTGTAGCATTAGTCAATATGTCTTGTTTGTAGTTTCCCCTCGAACGAACCGTGGTGTTTAGGCTAGTTTGCGTGCGTTTTGGTTGTTTCAATTCAGATATATTAGTACTTTCTTTTAATACAGGTATCGAGTAATTCTATAATTATATAAACATAATATATATTTTGATGAACAATATTTACGCGAAAAATGCAACATTTGTAATGAAAAAGAAGAAGGTATGATATGTTTTTTATTTGTCTAGCAATATCGATAGTTTAAGCATTGGATTAGCTAACAATATAAGCAAGAAGTAACACATAATTGGAGTTAGGGTATAAGAATTATACAATCCAAAATAACATTTCGAATAAATTCTTGTTTCTTTTTCCCCCTTTTTTCAATGAACTTTTTTATTTATTTTCGTGTATCATTAATAATCAAAGAATCAAATTAAATCGACAAAAAAAAAAAGGAATGTGGTTTAATTTGAACGTAATAATTTTAAAATTAACTAAATTGATTTAATTTTAATTTTCGATCAATAACTAATTCAAATCGAAGTTATATGGTGTGTTTCTCCAGTGAACTTTACTAAGAGTTGAGTCTATCGATTCCCTTCTAAGAGGCCTATACGGAAGTGAGCTTTTGAAGTACTTTGGTTATTTTAATTCACGTGACACATTTTTTGTTAGTATCTAAAATTTGTAATGTATATTCATATAAATATCTAAAATTTATTTTAAATTCTAAATTTAAAAATAAAATAAAATTTAAACTTCAAATCAAACATTATTGGGTAAATTAATACGAAGGAAGCACAAGATATCATTTCAAATGGGCCTCCTTAAATGGACTCAACTTATTCCTTACCCTTTAGTTTTAGTTGGATCGTCCAAAATCATATTCAAGCTCAATATACTATATTAATATGAGTATTTGTACTTAATTATAAAAACATAACACATTTAACGATTTCTAGCAAAATAATAACAAAATTTGTACTTGGGACGGGTATGGTGTATTTCTTGGTGGTTGTACGGTGGTGGAATAATACATCGAACCATATATCGAGTATATATTATTTGTATATCATGTGTATAAGTTATTGGGTGTGATTTGTGAATGAGTATATGTTTGGTATATTGTGTATATTTGGTGTATTTCTTATATGTTTAGGGGTGTACGTGATCGTATTAACTTATGTATCACTGGATATACAATGATATACATACGAACAAAAAAATACATACAAAATCGTTGCATCGCCATACTATCAGAAGTGAGTATTTGATTTAATTTACTAGTGTACGAACAAATATATATATATATATATATATATATATATATATATATATATATATATATATATATATTTTGCGCGGAACATACCTACAATTTCATCTAATAGTAACATTTTAACTATCACCCCTTGCTTTATTTAACTGTATATACATCTAGAAACATCAATTATATAAACAAGATACGAATTACTAAAAGTGATTCCTTTTCATTTGCTTAAGTTTCGATAGACAAAATTAATTTATCAATATATATATTCATGAGAAGTAGAAGATGCACGAGAGTTGACATTCTGAAATTTATGAGATGTTTGCATAGATATTTATCAGTATGTACACTGCCAATGCCATACCAATCCATGTTCTTCCGATTATTATTATTTTTTTTCAACTATTTTTAATATTCATGAGATAGAAATTTAAAATTTTAAGTCTAAATTCTAGATTTTAGGAAATAATTTATTGGGTTTGAGTTAAATTATTTACTATTATTAAGTGAAGTCTTTAATACAAAATAATATAAGTTTGAGCTAGAATTATTGTGTTCTGCCGAGCTCGAAATTAATGTTATTGCGATAACATCGTTTCATGCAAACTAAACAAAATTATAAATACAGAGTATGTATATATGTATGTATGTATCAAATTTTTTTAGTATCTCATAGTGTTTTTTATCCGCATTGAAGCTCGATTAATCTGAATTCGCATTACGTAAGATCCATTTTGAGAATGTGCTCCTTATCAAGGATTTTTTATATCCACAAGATGAATTGAAATCTCTTGTTAAGGAAGGAGCACTTCATCGCACCACGTATAAATCAACTTGATATATTAAAAAAAAAAAAAGGAGGAACTTTTTTTGAGAAAAGAAAGTATTCAAACATTAAATCAGAGTTGGGTATATATATAAATCAACTTTGATTTTATTTTTTTTTAAAAAAAAGAGAATATTTTTTTAAATAAATAAAAAAAGAAGTTCTCAAACATTGAAGTTCTATGGTATTATTTTCTAAATAATTGAAGCTACTTTTAATAATACTGGGATATGCATTTATTATTTTGCCAAAATGAATAGTATTTGTGAGGGAAGCATGACATATTTTTTTTGGAATAATAAATGTCAATGTACTTTTTTTGCAATATATAAGTTGGTTGAGATATCCCCCATCACAGTCCCAATACTATTTATGATTCTTAAATAAATCGACATTTTATTTTATTTTTTTGAAATAAATGTATATCTCATCTTTGGTTGTACAATAAATCACCTAGATATTGGACATGCAAATTTATGAAAGGTGGAACACGTTGTTCAGACTAAGGGGCGGATCTAAAGAGGTGCGAGGGGTGTAAAAAAAAATTCGCTTGAAAAATTACTATATATAGTAAATGTTGTCATATAGATTTCTGTGTTTATTTTTTAATTAAAATATTTAACTCTATCATTTTTTTAACCTTAACCTTGACTTTCGATCTTGACCTTAACCATGACTTTGGATCCGACTTTCGATTCAAGCCCCCTAGACTTTTGACCCGAGTCTCGGCTCTAACTCGGGGTTCAGTCCCTATCTTGAAAAGTGTCCTGAAACTCGACTCCTGACCCTAGTTTGAGAACTGACTTGGGAGCCAACACAGAATCCATAGCTAACTTGGGATACGACTCTTGGCCCCGACTCCTGATCCCAATTTGAGGACCCGACCACTATCCTAGTCTAGAACTCAGCCAGAGACATATCCCAATTCGAGACAGGACCCAAGATTCAATCTTGGGGTCCCAACTTAAAGTCCTAACTTTGGACCCAACCATAACCTACGGACCAAACTTGAGAATTAATCTTGACTTGGGATCTTACTTGAATTCATATCTCTTTGGACCCCACTCCCCGACATGAGATCTTAACCTAGGACCCAACTCCTGATCTCGAGGTCTCTTCCTAGAATCGAGGTCGGTTTCTTTGTTGGGGTTTTGGTAAAACTTCGACTACAAATATAATTTAGATAAATAATAATTGATTTATCACATCACTAAAGTAATATATATATTGTATTCTACTTAAAGTTATCACGTCCCGAGCCTACACCCTCGGTGGGACTGACACTAGAGAAACCATTGTTGGCCCTAAGCGAACACTTGTTCTGGCTAGACTCTCAGCAAAAGACTTTAAGCTTTAATAAAAGAAAAAAAAATGCAACTTTTCACAATTGTCTCAAAATAACTTAGAATGTTTTAGAATTAAACATCCAACTAACCAAAGTGACACCTCAAGTCTTATAATAAAACAAATGAAATGCAAAGACTAAAGAACTATAGTTATCTGTCTATAAAGCCTCTAATACTATGAGGGATGTTGGGACAAGATCCCCGATCATCCTAACAACTGAAATGATAAAGCAATAATAAAGGAATCCTTCGGGAAGCAAGGAAGCTCACCAAATGACTGAAATATTCAACTGAATCAAAGAAGCGTTGATTGCTGTCCTGGTTATCTGTATCTACATCATAATTGATCCAAGCCAATTGGCGTCAGTACATTGAAAGTACGAGCGTACAAGGGAAAAACTAAACATGACATAAGCTTGAACTAAATTCTGAAAGAAACACTTACCTCGGCTTTACTCAATTCATGGATACTCAACTCAATGCAGAATTAAACAACAATAAAGATGTCGTTTATATAAAACATTTAACAGTAGATAATATCTCAAAGCATTGGAAAATACCATAATATCTCAGTTGTATATGAGAATACAAAAATAAACTCTGTTTGGGAGATTTTCTAACCGACAACCATCACTATGAGCTATGTGGTGATACGACGTCTCGTCCATGCTTTCAGAACTAGCGTATAACTTGCCGAGATATAGAACGCCCCAACTAAGTGGATCCACTAATCTATACTTAAAAACATTAAGGAATCATCTAAAAAAGTATGATCCTTTTTACCCACGTTGGCTACATGGTTTATGGAGACTTGAGTTACAATGAACTCATCCCCATATCGGTGCTCAATACTACTTTCAAAATATACTCAGCTCATATGTTTTAAAAAATAACTCTTTCTCCGTGGTTTGAGATTATTACTCAAAAACTAGCTCAAAATCTCTGAAGAAAATCGGTGTTTCCTCTCTAGTTTAAATATGAAAACATTTACTCTTTGGGAACACTTAGTTCCCATATAATCTTTTAAAGAAAATAAACTTCTCTCTTACTCTTACTCAACTCAATGCTCAAGTCTTAAAACAAGTTTAAAAACATTTGTAAAAGACTTTTGAAATGACTATAAGAACTTCCTAGACTTGGCTCTTAAATTTGAATTTATGGATTCAAGGTTATGATTCATGTTTATGGATGATTTTTAGATGTTTAGAAGTCATTTAGAATAGTTAGAATAGATAAGAAGTGTTAGTAAACTTTAAAAGGACACACACAGGTTAAACAACGAAAAACAGGGTGGGGTATACGTCTCGGGCGCACTGCTGGCACGGGGCGAGACCAATTTCTGGCGCGCCGTCCCAGATCTTCTGGAGCATCACCCTAGACTTTCCCCAGTAATCCCGATGAATTTTTTAATTTATTTTCTGATCTTAATTCGACTAAATTTGATTCTTTTTCTAAATTTCTCTTTACATTCGGTCATCCAATACATGTACCCAAGAATTCAACTCAAAACAACTCTTAAAATCAATAAGACTATCTCAATAAACTCATCAATCCCAACCAAATTCAAGAATGAAGGCAATTTCAAGAACACAACTCAAGAACATCAAATCTTCAACTTTTAGGAAGAAAATATGCTGAAATTAACATGATTGGAGAGTGGATGAACGAACCCAGCGCTATGTGAACTCACATGCCTCTTACACGTCAACCCTTGGCGAAATCTGCATGAAACCTTTAAGAACTTGACGAAATCTTGACCTTTTCCTCCTTTTTCCTCTTGAGCTTTTTTCTCTAAATCCTAGCATGAAATTTGAGTGCGTAAATGAACCAATTCAGTTTAGAGCCCTAATTAATTACTAAAAACGAAATAACTTAATTGGGTAAGGAAAAGACCAAAATACCCCTCTTAAATCCGGGTAAGTTTCCTTAGTCTAGCTTCAAACAGGCATATCTCCCTCATACGAGCTCGAAAATTAGCAAACTTGGTGGCCTTGGAAAGAGGTTCCAAGACATTTTATTTGATATCTTATTGGCCATCTAACTCATCATGTACTGAAAGTTATAGTCGTTTGAAGTTGACCCAAAACTCATACTTAACATAACTTTGCCAGATTTCATATTTTTATTCTTTCCAAAAATGATTCTTTCTAATTCTAACTCTTTCAAATAGCGAGGTATTAAAAAAGTAAAGTATCATTAACTCATAAAAATATGGATCAATCCATCTTTTATTCAACCTATTATGTCACCCAACTTGCTTTTACCGAATATGAAATATGAGTCTATCATATTATTATCCATTTTATGTTAATTCGTTCATATTTGATCCAACTCATCTATTTGTCATCATTATTAACACCAATAAAATAGTAAAGATAACCAAAGTAAAAGTCGGATATGCCTTCACTCGAGCCTCAAAAAAGGCAGAGGTGTTATTTTTCTCCTATCAGCTGCCTGAAATTCCAGCAGTGTAATTAAAGCTTGACATAGTAGTGTGCTGGTGTTGATAATTACTACTCATTTGGAATTTATACTATCATTTATTTTACATAGCAAGTGTAGCTAACTCTCTTGTTACACTACTAATTATTTTAACATTTATTTGCCTATATATACCATCTCTCATTTCCACAAAAAGAAAAACACAAATAACAAACTTCCTTGATTTGAGATTATTATTATTATTATTATTATAGACATAAAATGGGAAGATCCAAATATTGTGATGAAGAGGGATTGAAGAAAGGTCCATGGACACATGAAGAAGACCAAAAACTATTGTCTTTTATTGATAAACATGGTTGTGGTAGCTGGAGGGGTTTGCCTGCTAAAGCTGGTAATTTTAATTATTCCTTCCGTCTCAATTTATGTAAAAATTGTTATATTTTTTTATATAGATTTGAACGATTGATTTGAACGATCCAACTAATAAAAATGACAATAGAGCAAGACAGGATGAGTGTGAGGTGATTGAACCCCCTTACTGTGCTCTGCCTCGCTTCATTGTTATCCCTAGTCACGATCCAAGACTATCTATAGCTAGTGCTAGATTGCCTAGTTTTCTTTTTCGTGTAACGTTTTTCATGTTTGATTATTGCAACTTAATTATAATGAATTGATATTCTCTTTTCATTTCAATTTATATGATACATTTTTTATGGGCCAGGTACGTGATAGTGAGACTCGAAGTCATGACCCTTAACCTAAATAAAAAATCATGTTATTTATTATCTAAAAATTTAATTAGTTATAAAATACATATTTATATAGGTGTGTACTATTATTTAACATTTGCTAATCACTCCTTTTTGCTTCTATTTTTAGGTCTGCAAAGATGTGGAAAGAGTTGTAGGCTAAGATGGATAAACTATCTAAGACCTGATATCAAAAGAGGAAAATTTAGCTTACAAGAAGAAAGAACCATTATTCACCTTCATGCTCTTCTTGGAAATAGGTATACATACTGATATATATATATATATACATACTTTTTTTTATCCGTTCATTTTTATTTGTACAATATTAATTTGGCATAGTGAGCGATAAATAAAATAACAGTTTTTACTATATTATTCTTTGAATATAATAAATTCAGTATTTTGAAAAATAAATATAATTAATGAGTAACAAGAGTAAATTAGAATCGAAGTGATAAATTATTTCTTAATTATTTTTTAATTTTTTAAATTGGACAAATAAAAATGGATATTAATTTTTAGTATAATTAATAAGTAACGATAGAGTAAATAATAAATAAATGAAGGACAGTAATAAAAAGATAGCAAATGATGATAGAACTCATAAATAGTTAGTTACCTTTGTTTCTGCCACAATATTATTCTTTCCCAATCCCCATAGTCACTGTTTTTTTATTTTCATTTTTAATATGCAACATTTATAGCAGTGTACAAATTCAATTAAAGTCACTATCTATATTGATTTGATTTGATTTAAGGATCCAAAGACTATCAATTTAATATCATTACAATAATTTTATTAAATTATTTTTTGTGTAACAATGTCTATCCATGATTATTGTGATAGTAAATTGATTAGGTTTTTATTCATTTCTTTGTCAATGATATATCAGATGGTCAGCAATAGCAACTTACTTACCAAGCAGAACAGACAACGAAATAAAAAACTATTGGAACTCACGTCTGAAGAAGAGGTTAACCAAAATGGGAATCGATCCAATGACACACAAACCAAGTGATGCAGGCTCATCAAAATATGTTGCAAACCTTAGTCACATGGCTGAATGGGAAAGTGCAAGGCTAGAAGCAGAAGCTAGACTGGTTCGAAAATCGAAAATCCTCTTCAATAACAACAACAATAGTCACAATTACAACATTAACCCTAGTACTATTTCACAACAATTACCTTATTATTATCAACAACTCCCTTGTCTAGACATATTGAAAGCATGGCAAATGACTAGCACAAAATTACCAACAATAAATGACATTAGTCATGCCATTCTACGTAATAATTCGAAGAACAAGAAACTCGATTCATCGATACAATCATCAACGTTAAATTCCTCAGAGAATATTTTCGCGAACAACGTACCAACTACTACAAAAGTTGATGTTGATGATCATCAAAATCTTCATGATTTATCTACAATCAACTCATGTTTTGAAGATGATCAACTCCAAACAGAACTTCCAAGTTTCATGCAGGGGGTATTTCCGGAATATACACAAAATTCAACAAATGGATTACAAGTGGATAATATTATGGGAAGCTTCTATGGAGATTTTGAAGATAACAAGTTAATTAATTGGAATAATTTCCCTAATTATTTAGTTAATTCACCTATTGGTTCTCCAGTATTTTAAGTTGTACTCTATTGCTATAGGAAATTGTACTTCTAAGAGTTTGATTAGTTTTTTTGTTTTATTACAAAGATTTTGTATCTCTAGTTCCTTATTAGAGTGAAGTTTAGTTTATGAAATGATTGATAAAAATTTAAAATCATGTACCCTTATAATTTGTCTTTCTCTATTATTATAGTGTATTACACACCATTAAAAACTGGTTTAGCAATAAACTTTATCGCTGGTCTATCGCTATTTTAGTTGCTAACAAAAATTGTCACAAATTCGTAGTTAAGTAGAATTAGTAATGAATTTTTTATTGTTTAACTATGAAATTTGTCTGTCGCTAGATCAAAGTTTTTTTTTTAAAGTAGTGAGATGCTCTAAGTTATAAAGTCAATATTCTTTCTTTTGTTTTCTTTTCTACTATTATAGAAGAGTGAATCAGAATCGTTGATATCAACATGTGTGTTTTATGTCAAAATTTTAATTTGTGTATAGTAGTTTCGTCTTTGTATTAATTGTCTTGTTCTCATAATTACTCCACGTAGTTTTTCACTACAAAAAATGGGTCATTTTGTGGAGGGTATATTATCGAGTTGTGGGAGTTTTTGACCCATACAAAACTAATTGAGATGGTTTTAGAAACTGTCACAATTACCTATGCCACGAGCATATCTGTGACGGTTTTATAGAACCCCATTACGTCCGTCACAAAATGAATTTGCAATTTGTGGTGATTTTTAAATCAATTTGTGGTAATTCGTAACTCCTTAAATATGATTTTAGAACTTTAATAACTCAATATCTAATTTAATTCTTTTTAAAGGGGTTTTATCATTTTTATTACTTTTTTTTACCCACCCCTAGGAGCTCCCACCCATTTTGCTCCCTTGGTGACTCAAACTCGCAACCTCTATGTTGGAAGTGAGGGGTGCTTACCATCCGACCAACTTCCTCTTGTCGTTAAGAAACCTGAGTTCTGTCTTTCATAACATATACTACATTTAAAATATTTAAGTTACAAAACAACATAAATCTTAATTCATGATAAACTGGCACAATTAGTAATTAACTATGTTTGTTAACTTAAAGTTTAAACTTTAATAAGTGATTTCACATCAAACAAATGTAAAAAAAGTAATATAGTAATTTGATTATAGTGATTTGAGTTTATTATTTTTATTTCATATATTCTTTCATCACAACAACACCATATATTATTATAACATAATATTTTGTTGATATTGTACTAGATGAATTTCACATTTTGATAAATTTTTATTCATTAATTTTTAGATAAAGACAAATTTATACATTCATATGTAAAATTAATATTAACAATATAATAATTGGGTCTTAATAGAACATCCAAATATTTAAAACCTGTATTTAAAGTCAAATATTAAAATTTAAATGCACAACTTAATTATATTCATATTTTGACATCTTATCTTATTAAAAATAAATGATCCCTAAATAATCTCAAATGATTTTTCATTTTAAAGTCAAAACGTTCTACTAGTACCTTACGATGAATGTTGTTATTTTTTAATCTTATCTAATCTTGTATGGATGCACATCCAACATCCACTTCTTTGAAATATTCATCTCATGGAAATATATTTAACTTTAACGACCTAGTGCTAATTATCATATAATTGTCACATATAAATATACTTTTTACTTTAGTGTTATATATATATATATATATATATATATATAAGACCACAAATAAATTTTTTATTTTAACCAGTCATCTATTATTTCATTCTCTTGAGAGAGTGAACCTAAATATCTAAATTGTTTGTACTTTGATAATGCAATTCAATTTACAACTTAATTTGCTCTACTCATGCTAATTAAACATGCAATGCATAGAATAAGTTGTATTTACTTTCCATGATTACCTTGTTTTCTAATGTGTTTATTATATTCCAAGTTTTTTTTATTTATTTCCTATTTTATACAAGAGTAACATATTGTAATGATTTGTGACATTTACAAAGCTTCACAATTTGATGTAATTTGTAGAGGTTATCACAAACCTCTACAATAAATCGCTACAAATTATAATAAATTGCGACGTTCACAAAATCTCACAAATTGGTGCAACTTGTGGAGGTTATCACAAGCCTCCACAATAAAACCGTCACCAAATAAATTATATGTAGGAGTTTAAATAAACGCTACAAAATAATTTTATAGAGGAGTTTTTTAAAACCCCTACAAATAAACCTCTGCAAATTAGCCTATTTTTTGTAGTGTTTCTTGCCAACGCATTGTTATAGGTGGGTTTCATTTCACTTTCCATCATCATTTGTCTCGATATGGGCCGTGGTGCATTGGTGGGAGTCCTTCACCCTTAATAAGATGTTTCGAATTCGAGTTTTAAGTATGGAAAAATCATATTGGGAGCGTCACTTCCAAATAAGCCATGCAGTGCGCAATCCAAATTTAATCTAACATAGACTTCGAACACCATGTACAAAAAAAATTAGAATTTTCAAGCACTCATCTTTGCTCTTCTCAAAGTGCTCCTGTAATTTTCATTATTTCTTGATTTGTTAGTTTCTTACTCACTTTCAATTTCCTTTTTCCATTCATCTTTTCTGCTACAAGTAAAGGGGAAAAGGAGATATGAGAGTTTGTTTTGGTTTAAAAAATGATGTAATTGTGATTCTGAATTAAATCCTGGAGAAACATTTATTACAGCAAAAATAATTTTTTAGCGGTAATAAATAGAAATATTAATAAAGAGTGCTAAAGTATTTATCAGCATTAGTTAAGTGTAATTAGATCTAATATCGCTAAAGGCTTTAGGGACATATAGAAAGAGTTAATTGCCGCTAAAATTACATATTTAACAACAATTAAGCTATTATCATTAATTAATTACCGCTAAATATTACTTTTGATGTAGTGATCATTTGGATTTGTATGTTATGTTTGTTTGTTTTTTAGATATTCCTAAGGAAAGTAGATAGACTCCATATTCTATCCAACAATCTTCTTATTATCATTATTATTTCATTCAATACAAAGTGTCATATTTGTTGATATGATTATTATTTCATCTAATACAAAGTATGACATCTATTTGAAACAAATTCTGTAACATAAAAAATGTTGGACCCGTACTTGCACGAACTAATTTCATCTAAGTATATATAGTACTAAGGTCAAAGAGAGGAGACATATTGAAATACAATATTTTTTTGCAATTTATTTAACTAATTAACTCCATGTAGTTACTACTCTTTTTTGCTTTATAACGTTTCGTTTTCTGATATAGGTCCATCAAATAAAGTTAGGTAAATGAAATTATTGCTAAGGTGTTTGAAGGAGTAATCAAGTAATGGACCAATGAGGGAGTAGTAAATACGCATTCATGATATGGAATCGTCTTGTTAGGGAGCAGTATAGCCTGGAATATGAGAGTTTTCGACGCGAATTCAAATTTAATTAAATTCGTATACAAATATCAGACACAGAACGAAAAATAAAAATAAAAAAATGAACTATTTCGATGTACAAATTATCTTCATTATTATTCTTTTGTCCTGAACCGCGTTTGAATATATATCGAAAAAAAGTAATTTTTGAATGATTCACTTCATCATATTCATATAATATATACATGTGTATACATATATAATATATAAAAAGATTACTCTTATGATATCTGTTATAAATTTGTATATATTTAGTGCATTCATACTTGCTTTAATATATTTATTATTGTATATTAGCATATATTTGCCTTATAAATGTATATTTATTTATTTGTATTGATATTCATTGATCCATATAATTCACTTATAAGTGTGTATAAGTGAAGGAAATTTATTTATTTTTTATAATGGATGAATTAATATTATCATAATGGTCCAACTACTAAAATCCAAAAAATGATGACCTAATATATGAAATAAAGTCAAACTTGAATCTTGATGTCTAGATAATAAATTTAGACATTATTTCTAGTAGGCATGCATGAATCTATATGTAACATTTCTCTTTTTTGCTATAATTCCATCAAATAAAGTTAGGTAAATGAAATAATTGCTTACAATACTATCCATTCGATTATATTTCGTTTTCTGCTTCTTAAATTATTAAGTGAACCCTTTCAAATCTCTTTCATAAGATATTACGTAATACCATACGTTACATCACATATGTATATCCTTTTCGTGTCAAAAGTTTTATTTAACGAAAAAAATATTTAACCAAATAATTAGTATTTGTGTGAAAAATATTTTTCCTGAAGCAGACGGATCGGAGTTTTTTATTTCGTGAGTCTCTTAGAAAAAATTTAAACCTCATTTCCTACGCAAAGAACATGGTGAAGAGAATCATTACTAACGATGTAAGTTATGGTGCCTCCGAAATATCCAGTCGATCCTTATCCTTCCAAGTAATATTCATATAATTAAAATTGGGTGGTGGGGGTTATAAGGGTCAAAAGTGTGTGGTCGGGAGAGGCGTAGCCACATAGTGTTCGTCGGAAAAAAAAAAGTAAAATGACATACGAAATGATTAAATAACATAATTTGAACACGCTTAATATAACAAGCTGTTATTTCTGGATACCCTTTAAGAAATTTCTGGCTCCGCCACTGATGATCGGATGTGGAGTTGGTGAGGGTGGGTGGGAGAAACACAACGAACATAAAATATTTTTTCCCTCTTATTTATTTTCACTATAACGATGATAAATTATATTTTAAATATTGATCATGAGTTTTTTTTTAATAACGACATGAGATGTTACTTATGACACCTTTATTTCTTTCATCAAGTAAGTTGTTTTATGTTTTTTACTGATTTTTTTTCTAAAAATAAATAAATAAAATATTCTAACTAATTAAATATATGTGAATCTATTAGGTCTTGATAAAATCTAAAAAATAAATGATGATAATAAAGTTTCCGCTTTTCCTATAATATAAGTGGGTCTTTAAAATAAATAGCACGTTGTACTTGATGTAACGGGAATACTTATATTTATATATGGCGTAATAAAAATCAACTTTTCTATAAAACATTATACATGTGCATGCATTTTTATAGTTTTTTTAATTACCAGCATTAACCTCAAATAAAAAATGTCTTATATTTAACGAATTATTAATATGAATAGAGGGATGTTTATGACAGTGCATTAATTAAAATGTATATATTAAGTGAAGAATTGACCTCTAGTCTTCTATCTAAGTAAATAATTCAACTTTCAACATGTGCCTTAAATTGATCCAATGTAGGTGAATGTATATATATAATTAAAGAAGATAACATATTTTATGTGTTAACTATACCTATTAGACAAATAAGAACACGAAAAAAAAAATTAAAATTTGAATTCAAAGTGAATAATGGAAACACTTTAGTAGTAATTGGGATGTTTTATTGTAATAATGCTTAATTTGAATGTCTAAATAGTGAAAATTTCTATCAAGATTTTCTCACCTCACTCATTTGGATTCTCGCTCGAAGCAAAATCATTTTGTGTTGGTTGTATATAACTTGTATGTAATCCATTCCACATGATAATTGATAAGAGTCTTTGATCCTGATCCATTAATATATTTGATATATCGATCCGATCCTTATCCTGATCCTCCTTGTATTTTTTTTTATTTTTTTTGAATAACTTGAATAAAATTTTGACTTCTCCGTTATCCGAAGATTGTTTATAATTAAATATATAGTACATGAAGGTAGAGTTTACTTAGGTCGCATCCTCATATTTCTCCCTTTATGGACTACTACGTATGTGAAGGAAATACGATTATTTGAACATTTGCCTCTAAATTTTGTGTTGTGTTGATTAATTTTTTTTAGGATAAAATTTTTTCATGAATAATAAATTTATATTTTTGTGTTATAATATTTTATAAATTATGTCCAATGTTTGTAAAATTACTAGGTGAAATCGAAAAATAAAATTAAAAAAATTAAATAGTGTATATATATATATATAATGCTGTAACGTGCAGTTTTTTAACATGAATTTTGCATGCATGCAACGATGCAAATTATCGTACGATCCAATTTTCAAACACGTACGTACGTAGTAAGAATTCTAATAAATAATGAATGATTACTATTCAATATTCTAACTTATTAATCCAATATGGTTGGCAAAATGAAGTTAGGGTCGTTTGGTAGAAAGTATTAGGAGAAATAATTTGAATATTATATGTGGTATTATTTAGTATTATGTTTGATAGAAATTTTGGGTCTATGTATAATCAATCTATGGATTAGTTATACACCATATATGGTACTAGAGGTATATCAGTATAACTAAAACTTTCCATTTGGTGGTATTAGTTCTATTATCATGGGAGTATTTAATCTAGGTAAAGACAAAAATACCCCCTCAATAATCCTTTTAATCATTTTGTTTATTTCTTTGATCTTATATTTTATATTTATACTAATAAATTTATTTACATAAATTAGCTTACGGATTTTATTGTTTAGACATTATTTTTTATTTCTAAAATATGAGTTATTTAATCTACTTATTATTAATATAAAATATTATAATCCGACTAATATGCTAATGCTGATGTATGAATTTAAGAACAACTCATAAATCATAAGTCAAATATTGTCTCCTAACGGAAGTCCATTAAACACTACACAAGTAGTCTAAAATAAGAGCGCACACGCACACACTAATTCTTGCATTATTAATTCCTACATTATTAATTATTGCATTATCAATCCCTACATTATTAATTCTTGGATTAATTAATTTCTATATTATTGATCTTTGTACCAAACGACCCTTATGTTTTTTCATTATTGAATCAAATTTTAAAAAAATTATTTTAAAATTTTTGCTTTGATTCAAAAAAATCAATATTAGTATTAATTTACTACTCCTATTTTCGTAATATAATCCTTGACAAATCTATTCACTTCGAACATGAATCTCTTAGAAAATATAAATTTAATTAGGGGTCCAATTTTATGTTTAAAAATAAAATACAATTTCACAACTTAAATTTGAAATCGTGTCTAATTTGACCTTTCATAATAAATGTTGATTTTAAATATAAAAAAAAAAACTTTAAATTTAATGCGATAAATTAATTAAATTTGCCTCTTTAACTGAACTTGTGAACTCTATGAATCCACGTTTCTGTATTATTCTCCTCCCTTTTGGAATTTTCTTTCATTAAAGAATTGCATAATTAAATTTATCACTTGTGTGTAAAAATATTAAATAAAAAAAAAGAATGAGGCAGAACTCCATAACTATGAATTATGGTGGGCTATATTTGATTAAATGGTTATAAATATTTGTGTTCTATTGTCTGAAATAACCTGCCATTAATTAGTACTAGCATATTGATTATGAAATTGTACCATGGAGCAACCATATTTAATTAGTGTTTATCCTAATTAATGGTAC
Organism: Solanum sitiens; assembly: GCA_016801875.1. Taxonomy (NCBI): domain Eukaryota; kingdom Viridiplantae; phylum Streptophyta; class Magnoliopsida; order Solanales; family Solanaceae; genus Solanum; species Solanum sitiens. The sequence continues at coordinate 72,161 of JABWTJ010000920.1, read as the reverse complement.
CTGGACCATCATATATGGTCTTGTCTATGTTATTTTCTTCGTTCACTTTTAATTATTTATCTTTTAAAATAAATTTATTTATACATTTAAGATAGTGATTAAGAAGACTTTGTTGGGACTTGTCCCGTGATGGAATTCTAGTAAAACACTTCGAGATTCAAGTGTGGAGCTTAGTTCGGTAAGACTTTCGCCCTAAGGCTCAACTGGAGACTCGCCTAGCACATCTTATCAAATTATGTGTTAAAATTTTTAGTTAACATTTTTTATCATCACTTTTTCACTTATCAGTGGTCTTTATGGTTTTGTCATGTGTCTCAAAATTATCATATTTTATTTAGTTATATTTGAAAGTAATTTTATTTTTATACATGATGGAGTGATTTTTAATTATAATACTAGTAAGTTTTATTGATTATTTTCTTTTAGGAGAATAAATTGTATAGTGTGATAAAAAATGTTTTTAGAAATAATGATACTTTTATTATTAGAAAGTTATAATATTAGATTATTTATATTTGCATAAGCATGTGAGAAGTTTTATTTTTGGTAAGTTTCTTTAATCATGTTTTTAATTCTTAAAACTATTGGCATATTATTTTTATAATTTTGTGTCATTATATTACTATTACTATATTATACATTAAAAATTTAAAGATCCATAATGCTACACCCCATATCTCGAGACTAACGTCTCGCCATATACCAAATACAATTTCTCGCTTTATGCCCCCGCCTTTTAAAATAAAATACTAATTCAAAATAAAATTTTCACTTAATATTGTCTTATAACTCCCTCCGTTTCAAAAAGATTGGCCTAGTTTGACTTGGAACGGAGTTTAAGAAAAGAAAGAAGACTTTTAATCTTGTGGTTCTAAATTAAAGTTATGTCAAATGTACCAAAATGCCCTTTAATCTTGTGGTCTTAAACATGCCACGTGGAAAGTTAAAGTAAATTGTTGCCAAAAAAGGAAATGGATCATTCTTTTTGAAACAAACTAAAAAAGAAATAAATAAATTCTTTTTTAAACGGAGGGAGTATTATTTTTATGGTATCACAGTTTTGATTCTAACCAACTTCTATATTTTGATTCCACGATCTTTATGGGGAAAAAATCCTATATATAAGTAAAATGATTCACTAAATAATTAAATAATATATTTTGAACACCCTTTAGTACTTAACACAATAAGCTATTATAGCCTAGTGATTCAAGCCTCTTGAAATGAATTTGTGTGTTTAAATCTCACTAACACCAAAAAAATTTATAATATGTATAAGTATATAAGTATAATCAAATCACAAAATAAAACTCTTAGACACGATTAAAAAAAAAAGAATAACAATTATTAGTAATGTATCTTGTGAAAGAGATTCAAATGGACCACTTTATCCTTTATGTTCTAGAAAAAAAAAAAAACTTTGTGTTGTAAGATTGAAAAGATACGCTTCTAAACAATAATTTTATTTATCTAATTTTATTCATCGACATTAATGGAGATGGTTAAACATGTATTTTTAAAATAACAGTTTTAAATTTGAATTGATCTCCCAAATTGAAGTTTATCTAATATAATTTACCTTTCGATTAAATTTATTTTATTTTATACGCACTCAAAAAATAACAATTGCAAACGCACGGAAGCATTAGTTAAGTATTGAGATAAGTGTCAAAAACACACCTAAACTATACATTTTTTTTAGTTTCATACGTTAACTATTGAAAGTTTGAGTTTCATACCTAAACTATCACTTTTTAGTTTGAGAAACACCTCTCTCTTTTATACCACTCTCATCATGGTATGTGTAATACACTCTCTCTTTTATTTTAAAGAATTTCCACATCACACTCCAACAAAACATTCAACCTTGACAAAATATAAATAAATTATTCGTATTAGTTAAATTAAAAATTAAAAACTATTATAAAAAAAAATATTTTCTTTATATAATAAAATATAAAATATTTCTCTTACCTTACACCATTTTTTAAAGTTTTTTATTTTGTTTGAATTTCTTTTATAAAAATATTTCATTTTTTACTTCATCTCCTCCCCCTCCTCAAATACTAATTTAAATATTATTTTATTTTCTTAAAAATATAATTCTACCCATCCCACTTAACCCTCTGCTTTCAATTTTTTTATCCAGTGTTTAGATATACATATCGAAAATAGTTTTACTTGCAGCCACAAGACTTTTTATATTTTTTAGTTGTTTATGTTATATTCGGTACACTAGTAAAAAAAAATTCTAAAAATATATGTACGTGCATATCTAACACAAAATAAGAAAAACATAAAAAAATAAAAATTAGGAGCGAAAAATTAAATAGAATGGGGTAGATTTTTTAAAATAAAATAATATCAATTTTTATCGGGAGGGGAGGAGGATGGAATATGAAATATGAAATTATTAAAAATATTTTATAAATAATTTTTTTTAAAAAAAAGGATGGGGTTGTTGTAGGGGAGGAGATAGTGAAGTGAGATATGAAAAATAATTTAATTTTTTATTTGGATAGTAATCTTTAATTTTTAATTAATATTAGTTTTTTATTATTTAATTTTTTATTATTTAATTTTTAATTAATATTTTATCTATGTGGAATGCATGTGTCAAAGTTTTTTCAAATAAAAGAGAGAGTGCATTACACACACCACTGAGGTGTGTTTCTCAAACTAAAAAGTGATAGTTTAGGTATGAAACTCACACTTTCAATAGTTTATGTATGAAACTAAAAAAAAAAGTGAATAGTTTAGATGTGTTTTTGACACTTATCTCTAAATTAAATAACGTGGAGGGTGCATGTTTTTATTTTTCAGGACCATCCTATACTGGTTCAGATATATTTATTGTATTTCATTTCTTCCTCTCATCTTTTTGTCTTATTGACTTTTTAAAAGTGAAATAGGTAAAAAAAAAATTACTTTACCCTACAGTAATTAATTTCGAAATTTAAGTAATAATGTGCATGATTGTTTGTGACATTGCTATTATTATTACAAGTATATGTACAGTATAATTATATGAAATAAATTCATCTTAAAAATAATATCGAAATTAATTATCGTACTAAACGAGTGTTCAGAACTAAGAAACAAATACGGTGAATCCCTTGCTCTAGAGAAAAAATGATTCTAATTAACTTCAGGACTTCAATTTAAAATAAAGTTTGAAAAGAAAAACAATGGAGTATAAATTATCACTATTATTATTATTAGTAAGTAAATTCTAAATTCTAAATATTGTGTACGAATATCGATATTCATACACAATATACACTATATATCTCAATCATATTATAAGCCAAACTAAATTTACTGATCCTTTGGACACAATCAAGTTTCGTAACCTCAATAAGGACCACAACTGTCCTGATTCACATTGACAAGTTGTACGATATCAAAAAATTAACTCCTCAAAGGGTATTTATACCTTTTTTAAAAAAAGCTTTGTACTGTTCATTATTCACATTAAAGTCTGACTATATCAAAATTTAGTGAAAATTCTCACATTGAGGGTAAGACAGCACTACATTATAATACATGTTCAAATATATTCTCTCTATATATATATTATGAAAAATAGTTATTTATTTCTAAACATATAAACCTTAAAAACAATTAAGTAATTTGACCATCGTACTACATAAGTCGAAGGATAACTTTCACATATAGCAAACACAAAATTTAAATTTGTATGTTATAGCAAAGTTTGCATAATTGCGGTCCATAGCAAACATATATATGTATTCGCTATACATATACAACTAAAAGTTATGCCTATTTCGTTATACATATATACAAAAGCAATTGTATAATTCGTTGGTTCCTCTTCAGGTTTATATAATTTCGTTGGCAGTCCATTTATATAAATTGTTGTTAGCCTATCATTTGTATAAATCGTTGTTAGCCTCTCAATTCAATTGTATGTGTTTGTATATCTGTATAAAATTTGAATTTGTATACAATTGAATCTAATTGTATAAAACGAGAAAGAGAGAAATTATATACAATTTGAATTTGTATAAAACGAGAAAGACAAAAGAGACTTGGGCAATGAAATATTTGTATTGTATAATTATAAGTGTATAGGACGAAAATATGTATATTTGCATGCGTTTATACAATTTTCTCTCGCTTTATACAAATTAGAAACACAATTTATACAATAGATTGTGGCGAGCGAGAATATGAGGGAGAGAGAGACTAACAAACAGTTTGCTATAGAACACAAATAAATTGAACAATAGCTACTGTATTAATTTTACATTATTAGTTTGTCATTCTATACAATTATCCCTAAGTCGAATGTGAGGTAGTGTTATTAAAACATAAACTGAGGGTACACGATTTTAATGAAAATATTTCATAAACTAAACTTCATACTGGGATATTACAAACATATATAAAAGTTCTTATCAGTCTTAGTAAAACTAAAAGAAGTACAATTTAATTAATACAATCAATAGGTGAATTAACCAAATAATTAGGGAAATTTTTCCAATTAATTAGTAACTTATTATCTTCAAAACCTCCAGAATAGCTTCCCATAAAATTATCCACTTGTAATTCATTTGTTGAATTTTGTGCATATTCCGGAAATACCCCTGAAAATTCCTGCATGAAACTTGGAAGTTCTGTTTGGAGTTGATCATCTTCAAAACATGAGTTGATTGTAGATAAATTATGAAGGTTTTGATGATCATCAACATCAACTTTTGTAGTAGTTGGTACGTTGTTCGCGAAAATATTCTCTGAGGAATTTAACGTTGATGATGGTATCGATGAGTCGAGTTTCTTGTTCTTCGAATTATTACGTAGAATGGCATGGCTAATATCATGTATTGTTGGTAATTTTGTGCTAGCCATTTGCCATGCTTTTAATATGTCAAGACAAGGGAGTTGTTGATAATAAGGTAATTGTTGTGAAATAGTACTAGGGTTAATGTTGTAATTGTGACTATTATTGTTGTTATTGAAGAGGATTTTCGATTTTCGAACAAGTCTTGCTTCAGCTTCTAGTCTTGCACTTTCCCATTCAGCCATGTGACTAAGATTTGCAACATATTTTGATGAGCCTGCACCATTTGGTTTGTGTGTCATTGGATCAATTCCCATTTTGGTTAACCTTTTCTTCAGACGTGAGTTCCAGTAGTTCTTTATCTCGTTATCTGTTCTGCTTGGCAAGTAAGCTGCTATCGCTGACCATCTGATACATCAATGACAAAGAGAGAAACAAAACATGATCAATTTAATGTTGCAATAATCAAACATGAAAAATTGCTTGATTCCCTACAAAAAAAATAATCAGTGGACACAAGTTTGTTGTGGCTTTAATTGAATGTGCATCATAGACTGAATCATTAGTAGCAATGTAGCATAATGGCTATTTGTTGTATACTAAAAGAGAAAGATTTTGGGATCACAAGGTAGGTGTGACTTCTGTGGAGAATAAGATGAGAGAAGTGAGACTAAGATAACTTGAGCATGTGAGAAAGAGATCACACAAATTAAAGATACCCCAGTGCGAAGGTGTGCAGAGATTGTGCATGGATGATTTCAGGAGAGTTAGAGAGGTAATTAGATAGGATGTGAAGGACACATATTATCGTAGAAGCTAAGGCTAGTAGGTACTTGAGTGTTGTCTCTCTCATCCTCACATATAGTAGTCGTAGTATTTCTCCTATTTTAGAATGTTTTGTCGTGCTTTCCAGTTTCAATAGTCTTGGGTCCTGATTTCATATAAAAAAAAATTGAGACTATCAAAAACAGTTTCTCCACCTCTCAAGATAAAAAATAAGATCACCTGCAGAAATAAACTGAATATATTATTGTTATAATGTGAAATTAGCTAAAACAACACTTATTTAAAAATACTCAAAAATTTAAAAAACAACACTTATTATAAGCGAGAGAAAATAGTATATACCTGTTTCCAAGAAGAGCATGAAGTTGAATGATGGTTCTTTCTTCTTGTAAACTGAATTTTCCTCTCTTAATATCAGGCCTCAGATAGTTTATCCATCTTAGCCTACAACTCTTTCCACATCTTTGTAGACCTAAAAAAGAAAAAAAAAGGATAAAAACATGCTAAAATAATTAAGAAATACTTTTGAATTATTTTGTCAAGAATAAAATAAAAAATTACAAACAATCTAATTGTACATTTCTAAATATAGAAAGGTAATATCATTTTTTTATCATAATAAAAAAGTGTATCGCATAAATTGAAACGAAAGAGTATCAATTACCCGCTTTAGCAGGCAAAGCCCTCCAACTACCACAACCATATTTATCAATGAAAGACAATAGTTTTTGGTCTTCTTCTGGAGTCCATGGCCCTTTTTTCAATCCCTCTTTATTAAACCTTCCCATTTTGTATATATAGCTCTAAATTGAAAACAATTTAGCAAAATTTCGAGAAAAAGTTATTAGTTGTGTCTATCTTTTTGGGAAATGAGAGATGGTATATATGTGGAAAGGCCTAGATGGGAGGAATACATATATATAGGCAACAAATGAAAGAAATTAATTGGTAGCTACAATGTAAAATAAATGTTAAAGGGGGACAAATACCTAATTGCTAATATGATGTCTAGCTTGGAGAAATAAGATTCAACTTGCTAGTCATCTAGTTGACAAACCATGGATGAAAGACTTTTAAAAATGAACGGGTTGAACTGAACATGAACGAGTTAAAATAAAGGAAATTTTACATAAATTTTATAGTATTATTAAGAGATAATTACATCATATATTCCTATGTTTTCCAAATTACAAAAATTCGTGGAGAAATCTGGATACATGATCACATATTGTTCTGCCCGTTCCAATTTTGAATAAATCAATCAACGTTTCGATACATCGAGTGTCGATTTGGAATACATCACTCAACGACCTTATACATTGTGTAAAGTGATGTATCCGATCGATACATCGTGTAAACTGTAAAGTGATGTATCTAAGAATAGAAGAGAGTGAGAATTTTTTTAATTTTTTTCAAATAATAGGAAATTTTAAAAAATATAATAAAATACATTGTGTATTTAAATATTTTATTCTAAAATAAACTGAGTGAATGAATGAACGGATTGTTGACCCGTTCAAAAGTTATATGAGCTTAAATATGAATCATAATCCAACCCACCCACCCACCCCTTACTAAATTTTAGTTATAATATTTGTTTTTATAAAATAAATTTAGTGCCTAATAACTTATTATTATTATTTTTATTATAGTTATATATTATATAATAATAAAAAGTCTTTTATTGTGTCAATTTTGACTACATATCAATCGATTTTTTATGGACTAATATATTGATATAGCTCAATAACCTGCTAAAATTTAAATGGATATATGCTTTCATAGCCCAATTTTGTTAATTTTAGATGAAAATCATCACTATATATAATTTAACAAATTGATATACACACCCTTTTTTTCTTTGCTTTCATTCTAAATAAATAATAATACAAACAATTGAAATATTTATATTTACATCATTCCAAAACCAAAAAGAAAGATGAGATATGTAAATTTGTACAATTGTTTTTGTATAATATTATATATATCGATAAAAAAATTCGAATAAATCCCTCATTACGCTTCTCTAGCTTTGCCCCATCAGATTTATATTTACATCATTCAAAAAACAAAAAGGAAATGTGATAATCGAGAGGTATATTTGTACAATTTTTCGTATAATTTTTTTATATCAATAAAAAAAATTCAAATAAACCCTTGCGCCTTTCTAACTCCGCCCCATATTTTGATCAAACATGTGTTCCCCTTTCATCAATTTACATGTCGGGTATTTGGGTGATATATTAAGTTAGAACCAAAGATAAAATGTACTATATATATTTATTTAAGAATCATAAATAATATTGGGACTCTTGATGACATCGTGGGGATATCTCAACTAACTTACTTTATATATAGTGGAAAAAAGAAGTACATTTATAGTATTATTTTTATTGAATATATGTCATGATCCCTTCACAAATTAATACTACTAAGTACTAATTTAGGCAAAATAACAAATTTATTATATCCCTATAGAAAATAAAAATGTCTCACTATATATTTTGAAGCAACAAAAAAGTAGTTCTAGAAATTTGCTAGAAATTTAATGTTATTTGAGGGGTGAAACTTACCAGCATCGGGTGTTTACACTAATCCAATATACACACACTATGTGTATAAGTTTACAGTTTATTTTACTCAATCTTAATTAATTAACATATGTTTTACTTCGTTAAATCACATAATAATGGTTTTTGGTGTAAACACCCGATGTAGGTAAGTTTCACCCTTTTTTTCTATTCGGTGTCTAGACTCTAGAGCCTTAATGGAGCCCTAACTGAATCTGAATCGCAATATAGAGCTCATTCGGGGGTGACATTCTTAACAAGATTTTCTCCATATTCTGAGCTCGAAACTAAGACATCTGATAAAGGGTGGAGCAGTTTCATCACTGCACCGCAATCCTAATTTTTTCTTCCCCTATATGAGTAACTGTGTAATTGATTAGATTCAATGTTATAGTGCTCTCTTTGTTTCCATTGTTATCATAAAAAATTTGCATAAAAAACTTTTTTAAAAATAAAATAATTAAAAGTGTAATTTGATTAATATATTCTTTAAATTTTGTTTATAAGTGTCTCTTAAATCTAGAATAATCAATGCTAAAAATAAAATTTTAAAAAAGTTCTCTTAATTTTTAAAAATGAGAACAGAGGAATAACATCATTTTTTATTTATATACTTCGTACATTATTGTCGTATATTATAAACAACAATATATCTAGTGAAATATTATTACGGAAAAGGGCCTAAAATACCCTCGAAGTATTGAAAATGGTACAAAATTACCCTCCATCCACCTATTGGCTCCAAAATGCCCTTTTCATCCACCTATTGACTCCAAAATACCCTTGTCGTCCACCTTTCGGTTCAAAATTGACCACTTATTTAACGGTTTTAAATTTAAACTATTTATATAGATTTTTTAAATATGTGGCACTCAACTATTTGTTATAATTTAATTTGTTAATATAATTTTTAAACCAACCCACTACCCACTCATTACTAACTAAACCCCACCCAATTAATAAACAAATTATAATATCAAAATCGCCATAAACACTACTAAAACACGACGAAATTATAGATTCCTGAAAATGACATTCAAAATATTCGAGTCCGAATCAAAGCCCCAATTAAATTTAAGTTGAGCCGCTTATTTAGGAGGACACTTTCAATAGGATTCTCTTTCAACTTTGAATTCGAAATTTATGATTAAAGGTAAAGAAGTAGTACATCCCAAATTAATTCATGCACTTTTTTTTAATATAATTTTATAAATATTTATGATTTGTTTTGAAACCTTTAATATATTATTTTAGAAAAAAGTTATCTATGAGTAACATCACATAATTGAAATGAAAGAATAATTAAGATGAACATAGTCAGACTTTTAAGTTTATCCGTAATTTTTATTTAGACACTTGAATGTATGATAATTTACTTCTATAGATATTTTCGCCTCAAATTTTTAAAAACACTCATTGGTAGTAGCTTTCCTGTTATTGCATTAGTAATATGACGGGTTTATTAATTTGGTGGGGTTTAATTAGTAATGAGTGGGTAGTGGATTGATTTATAAATTATACTAATAAGTTAAATTATAACAAATACTTGAGTGCTACATATTTAAAAAAAATTATAAATAGTTTAAATTTAAAACCGTTAAATAAGTGGTCAATTTTGAACCCAAAGGTGGATGACAAGGATATTTTGAAGCCAATAGGTGGGTGTGGAAAGGATATTTTGGAGCCAATAGATGGATGGAGGGTAATTTTATACCATTTTCAATACTTCGAGGATATTTTAGGCCCTTTTCCGATCTCACTAATAGCTTGGGAAGTATGCAATCTTATAAGAATAGAAAAGTTGTTCCGATAAATCCTCTGCTAAAAGTAAAACACATATCAAACAAATAGTAAAACCAAACACAATAAAAGATACCAATAGCAACAACAATCAATATGAAAATAAAATAAAGAACGAAACAATAGGTAATAATAAAACCGAAGTGTAAAAGGGGGAGACTATAGAATATCTCAACTAACTTAAAAATATATAGTAAAAGTACGTACATTGAAAATTACTATCATTCTTTTTTAATTTTCCACTCGATGTTTAAAGTCTACATTAACGCTAATTAAATTAAGATCGCGCTCTGCAGGGCCATACTACTAATTTAATTTTGGTTAAATAACAAATGATATCCTTAAATAAATTAAAATGCTTCACTATATTTTACAAAAAGTAGTACTAGAAATAATTATTTTGACAATAATTACCTAGAAACTTAATATTTGAGTACTTTTTACTTCTTCCAATGTGGTAACTGTATCTTTGATTATATTCAATGTTTCAGTAGTAGTACTCTTCTCTTTTAAGTTAAACATCGAAGTCTATTTATACACAATTCGTACACCTTCGTCGTATAAACGTGAAAAAAAGTGTGAAAATACTTTCACATTATTTATAATTACTCACTCATTTTTATCGAATTAGCTCAATAAGAGAACGCATAGTGAAAAACAGATTCTTACAAATAGCCACTTAGAATTTTCAGTAAAAAGTTTTGACAGAAAAATATTATTGATTTTTTACTAGTGAATTAAAATGTTTTATAAGTTTAATTTGTATGAGACCAAGTGGTCCATGTCACTACATGCATGCAATTTTAATATTTTGTCATATGCACGACCTTATTACTAGTTCGTCAGAACTTAATAATTTAAATTTAAATTTATATTTGTGTTGAAAGTTTGCTTATTATATTTAAATAATATATCTCAAACTCAATAAATTATGCTAGAATTTAAAATTAGTTATAGACTTTAAATTCTGAAAAGTAAATATATATGGACAGAAAAAAGATACTGTTTCGAATATGATACTCTCTCCGTTTGGTATTGTTTGTCATGCTTTCTATTTTTAAAGTTAAACTATAAAAACTTTGACTAACATTTTAAGATGTATTTTTTCGTCATTAATATGCAAAAAATTGCAGTTTATAGTACTTTTCATATAGTTTTAGAATATCTAATTTTTTTGTTTAAAATATCGAATTACTGTAATCTAATTTAGCATTGAAAATTAGTCAAATTGACTTTTGAAAAGCATAATATGACAAATAATATCGGACGGAGGGAGTAATATCTTTTAATCAATGCTTACTGATAGGAGTAGTATTTATGAGCATATGTTCATATTACAATCATTCTCCAAATTTATGAGCATATTTATATATATATAAAATTGTAATTTTGAAGATGAAAAAAAGATGAAGGATTGGTGGTTATTAAAGGTGCCAACGCGTAAAACTTTATTACTATGTTTAATATTTGCAAATGTGTGACCATATAATAAAAAAAATGAGTACGTAAATACAGGCTTTATAATAAATTGAGTTTTGCAGATTTTGGTGAACATTATAGTAATGAGGTCCCTCTATTTATTATGTATATATTTAATAACTTTAATTGCTAATACAAACCACAAGATGGGACATTAACATTTATGATTTTGTCTTCCCCCCGTCTCTTCCGCAATTAGTAATAAATTAAAATAAAAATGCATTATAATTAATTATTTTTTAAACTTATATAAACTGCATTTTTCAGATTTGATTTCTCAGATATCACTCAACTAATATTTATTATCTCAAAAAGTTATTTCTATACTTCAGAAGTCGTTTGGAAGTAAATTAAACGCCTTTTGCACTTCTAGCTCCATCCATAATCACGAGTATAACTTATCATGGTATAATAGTTAGTATCTCAGAAAATTATTTTTATTTTTAGTTTCGATTTTCTTTATAGTGAGTTGAAAGGGTGTTTGGATGAAATTAAACGTCTTGCGTTCCTCTAGCTCCGTACTTGATAATAGGTTTTAAGTTATAGTAATTATAAGGCGTAGATGCAACCATATGTTTTATATAAAGTTGTAATGTAATTAATTGGATGATAGTATGATATATGTGTAGTTGGAGGATAGAATAAATGTATATTGAAAATAAAGTTAATGACACATGCAAAATTAAATAGTAGGTCAGTGTAGACAGTGGGATGGTGTGTATTCAATTTATATTGAGTGCAAATATACGTATATATAAGAGTATAATTGTATTGAAATGTTTAATTGACATTGTCACATTGACATATGGATATATAGAGTGTAAATGATATGAATGACAAGGAATTATGTAGGAGCTATGTTAATTTTGATATTTGTGTTTAAGAAATAATGGTGTGTGTTAGTAGGGAGTGACAAGTGAATGGATTAGACTAGACTGAAAATACATCGAGTTAAAATAAGATCGGATTGCAATTAATTATTATGAATATGGGTAAATAATATTAGATCGGATAAAATATGAATGAAGTATAATGGTTCTGATTCACTTCAACTCCAACCCTAACTCAGGACCTGGGATCCAAGACTCGAAGCTCGACTCTCAATCTTGACTTGAGACCCCAGACTTAGACCGTGACTAGACTCCCGATTCTTACCTTAGCTTGACCCTGACTCTTAAATAGAATTGGAGACCCAACTCCCGATCCCAACCTGACCTCGACCCTAACTACCAAACTTGACCATATACAGGATCGAGACTCTCGATCCTGAACCTAACTCTCGATCCCAACCAAACTTCGTTTTGAAACCAAAACTCCAACCCGAACTCAAGACCCAACTTTCAACCCCGATCCTAGTACCTGACTCTGACTCGGGACTCGATCTCCAATCCTAGGTTGGGTGTGGTACAAGGGTAGGGGATAGGTGGAGGTAGGTAGGTAGGGATGGTTGGATAGTGCAAAGGGGTGTGTTGAGGAAATGAATTAATTTTATAAATACGGACTGAAATTGTCAGCCCTAGCAATGAGTAATGTAGCATGAACTATGAAGAGGTGATTTAGAAACGAATTATTTAGTTAAAATAAAAAATACTATTATTGACTTGCATCATAGTGTTCATATATATATTTTATCAAAGTTTTTCTTCATTGATCATAATCACAAGAAATACAAAATCCTGTTGGATAGAAATCTCTATGAGTTCGTTATTAGTTAGATAATGAGTTCGTCTCTCTGTCCTTTTCCACTTAAATATATGGTTTTTTGTCTGCAACAGAATTCGGCCCGAAAAATACATTATTTAACTAACGCCTATACTGAATAATTTCCAAGTAGAAGACTCTGTCTACCCAGTTTTCCTACAAAAGGGAGTAAAGAAGCACACTTGGCTTCTCAACACACACTAAGATACAACATAGATATAACTCAAGATCAATCAAAGGGAACAAAATTTGAAAATCGAACCTTTGCTCCACCGTGTTATACATCACTCAGCGTGATGAATTGGTTAGAATGAAGAGAGACCAGCGATTTGTCGGAATTTCTCATATGATACCCAGAATACAAATTGCCAAGGGCCAAGCCTAGCCCATGTAGGAAAGAATCCCTTCCACAATGCTTTGAGTCCTTCAACTCTGACCGTTTTGACAAGACAATCGTAGGAGTTTCTATATTTGCAATTCCCTTGCTTATCGGCAGCCTGATTCATCATTCTTGTCTTAATTACATCTGCTGGACAGCTCAATGTAGTTGCTGAAAGGCCTGACATTATAGATGATAAAGTGTGTGCATATATATTATCATTTGTTATATTGTTATTGATCACAAAGCGCTTTGCATGATCATAGCACGCTAGTTCTCCCATGTTAACTAAAAAACCTCTCTGGACATTTGGGAGCACGCCTTTCCAAAGTCCCCTGACGCCTTCCGTCTGAATAATCTTGTTGAAGGCATCAAATGGCCCACAATATCGAGGTTGTAGACCCTGGCTTGCCATTCTACTGTCTGCTTGCATCCTAACTTTGACAAGATCAGCTGGGCTTGCCACAACCTGAATCACAAGAAGACACATGTTCCACAGTAAGTCCTGCTGAAGTAGGGAGTTGAAAGCGCACAGCGACCTAGTAAAGAAAAGTCGCAAATCATTGTTTCTCTGCTTAGCAGTATCAACGTTTCTTTTATCGATTTGCATTAGCTAGTTATACTTTACTTTCTTCCCAACAAGCACAAAACTACAGGATATCAGATATGTAAACATAAATAAGATAGCGTCGTGTGGAATCATAAACATGACTAAATTAAAGATGAGAAGAGAAGCGGTTTGTAGACAATTCAATCTATGGTGGAGAGATAAAAAGGAACTAATTTCCATAAACATACTAGCGTGATGAATGGATACATGCTTCATAAACCCTTCCAAGTGCACCTACCAACATCTATATCTCGGTACAGTAAATAAAATTTCAAAACAGAAGGAAACTGTTATAGACAATGTTTAAGACAACTGTTTTTTTACTCGAAATGGACAGATTAATCAAAAAGAAAAACTACAAAGAACTTTGTATTCTTCTGGTCCGTAAAAACAACAAATCACGATAACGAAGTTTTGTTCTGGCGATCACTAGTCCTTCATCCACTTACTCAAAAGTTTCGGGTAGCACCAAGGAAATGAAGAATTGACAATCTAATAAAGAGATTCCTCTTCCCTAAAGAATGTACAATTAGTTGCTCTACTCAATTCAGATTCTGATGAATCCCCAGCAAACGAAAACATTTTCCTCTTTGAAGGGCTAATCTTCATCAAAGTAAGCAAAAAAAGCGGGGGACACCACAAATAAGGCAATCCACTCTATAAACAAGAAGATGACCGACCATTCACCGCTTATAGAAAACAAATTCGTATCTAACGTTTACATTTTCAGAATTCACATGGACTTCTGCAATATGAAGGAGATATCAGCTCTACTCACTCACTGCATTAGTCGCGTATCCAACTCTAATGATCACATAACTCAAAATTTATGACACTACTAAAAATACTGTTTAACACCAACTTTTCAGTAATTCAATATGTTTAACTATATAAAGTTTAAACCTTGAACAATATTTTCCTTATCAAACTAATTTTCAGCCATTTTTTCACTACAGGTTCTTACACTACTATTAACAGAGTACATACACCAAACTAAAATATTACTCCCTTAGTCGAATCCCTTCATATACAATTAACAAAAGATCAGTATTTCGCTAGGGCGTGTGCCTAGTGATCAATGAAATGCGTTGAGCACCACGAGGTCTCAAGTTCAAATCTCTGCTTCCATGGTATCTCATGGAATTAGTCTAGAGTTAACACAATATCTCCAATTCATTCAGCTCAATACAACAATGTAATTCCAAAAATCAATGAGATTTCAATTTTACCTGAGCAATAACACCTGATATTCCACCAATAATAGCTTTGCTTGACAGAGAAAGTGTATGATCAGCAGGAACCAAAAAATTCCTCAAAAATTCATAGTTTACGATTCGAATTGGAGTGTAAAACATATGCCTTATAATCGCCGGTGACAATCCCTCGTATAGTCCTAAAACGCCGTCGTTTCGTATGATCTCTGACACTACTCGAACGGCTGATGTCCGTCGAGACGAAACAAGAGATTCGCCGTGGAGTTGAAGCCTCGTCTTGATGAGGTCAACCGGAAACGTCGCCGTTTCCGCCGCCATTGCCGACATCGCCGTCACGGCTAACTTTGTTGTATGGGCTCTCCGGCCATCGTTAAACTCTTGGGCTTTCATTGAGCTAGTGGTCCAGGCCTCAGAGGCATCAGAGTTATAGACCATATACACTTAAAACTTTGAAGCCGGTCCATCTTCAACTCTTGGGCCGTGGCTAAGCTTGATGGGAAGTGTAGAGTTAGTCACGTTAAATATACATACAAATATTGAATGTATAGTGTGATTCGTATGTATCTTAGTATTATGTATCTGAGATACTAGATACATAGGAGAGTGGCGAATTACATGGGAGAAACGCGAGCGAGATTTATTATGTACTTCAGATTCACGCGAATCCATTGGATAGATTGTATCAAAACAAATTACACCTATTTTTGACATTGTGTATCTCGAGCTACATATACTTGTACTTATCTGAATGTATTTGAACGCATCAAAATCTGATAAAAATTGTAATATTTCAAGCTATAATGTATTTGAGTAATTCGCTTCGAAATTAGTAAGATTTTTATAAATTTTCATATTTCTTTTTAATTGGTTTCTTCTAGCAATATTTTTAAATTAGGAACATGATCAATAGATGAACATTCAACAGAAGGGATTGCAAATATGATGGTCACACAATTTTTTTGATAAGTTTGCAACCAAATAAGTAACATGCAAATAATTCAAACAATAACTTACTTATAAGTAGCTTAAGCAAGCAACTTACAAATAATTTAAATAGACAACTTAAGAATAGCTCAAATCGATAAAAATATTAACGACACATTATGAATTTCTATTCTTTCAAACATCTTCTTTTATTCTAGAAATACAAAATCAATTCAATTCTTTTACGTATTAATTCGAACTTGAATCATATATCAATTTCTCTTTATATATATACTTTGTCTTTAATATTTTAATATTTATACACTATAGTCTCTATTTTTTTCATAAACATTGAAATGAATAAATTAAAGGGTCTTTTGTTGTATTTTCCAAAAGTAAAGGGATCATATCACACATTCTTGATTCTACAAACCTTCTTCTTCGTCGCCTTCATATCTAAGCCTCGACTGTGAGAGGGTTTAAGCAGTCGGAAACACCATTGCTCCGCCGCAGCGCCGCCTCTTTCTGTTGCGTAAGCTCATCAAATAATCGTCAAAAAGATGTATAGAAGTAGAGCCACCATACTGACATCCAAATCATTGAGAACTCTATCAAAGGTAAGCAGACAATCTCTTCATTTAGAATCGTTAAAGTTCGTTACTTTTTTAAGAAATATCAGCACTGCTACTCAAATATCTGAGATTGATAATTATAGTGAGTCAAAGGGGGGAAATAACAGTGATTTTCAGCAAAACCCAGATGGGGATTTCAATTATAACTCGAACAATACGGTTTCTTTCAATAAATTAAACTGGCAGGGTCAGGGATTGGCGTATAATCAGCAGTTATCTCTTAGCACGCAAGGCGGCGGGAGTTATAGTGGAAATTCTAGGAGAATAGAGCAGAACCCTAGTGAGGTTTATGAGCAAAAAGCTAGAACTGAATTTCAAGAACTAAAGGATACCAAAGGGTTTCAGCAGAACCCATATGCGAAAAATGAGAACTTTTCATCTGGGTATGTTAATGTTTCATCTAGAAATGAATTTCAGCAAACAGTTGGGAGAAACAATGATTTCGGGTCTCGAAAGGATTATCAAAGTAATTTAGTTCATAATAGAAATGATCGTAGTTTAATGTTTGAGGGAGGTTTAGAAGCTCAGTCGAGTCAAAATGGAGTATATGGACACTATCAACAGAATTTAAATGGTGGAAACAGTGAAACGTCACAGCAGAATTTCAGTGGCAATTACACGAGAAACGTTGGAATGCCTCAGCAAAACCTTTCCAATTATGACCCTGGAAATGTAAGGAATGTTCAATCTGAGTATCCACAAAATGCAAGTGGTTATAACATGGAAAGGCATACGAATTCAAGTGGCTACTCAAGGGAGATGATGGGGCGATATCAGCAAAACTTAAGCGGCTTTAACCCCTCTAGTGCTGGACATCAAGCTTCTTATCAATATCAGAATGGAATAGTTGGCCATCAAGAAATGAGAAGTGCAACACCTGTCGAACAGTTGATTGATTCTGATGATAGCAGCAGTAAAAAAGGTTCAGTTGATGAGCTTGTTGACTTGTGTAAAGAAGGCAAAGTAAAGGAGGCAGTAGAAGTTTTGCAGTTGTTGGAGCAGCAACATGTCACAGTCGATTTGTCTAGATATATTATGTTGATGGATGTGTGTAGTGAGGATAAATCCCTTGAGGATGCTAAATCAATTCATGAGCACCTTGTGAGATCTCATCTTCATCTTGACATCAAAATGTACAATAAGATTCTTGAAATGTATGGAAAATGTGGCTCCATGAAAGATGCCTTTTTAGTGTTCCGAAAAATGCCTCAACGTAATCTGACTTCTTGGGACACAATGATTACATGGCTTGGTAAGAATGGTCTTGGAGAAGATGCAATAGAATTGTTTGGGGAATTCAAGGAAACTGGGATGAAACCTGATGGCCAAATGTTTCTGGGAGTCTTCCATGCTTGTAGTGTTGTTGGTGATATAGTTGAGGGCATGTTGCACTTTGAATCAATGAGTAAGGATTATGACATTGATCTATCCATGGAACAATATGTTGGAGCGGTAGATATGTTGGGAAGTACGGGATATCTTGATGAAGCTATGGAGTTCATTGAAAGGATGCCTATAGAGCCAAGTATTGATGTATGGGAAACCATGATGAATCTCTGTAGAATTCATGGGAACTTGGAGCTTGGGGATCGTTGTGCGGAGATTGTTGAGCTCCTGGACCCATCTCGTTTGGATGAACAGTCAAAGGCAGGTTTTTTGGCTGTAAAAGCATCAGACATCGCTAAGGAGAAAGAGAAGAAGAAATCTGCTCAAAGTCTTCTTGAGGCTAGAAGCAAAGTTCATGAATATCGTGCGGGAGATAGGTCACATCCCGATCATGAGAAGATATATGCATTGCTTAGGGGTTTAAAGCAGCTAATGAAGGAGGACGGTTATATACCAGAGACGAAGTTTGTGTTACATGATGTAGACCAAGAAACTAAAGAGGACGCTTTAATGGCTCACAGCGAGAGATTGGCTTTTGCTCAAGGTCTTATGAATAGCTCTGCACGATCACCAATCCGGATTATAAAGAATCTGCGTGTCTGTGGTGATTGCCATAATGCATTAAAGATTGCTTCAAGGCTTGTCGGTCGGGAAATTATCATGCGAGATGCTAAAAGATTTCATCATTTAAAAGATGGATTGTGCTCGTGTAAGGATTATTGGTGAAGATCCTGACCTTCAGGTAATACTTAGTATATTACTTTTTTATTGTCGTCTGGAAGATCTTTTTTTCTTTTTCCTTTTTTCTTTTTTACTTTCTTTCTTTGTGTAAAACAAATCACATAAACATGCTTCATTAAGAAAAGGACATAAGCATGAAATTACCAAAGTTTATAACCAGAGACACGAGATGTAATTTCACGGCCAGGGAATGCGACTCTAAGGGCATAACACCTAAAGTCCTAACATTTGTTGGCATTTCTTAAGAACATGTTCAGTTTCCCACTCATTATTATGAAGATCAACTGAACGGCCTTTTATTCTATCCCGGAGAAGCTACGTATTTCTTACTTTCTTTGGAGATGTTAAGATTGGTACGCTACAAAAAAATTGACCTTTCAACTAAAAAGTTTGGCCCAACGTTAAACCCATATTTAGATACCATATGTTAGTTTTGCCCATGGAGCTCTTGCAGTAGCGGAATATATTAAAACAAGTCATTCATTACCTGCTTCGAATAGGTAATACCGGAAATGCTTATGGGGCTTCAAGCATGTTGAGCAGATAGCTTTCTTAAGATGGTCTACTTAATAGATAATATGAAGTATAAGTATTTCAACAACCATCCTGTAGGCTTATAATGATTGAGAATATGATGGCACTTTGGAATGCCTATGTCCCAAGGCTGATTACTGTATTTCTCTGTATCCTCTCCGTCTTTACACTTTTACAGATCAGGAGTTTCTGCGGGTGTTTATTTTTAAAAAAGTGATTTGCTAGGTGGAATGGAATGCCTCCCTTGTATTTTTCTTTTCGAAGCATTTTTGAGGTTAAGCAGCAAACTAAGGATATTTCATATTATTCGCAAACAAGTAGAGATGCATCACATTGTTGTTTATACCATTTTCAGTGGTCGTCTAGGATATTCTTTTCCAAAGTTTTGTAAATATTTCCAGGTTCGTATTAATACAATCTTGTTTGAATGCTTTATTTTTCATGTTGATTTATATGATAACTTCATTGTAAGAAGGTACCTTTTCCGATCATGTAATTCTAAAGCATAGTTTCTTGCAGCTTTAACACAGCCAAGACTCAAGATTGTAGAGCATAGCTATAATTCATAGCAGATGGGATGATTTCCACTTACTCTATCAGCTGTGCGTGTCGCGCTGTTCAAAGATGTGCAAGTACCTACCATATTTAATGCCACATGACCTCTTGATTTGGTTGGTGCTGTTAAAGTGTCAATATGCATAAGTTGTCCAGAAAGGATACAAAGGCGAGTGCAATAGCAGATACCGAGTTATTGTTCTAAAGATTGTAAAGGATGAGCAGCCAGGTTTTTTGACTCATCGAGAAACATATGGAGTTTCTATACTCTGTTCACCCCGGAACAAGACCAGACGAAGAAAACCCATCTTCTCAAACCGGATTAGCTAGACTAGTTGTAGTCGTTGGGGACGATTGTCCATGAAGAGAGTTGTTTTCTAAGTCTGAAGCTAACTGTTTCACATTCTGAAGTACAGAAATTAATAGGATAGGATCAAAATATTTTCATTTTGAGTACTTCCATTCTTTTTATGGAACAGTAATATTAGTAACATGGCTGTTGTATCCTTGTGCTTTGATGGTCTCCTTTTTCATGTTTGAACATGACTATTGTTTATGCAGTGCATTCAGAAATTACAAACTTTTCTACCAAATGCCTTCCTTGAATTGTTACCTTCTTCGATAGCGTTTGATTATAGATTTTATCTTCAAATATAGATATTTGGTTATGAAATTTGATCTGATTTGATATTCGATCTTTAAATATTTTTCAAATTTTGTTGGTTTTTGTGATCATGTTAAATTGATAATCAAATCAATAAGATGTTTATTATCGACTTTTGTTTAATTGATATTTGGTTCTTAACAATTTGGTTTTCAAGAATAGAAATGCAAACAAATTTCCACACTTACCATCTTTGTTTAAGACATAATTGTTTGAAATCCTTTTTAGTGTTTATACAATAAATTGCGGAAACAACACTATTTGTTTATTTTTGTCACAATTAAATCTAAAATTGAGAGCGGAGATAATATTAATTGTTAATCTTTGTCACAACTAAATTTATTATTGAGAAAGAGAAAAATACAGACAATTACAATAGAGGTAAATGAACAAACACACCTTCAAGCAAACAAACACAACTTTATGAATCGTAATTAGACAATCTATATGACAGTTAAGCCACAAACTATACTTTTTTTTTGGGTTTCTGCCCGGTGTTCGATATATACATATTAGAGCGCGACTAAATCTAGATTCGCGTCAGAAAGTCTTACATTAACGCTCAGTCACTCCCTAACAAAGCCTTTCTCTCCAATCCTCGATCAAATTTGCGTTCCCCATGCTTAATCCAGATTCGCGCCGGAATGTCTTTCATTGGTGCTAAAACGCTCCCTAACAAAGCCCTTCTCTCCAATCCTGATCAAATTTGCGTTCCCGCTTTATCCAGATTCGCGCCGTAATGTCTATAATTGGCGCTAAAGCGCTCCCTAACAAAGCCTCTCCTCTCCAATTCCAGATTAAATTTGGGTTCGCTATGAAATGGAGCCTCTCCAATCCTCGATCAAATTTGCGTCTCCCTAAGCGCTATGAAATAAAAGCTAAAACACTTCCTAACAAAGACGACCTAGCCACAAACTATATTTGTTTTTGAAGTTCTTCTCAAAAAATTATTAGGATGCTGTGACTATTAGATTTCGGGTCGGGTCGTGTATGAACATGGGCTTCAGTCACAGTGCAGTCAAACATGAAAATGGCGGCAAATGCAGGAGCTGGATTCTTCTCCACACCATTGAAGCAGCAGAGCACAATCTACTTGAACCCAAAGCCTCACTTTTTCCTCTCTCTGTAAGTCTCCTTTTCTCGGGTCTAACTCAATTACAAATCTTTATATGCATGATTTTTAATCAATTAGGGTTTTTTCTCCGCCGGAAAAGTAGATTTCTAAATCATCAGTAGCAAACTTTGTAAGAGCTGCACAAATGACGTGCGATACATCTTCATCGGGATGCGTTTTGGAGAAATTGGAGTCGTTGAGTGATGATTCCATATCAGAGATATCGGAAAACTGGAATGGCTTTTGCTCTTCTTCAGAAGCTCTTCTCAAAGGCAGTGGTGATTTGTCATTCAGCGATGAGTTTGTAATGCGAGCTAAGAATCTCTGCAAACATGGCCTTTCATCTCTAGTTGAACAACACTTCCTTCGTTGCATGGAGGTCTGCTCAATATATTTACATCATAGTGTTATTTTGTTTTGAATGAAATGTGCATATTCCGAAAGCAGATTAATATACTAAAACTTCATAGCTACTCAATTTCGCTAAATACAAGTAAAGATTGTTCCTTTTTGGAGGAAAATTGTGACCTGGATCATTGTTTCCTGCATTTGATCGAGTATAATAGTAGGTGATATATGGTAATTATTCAAGGTATAATATTGGATATAGGTAGAAAAATGGAAAATGAATTTCGCGCTCAAGTGACTGAATTAGTTTTCCTCTCTTATCATAAATTTTCGATTTTGGAGAAGACAATTTTAACTATTCAAGGGATTTAAATTGGGAATGTGTTATCACAGAGAAGATTTTGGTTGATGAAATCATCTCAATGTTTGAATACCTTGAATTTGAAAATGTTTTCTCCAGGGTCAATGTTCGAAATATTTGCCAATGATTTCATCAACAAAAATATTCTATGTGAAAACATTTTCAGCCACACCATGCATAATATGATTCATCATTTCCTAAATTGATGACGTAATGTAGTTTTTCGTGTTTTAAGGCTGGTGTGGCCATTATGACTCTACTAGGTGTTCTTTTTGAACTCACGGTGACAATGTTGTGTTCGAACAGGAAATTTTTGAGAGAAATGGAGCAAAAAGGTTCTGGAGTTATTTTGAACCTTACAGAAATGCTGCACCATCTGAAACTGATAAGGATCTAGTACGTACATACGATCCTTTGTCATGTCATTCTACATTAAAGAGAAGGCCTATTCTATGGATTAGAAAAAATAGATTACTACTTGATTTTCACTGGGAACTTTCTGTGTCTGTGCAGATGCAGGATTATTGTTAATGAGGATTCTCTATGTTTTTTGTAATTTTTGTACCTTCGTGTAAAGTTTTACACTTCTGTTCCCAATCCAGTCTTACTTTGAGAGAGTATCTGTACGTTACATGACCTAACAACCCATTTACACCTTTTTTATGTAAGTGATTTGAACTTTTAATGGTTTTAGTTATGATATTTGAAGATTACCATAGTTTTCTTGGTCCTTACTTCTTTCTTTCATTGCTACAAATTTATTGAACACTGCCACAATTGGCTTATATTTTGAATCTTAGCTTCCTTACACGGTAACTACATTTATTATTTTAGGAAAGTAATGCACATGGAAAAATGTTTGTCAATATTATCTTGTCTAGCTAGCGGATATGGATGGTTATGTACTCGTTATTGCTGCTGATTCCATTTGCCGTATTTCCAATTTTAATCTTTCTCAAGCGATGACTTGGTTTTAGGACTTGGAAATTTCACAAGGAAGTAAATCCTGATTGGTATTGATGCAGATTCTAGAAGAAGAAATTCAGCAAGTAATATGTAAAGCTTTGGAAGAAATATCATCTCAAAAGCAGTTCCAAGAGAAGTGCCTATTATTGTTGGCTCGTGCTTTACAGTCCTATGAAGAAGACAAATTGCAAGGACAAGCGAACCCAGATTCTACTCGAGTTTATCTGTTCTCGAAATATCAACTAATTGTGTCTTCAGTTCTTTTGGCTAGCCTTCCTCACCATTTTCCTGGTATGTGGATTACTTCCTCGCTACATGATTGATCCTAAGATTGTTTGTTTTTGTCCTATTTGAAGTTACAGTCCTAAGATAGTTTGTTCTTGGACCAATCATGTAGCGAATCACTCAAATGTTCAATACCATTGCCTGGGATTGTTTGCTGCAACACAAGAATTATACTTCTTTAGTCACTGGTTTACGGCTTTGGTTTCTGAATTTATAAGTTAGGTGATATGTCTTTACCATACACACACATGAAATGGCAAGGAAGAAGTTTAAAATTCTTATACATTTACATTGTCTTCAATTTTTCAGAAGAGACAGAGTGGTAAGGGGAGCTTGATATCAAAAGATGCTGCTATGGCTATGTCCTATAAAGTTAAATTTTTTAAATTCTTGCTTATCCTTTCCCTTACTATATTTTTTAGGGATACTTCACTGGTACTTCAAAGGAAGACTGGAGGAGCTGAGTACAATTGCAGCTGCGAACTCTGAGGATGAAGAGGAGTTAGGCATGGATGATAAAATGGATTTAGACGAGAAAAACAAACTTCCCTACAAATGTGGTGACATGGATAGTGATATAAGCCATAAATATGCTGTATTTTCAGAGAACAATAAGTTGGTGAAGAACATCGGAATGGTTGTTCGTAATCTGAGAAATATTGGCTTTACATCTATGGCGGAAGATGCATATGCTTCTGCTATATTTTTTCTTTTAAAGGTACATGGCCTACAGTGATAAAGTTCCAGTTGATTTATCTACATTTTCAGTTGACATCAATCATATTGTGGTGTTTTTGTTTTTTGTTAATTTGACAAAAAGAAATCGTTTCAAATTATATATATTAAACATTTCATTTAATCTTGAACACGATTATTCTTTTGAATGTGGGTGATAGGACAAAGTACATGATTTGGCTGGTGATGACTATAGGAGCTCTGTTTTGGAGTCCATCAAAGCATGGATACAGGTTAGTCTCATCTGCATGATCCCAATCTCATGTCTCAAAATACAGTGACAAAGGCCCTTTCAAAGTTCTATTTTGGAGTAGCAATACAAGGTCTTTTAAAATTCATCTTCTTCAGCACTAATAGAATTGAGATAGTGGTGGTCATTTGACTAATTTGGGATATTAAGTGACTGGCATCCTGAAATAAGAAATATTTTTTCCATTGCCTAGTGCACTAGTTTGGATTCCATTGATACCCTGCAATATGACAAGTCAGACATTTTGAGTCAGATGGATCTAATGGTTTTATTATGCGTTTAACCAATTTATTGATAGTGATACTTTCTCTCATGTGATTTGTGTGTCGATAGGTTGGGAGGCATTGTGAAAGGTTGACTATATTATCTTGAATATCAATTCTACATGAATTTTGTTCAAACTTGAAGAACATGGATAAGCTTATGCTTATAAACAATCTGACTTATCAGGAAATTTCTGTTGGATCCAATTTTCTAACATTGAGAACCAATTTGTGCAGGCTGTTCCCCTTCAGTTCTTACGAGCACTTCTTGATTACCTTGGAGATTTTACTAACTGCAATGACCCTTCCCCTGGCCTGAAATCTCCCCTGGCATCCCACCCGTCCTTGTGCTATTCTGGAACTGGAATTCCATCTGAGGGGCTTGTTAGATGGCAGTTGCGCTTGGAGTATTATGCTTATGAAACCTTGCAGGATCTCAGAATAGCCAAACTTTTTGAAATCATTGTGGACTATCCGGACAGGTGATTTAGTATTCCATTTTCTTGTCCTCATTTCTTCTCTGTTTGTGGGGGGTTCAGTCTCTGCGCATGGGTGTATATTGTAGCAGATTTATAAGCAAGAAAACTCATATATATTTGGAGGAAAGAAATGAAAAGAAAGAATGAAGACTTTGTAAAAGAAAAGAGGAGTAAATTCGGTGTTTGGTTGAGAAGGGAAGAGATATCATTTGACTTTGCTACCCTTAACAAAGCATTTCTCTTGTTAATACATCTAGCATCCTTTTTTGGCATTAGAAAAGGGTTTTTCCCTCTGTTTCCGCCCACTTATGGATGGAATTGAAATTTAAAACTTTCCGCATACCCTTATCGCTTCCCTTTCCTCCCAAAAGTCGATCTCAGAAGCAAAGAACTAAACTCACCCATGTTTTCATCTCATTTCTCTCCTTTCCCTTCCATTCAAACTGCAACACTTCTTACTTAGTTAATTAGGTCACTAATTTTTTAAGTGGATATAACATGCATAGAGAATGTAATGGTATTCTCAACTCCTGATCTTTACTTTTACCCATGTTTCTTCCAGTCTTACCTGTGACAAATTTACTATGTTGGGCTCCAGAAATAAAACTTGATGCAACATTCTCCAAGTTTTATCTGTACCTTTTAGGCATTTTAGTATCAATTCAGTTGGAAATGAAGGGAATGAAGCTTATGTTTTCTTCACTCATCAATTGCCGACATTGTAACTATTTATAAAGATCTTAAATTTTCAGCTTGCAAGTTGACTGACTGTTAAAATTGGACAGTGCTCCTGCTATTGAAGACTTGAAACAATGTCTTGAGTATACTGGGCAGCATTCGAAGTTGGTAGATTCTTTTATCTCATCTCTGAGATATAGATTACTTACAGCTGGTGCCTCAACCAATGATATATTGCACCAATATGTTTCAACAATCAAAGCACTTCGAACGATAGATCCTGCAGGTGTCTTTCTTGAAGCTGTTGGTGAACCAATAAGGGAATACCTGAGGGGGAGAAAAGATACAATTAAATGCATTGTGACCATGCTTACTGATGGAACTGGTGGAAATCCCAATGGACCAGGCAGTTCTGGGGATAGCCTGCTGGAAGAATTGAATAGAGATGAAGAGAGTCAAGAGAACACTACTATTGATGATGATATTAACTCCGATGACAAGCAAGCATGGATTAATGCACAAAAGTATGCTATCTTCATCTTTATTGTTTCGGAAATGATTGGAGGACATACTTTGTACTTTATATCTTTTTTTTGGGTACATTGCCCTTTATATCTTATGCATATATCTTTTATGATCTGAAATCTTTAAGCTGGGAGCCTGACCCTGTAGAGGCCGACCCATCGAAGGGAAGCAGATATCGAAGGAAGGTTGACATACTTGGTATGATAGTTGGCATAATTGGTTCCAAAGATCAGCTTGTTAATGAATACCGTGTAATGCTGGCCGAAAAGCTTTTGAACAAATCTGATTATGACATTGATGCCGAAATACGTACTCTAGAGCTTCTCAAGGTAAGTGGTCAAACCTCCGAGTTTGAGTTCTCTATTATCTCAATCAGTCACATGATGTACTCGAAAATAGGCACCTTTACTGCTGTATGATTTATCTTGATTTACATAGTCAGCTTAACATTTTTGTCATTTTCAGATTCATTTTGGGGAAAGCAGCATGCAGAAATGTGAAATAATGCTTAATGATTTGATCGACTCAAAGAGGACAAATACAAATATAAAAGCAACTATCAAGCATCAACCACAGCCAGGTAATGGTTGTAAGTTAATTGTCCTGTTCTTGGGATTCCCACGATTTTAAGCAATCTCAATGATTACTGGATTTGTTCGAATACAGAGCAAAAGGACCTTGATGTATCTCTAGACAATGTTAATGCTACCATCATATCTTCAAATTTCTGGCCTCCTATTCAGGTATGCACTTATTCTTACATTTACTGACACAATAACTTTATTAACTAGCTATCGTTTGTAAAAGTCTTTACTCATCTAGTGGAACATCTTAATCCATTTTGGACAAGAAATCTTTTATGTTAAATATGAAAACATTAAATATGAATTGTGCAAGCAAGGTATTTCAAACTGAACTGCTCCATTTTATTTTATTGATATTAGTTGTGTTTTCCATCCAAAATAATCATAAATTAATGAGTTCTGAATCCTTTATATTCACGATTCATGGTCTTAGTCTGAATTAAGTGAATATCCCCTTTGACATATTTGATATTTAAGAACATCTTCTTTGTTGATGACAGAGAAGTGATAGTTACTTTCCTTTCTTTTGCCCCCCCCCCCCCCAAACCATGTTGCTCGAACTCCTCAACATGGAGGATCGACATAGGTGCGTCAACATTTTTAGAGAGTCCGAGCAACATACTTAATTGTGTCAATCGCTTGCCTTTATGTAGCTTTCTTTGTTTTGTTTCGATTTTGCCAGTCAAGTAACAAAATCTGGTAATTTGATGGCAGGATGAGGCAATCAACTTACCAGAGCCTGTGGAGCAGCTGCTGACTGATTATGCTAAAAGGTATACTGAAGTCAAGACACCACGTAAGCTAATATGGAAGAAAAATCTGGGCAGTGTAAAGGTCAGTAACTGTACGGTGTACTTGGGACTCGTGTGTCTTTCGAAATAGTCTACACAAACAGTTGATTTATAATCTCTAGATCTAAGCTCTCTATTCTCTGCATCCTTTGATATATAACCAAATGCCTGATTGCATTTTTACCGCATTGTAGTTGGAGCTCCAATTCGAAGATAGAGCAATGCAGTTTAATGTTACTCCTTTGCATGCTTCAATTATTATGCAGTTTCAAGATCAGAAAAAGTAACTTCGCAATCATCTTTGTATTTTTATTTTACCAATTGTTTCAGAAAAGTATTGCGAATTGATGTAAAGGGTATGTACACCTCATGTTGCAGGTGGATATCTAAGAATCTTGCAGCTGCAGTTGGAGTACCTGTTGATGTGTTGAATAGGAGGATAAATTTTTGGATAAGCAAGGTTAGTTCCTCTCTCTTCCATTTTCATCAGTAAATGGTTTTCTGGTGTAAGAATTTATTTGATCTTTTTTCACTTGGTTGACTAGGGAGTTCTGGCAGAGTCAATGGGGGCAGACTCTGCTGATCATGCTTTTACTCTGGTGGAAACCATGAATGATACTGGTAAAAGTGGAACTATTGATGGAGGCTGTGAGGAGCTATTGGCAGGTGAGGACGACGGAGAACGCTCTGTGGCCTCTGTTGAAGATCAATTGCTAAAAGAGATGACTGTCTATGAGGTAATCTATTCGACTTCCTTTTTCTTTCTTTTGCATACAAATGGATCTTTTAAGTATATGAATCTGATACAGTCTCTTTACAGTTGTCAAGTGTAAATAGTAGAAGCTTTTCTTTTCTTCAAAACTAATTTTTTGTGTATTCTTGTGGAAACTTCGGTTGAGTTGCATTAACATCATCATATAATTTGTCCATAGTCTTTCTCTTTGCTAATGAGGTACCTGAGTTTTTGAAATTTTGTGCATAGTTCCCTCAGTGATACAGAA
The DNA here is from genome assembly GCA_016801875.1 of Solanum sitiens. Taxonomy (NCBI): domain Eukaryota; kingdom Viridiplantae; phylum Streptophyta; class Magnoliopsida; order Solanales; family Solanaceae; genus Solanum; species Solanum sitiens. The sequence continues at coordinate 43,002 of JABWTJ010000920.1, read as the reverse complement.
AATAATTACTAGTGGATTTCGAAAGCTCAAACATCAGTTGACAGGAAACTCCTTGTGAAATTTTTTGCAAGGCAGGACAGAGATGGCTGCGTCTTGGCTTGCCATGTTTTATCTACCATTACCAAACCTTACCGCCAATTGGATGTCTATTAAACAAGTCTGAAATGTGTTAATCTTTTAATTTTAAATTGGCAAGGCTAGTTCATTGTTCCAAGGACAGAAACCCTACTTGCAAAGAACTAAGGACAAAATAACAGAAAAGAAACACTAGTGTTTTGTTTAACAAGGTGCTGGTGTTGACTGCAGAAATTTATCACTGGGATGCTTACCAATTTTGGCAGCATGGCATTGGACCGTATTCATAATACGCTCAAGGTAATTATTTGCTTTATAACTCATAAGATCTATAATTTAATTGGGAACAATGTTGTTGCATGATGCCATGATATACCGAAGAATTAAAAGTACTAATTGTTGGTGCAGATGTTCTGCATTGCTGATCCTACATATGACAAATCACTGCAACAACTGCAAAGCTTCTTATCTGGTTTAGTTGCTGAGGAGAAGTTGGAATTCAGAGATGGAATGTACTTTCTGAAAAAGTGATCAATTCTATCTAATATTGTCTTGGTGGCATAAATCTTATCGTCACTCCTCAGACTGATGAAATGCAATGTGTCGTTAAGAAGGTAATAACAAACATTGGCTGCAGAGAGATCTCTTTTTCTTCTCTTTTCAAGTGCAGAAATATCTGTAAATTCCTTGCAGTCCATCATTTGTGTGCTATTTAATCAAGCCGAGGGTAAGTGCAAATCAAGAAGGTTCCTGTGGTTAGAATGACTCGATATGCTAAATGCATAAGAGTCTTAGTAATATTTATTAGCAGATCCTTCGCGATGAGAAAAAGACAAAGCCATTCAAGAGAAGACGTTGGATCTGGTTCGTTATAGAAGGTTAGCCAAGTCAGTTAGTTAACAGTTCACTTATTTTCTGTATATGATGTAAACTGAGAAGATTGTACATTTGTTTTCAATAGAAAGGGCTGCCATTGTTTATTTGCTGAATTTTATATATGATGTAAACTGAATACACTGGCTTTTTTATTTTCAAAAGAAGAGGTCTATTTTTATCTAAAACAACTGGTATCTCAAACTCTTAACCATAGTTTTTCTTTTACTCTTAATGTGATTCGAACTCTTGACCATAGTTTTTCAAGTTTGGTTGGTCAAAATATTTCGGAAATAGGGTTCATCCCATGCCAAGCACGAAAGCACCGAAATATGGTTCCTTTTTTTATCACTGAACCAATAACTCATTTAAATTACGAGCTTCATCAATTTCTTATATAAATAATGAATTTGAAAAATATTTATTAAATTTCAGAAAACCCTCACTCGATACCCTAGATCTTGCCCTCCCACTCAAAAAAGGAAAAGTTGGTAAAGAAAGTAAAAGCAACTTTGGCCGTTAGCACATCACCCGTGAGAGAGAGAGTAAATTCGACCGTTACATATCTATCTCATTCAAATAATTTCAACAGAGAGAGAGTATTGCTTCACTTGCAGAAGGAAAAAAAAAATGGAGGAAGAAGAAGGCAGAATACAAAATCTCAGATCCAAAGCCACAGAGCTTTTACTAAGAAAAGAATGGAAAGACTCCATTGAAGTTTACACTGAGTTAATCTCTCTTTGTCATGACCAAATCTCAAACCCCCATCAAAATCTTGATCCAAACAACCTCCCAAAACTCAAAAAATCCCTCTGTTTAGCTCTCTGTAACCGCGCTGAAGCTCGATTAAATCTTCAAGATTATCCTCAAGCTTTACAGGATTGTAATGAAGCTTCCCAAATTGGAAACACCCATTTCAAGACTCTGCTTTGTAAAGGTAAGATTTTGCTAAGTCTCAATCAATATGGTTTGGCTTTAGATTGTTTTAAAAAAGCAAGTCTTGATCCCAATGAGTTAGAAAATTCTGAAATGCTTAATGGGTATTTAGAAAAGTGTAAAAAGTTCGAATTTTTATCAAGAACTGGTGCTTTTGATATCTCTGATTGGGTACTTAATAAGTTTCAAGGAAAACCCCCTGAGCTAGCTGAGTACATTGGTTCAATAGAGATTAAGAAATCGGATATCAGTGGGCGTGGATTGTTCGCGACAAAGAATCTTGATTGTGGGAGCTTGTTGTCAGTTACTAAGGCTGTTGCTGTTGAAAGAGCTATAGTACCTGAATCTGTTTTTCAAGATTCTAAGGAACAAGCTCAGTTAGATATGTGGAAGAATTTTATTGACAGAATCTTGGAATCTATTAAGAAATGTAATCGAACACGAGATTTGATTTGTAAGCTATCAAATGGAGAGAATGAGAATGATTTAGAGGTTCCTGACATTGATCTATTTAAACCTGAGGGAGAAGATAGTAGTACATTACATGATAAGAAGATTGATAAGGAAAAATTGCTTAACATTCTTGATGTGAACTCTCTTGTGGAGGAGTTGATTTCCGCGAAAGTTCTTGGCAAAAACAGTGATGTCCATGGGATTGGACTTTGGATTTTGTCTTCATTTATCAACCATTCATGTGATCCCAACGTGAGGCGTTCCCACGTTGGTGATCACGTGATGATTCATGCTTGTAGAGACATAAAAGCAGGCGAAGAGCTCACATTCGCCTATTTTGATGTGTTTTCACCCTTTAGAGACCGTGAAGAGAAGGCGAAAAACTGGGGCTTTGTTTGTAAATGCAAAAGGTGCAATCTTGAAAAGGGTGTTTGTTCAAATCAAGAAATGATGGAAATTGAGATGTTTCTTGGTAAAGGACTAGACAATGGAGGTGTAGTTTATAGATTGGAGGAAAACATGAGGAGATGGATGGTAAGGGGGAAAGGGAAAGGGTATTTGAGATCGTCATTTTGGCGCGTGTATTCAGAAGTTTACGAGTCAGAAAGATTGTTGAGGAAATGGGGAAGTAAAGTTCCATTGATGGATAATGTGTTGGATAGTGTTGTGGATGCAGTAGGAAGTGATGAGAGAATTGTGAAGTTGTTGATGAGAAAAAATGGACATAAAGGGAATGGGATTGTAGAGATGGAAAAAGCAATGAAATTGGGAAGGGGATTGTATGGGAAGATAATGAAGAAACAAACATTGAGGAATATACTAATTCAGCTTCGTAACTAAAAACCCTATTGTCAAGATTAGTCATCAACATCGCGTCGATGTTAAACAAGCTAGGATCAACTATATGAATCTGCACTTCTTCATTTAAGTGCGTCGATGTTAAACAAGTTAGGGTTAGCTATATGAATCTGTATCTCTTCATTTAAGTTCATTACATTTTCAAGATTAGTGAACAATAACGTTTCAGTAACAAGTTGGGTTCAGCTATATGAATCTGTACTTTTTCATTTAAGCTCGTTTCAGTTTCAAGATTAGTTAAGTTGGTTCTTTTCTCTTTCTTTTTTTTTCCAACAAAAGATTATGAAAGTTGAAGTTGATTCACAATTTAGATTGTTAATGTTGATATTTTCATTCTTGTCTAGTTCTAACTATTTTAGATGTAGAAGTGTTACTACGAATGCTTACTTATCAGAAAAAGACTTTAGTGAGGTCGAAAAATAGGAAAGAATCGACACTTGTACACAAGAAATTAAGACTTCTCTAATAAAAAAAATTTGTATGTGACAAAAATCCTAATTTTATGTATTCGACTTATCAAGTCATTCTCATCTGTTTCTATCATCGTTAACGCGTATTCTCAAAATTCTTATATCTAAAGTTGTGACATTAGAGGTATGGTATGGTAAGGTCAAAGTTTGACTACTATTAATACATTAAAATTTATCTACTTATATTTCACATGCACAATATCAAAATAAATTCAGACGCACATGACTTTCGATTATATTTCAAAAAGCCAGCTATTAAAAACATGTTCATTGTCTGAAAGGCCCATTCAAAGGAAAGAAATCAAGGCTCAAAATTTTGAGATTTTGACATTAACTTCAATAGACAGTTAAAATAATAATCGATAGATATATAATATACCTAAGCTATAAATAATTTAGGTATATTATTTGCTATGTGTGGAGTTCGGAAAAGGACTGAACCACAGGAAAATGGTAATTTGTAATATTTTTATGCTATTTGTAAAATGATAATTTTTAAATTTAACATGTTTTATATCTGAAAAATAAAAATAAAAAAAGTTTTGTGATTTATCTGTATGGCGGCATACAGTCAGCTGGTCCAATTTGTACATCTACATCTTATATATTTGTTATTATCATCTATGTATTTGTATTTATACTCTATATATAATCCAGTAAAACAATTCATACGAAGAATAATAATTTTTTTAGGAAAATAATAATTTTTTATTCTTTTTTATGTTTTATATATTAATTAAAAATATTTATAGATAATTTAGATAAATATTATAAAGTAAATAGAGACAAAATAAAATGTGTTGGTGATAGAAAGGACGTGATCAAATATAAAATGTCATTCGTAATTAGTGGCGGATCGAATGTCTTTACTCAAAAACCAAAAATGTAGTACATGAAGTTTAAGGTAAATTTTGAACACCTAAAATATCGAGTCATTTTCTATGATGATTCAGAACTATATATATATACATTAAAAGAAATACAAAAAGAATATCGAAAGAATTTAGATGAACAGTGTTGACCCCCTAAATCCACCTTGCATGTGAAATTTGTTTTTCTCTACTTCAACTGCAAAAATCGATTTACTTATCTAAAAAAAAAACTTTTTTTCTTAAAGATTATATTTTCAAAGAATTTTAACTAATCTAACATTAGAAAAATAAAACACTCTACTTGTCCAAATTTTCTGCTTCTAATTGGCCTGATTATTCTCTTTTTTTTTTCTTTTAATAGTATGGTATATTCTTTAAATCCTCATATGAATATTGGGTATATTTGAAATTCTAATAAATTCTTTGAGCCACCAAAAAACAATGACATCATCCATGACAAATTTTGCACACATAATCAAGACAATTATTTAATCTTAATGTTTAGATAAGCTTCAGCCAAAAGGTTATAATTACTTTGACTATTTATTTTCTAAAAGAAAAATAAATGAAACATTAATTCCTTAATTATTGAAATGGTATTTAACAAGAATAAGTAAAAGGGGGGAAAAACTGACTAGTCTATCAGCCATGTTGATCAAAATAATTAAATTTAATTGATGGCTTTGACTAGTTATTAGTCCTCATAATATAAATATTGCACTAGGTTATCACTAATTATATGTAGATGTAATGATAAACTCATAGGTAGGGTCGGAGTTTGCGAGGACAGATATTAATAAATATGAAAATTATTTTTTATGAATATAAAATAGATATTGAACTCATTTTAAACTTCTCGTAATTTTTTTTTATATTTCAAACTCATTTAACGTATAATTCTTACTCCACCTTTGTTTGAACGTAGACACTTGAATATGTGAAATTAATTAAAGTTGCACCTACGAATAGTTATAACTTTATTTTACATTACTCAAGTGAAAGAAGAAGTGGAAATAGGGGTAATAAAATTAATTTGTAAAAAATGACATGCTCAACGTGATTAATTTGTTTATTTAATTCATCTAAATATGGAATTAATTTGGCCTAAATGTGTAATTAAATTATTATAAGAAAACCAATAAAAGAAATCAAAATTGATAACGTTGGATGAGTTGAGTTCACCGTAAAAAAATTTAAAAAAAAATAATCAATTCTAATTTTAATTTTAATTTATTATTTATTCTTAATAAAAAAAATTATATACATTATTATTAAATTTAGATGATTCTACGTCATATGGTCAAATTGGATGACTACATCACCTATCGGCAAAAAGTTTTATTTAAACAATTATATAATTGTTTATCGGAGTAAAATAAAATATTATCAAAGATGCACATAAAATAATGAAGGTAAAGATCGATCATATCAAGTCGAAATTAAAAAGAAACCAATTGTTTTTTTTATTAATTGAGGAATTTAAAAATAAAAACATTATATTATTATACACATGTCTACATGATTATATCATAACGTCATATAGTATACTTTGTTATTAAGGATAACTCAGTGTATCTTAAGATATGATACAAATAGTTTATCTTAATATTGATAATAGATTAAATTTTTTACTAATAAACACGAAAGAACTTGAAATTTCAAAATGAATTTTAAAAATTCAAAATGACTAAATTATTTATGTTATATATAAAATATATTTTTGTTGAAATTTTTTTTGAATGAACACATCGCGTCCCTAGATCCTTCGACATTCCCTATCTAATATAAGCATTATTATTATAATTTATAAATGACGGCTTCCATAAGTAGTGGAATAAATGGGCCAATCAGGTATCTCTAACTCTGATTAATATTTTTAAATCATGATTAATATAATATATGGTCAATATTTAAATTTAATGGCTAATTAGTGAGGTGGTTAGATAAGAACCACAAGTAATTAACTCACCTACATTTTTCTTTAGTTCTTATCTTATCTAATTAACTTCATTTGACTAGACAACTGTCCACTTTCTATAGTAGGAAACTTCTAGCTATTATTGGCAATTGATTATTTACTCAAAATTATTTTTTTTTTTACTAATAATAATTTTAATTAAGATTACCATAATTTCATTTTTTTGTTTAATTTATTGGTTAAGCTAAGTCAAAAGTAGATGGATAAATTTTAGATCTGTTTTTCAAAATATTTTGACATATGTTGACCATTCATTTCACACAGAAATATCGTTTAATATAAAATTTGCTAACGCGAAACATTCATTTTTTTTAGTTTTCATTTTTTTTAATTATTAGCTATATACTCTCTCCGGCCGATATTGTTTGTCATGATGCATTTTTCGAAAATTAATTTGACTAATTTTTAAAGTTAAATTAGATCACATTAATTCAGTATTTTAAACAAAAAAAATTAGATATTCTAAAACTATATGAAAAGTACTATAAATTGCAATTTTTTACATATTAATATGATGAAAAAATATATCTTAAACTGTTAGTTAGTATTTTTATAATTTAACTCTAAAAATAGAAAGCATAACAAACAATACTGAATGAAGGGAGTATATTATAATTTTTATTATATATATATTTGTGAATGTATAACGTGTGTTGTAACCACCACATTGTAAATCACGTGTAACATTGTTTTTTCATCATATTTTATATGATACAATGAATCTTTATAATAGATCGACAAGACTCAAGAGCACATAAGTTTGTTCCTATTATTATGGAACAGAAAAAAGAAAAAGAAAGTAGTGCATTATTGAAAACACTATGTTTCTCTTTAATGTAGTGGACCCTCTCTAGATTCAAAAAAAATGTTATATATATAATTTTATTAATTTATGAATATTCAGACTTTATTTTCGACAGATCTTTATTTTAGATAAAATATATAAAATAAATACAATAGTAAAAAAGTCAGGTTGAATATAATGAAGATGAAAACAATAATAACCATAAAACAATAAAATAACTTAAGCAAATAAAACATCAGGTGATTAAGATTGTAATACTTATTACACAACTATTAAAATGAAAGTGTTTAGATAAATGTTCTTAATGATCCTAGTGGAAATGTTCAACAAAAATCCTCATTTTTAAAAAAAAATAGTGTTATATCTTGAATTTGGATAACTTTATATCTCTATATAAATAAAAAAGTTAAAATTTTAACTATATATATCATATTTTAATTTTAATTATGAAATAGAATGGATGTATTCAAATGTAGTGATGACTCTATGTTAGTCAACATTGAATCCACATATATATAGTGTCAGTTCTATGTAGGTAAAGGTATGCAAAAAAGTCTACTAATTCTAAGCCATCTTCTTAATTAAGTTCTAATTTATCTACTTGAATAAATGACTCAAACTAGCCTTGCTAGCCTTTTCACCTCTTCTCTTCCGTTGATTTTGTACTGAGCCATCAGAATAGGGATGGTGGACCGTTTAATCATGCTTTCATGGGAACAAGAAACTGGAAGTCTGTTGTTACTGATCTGATCTTTTCTTTCCTGGGTGTGGACGAGACAAAGAAAAGTTTTCTTAATTTTTCGCTTTTTCAATGATATCTATAAGAAGGAATACCTGTCGTAAGGTAAACAGGAGTTCCCGGCTCAAGCGAAAAGACAAATTCTCCTGATTAATTTAAATTTGTATTGCATAGATCTACTTTAAGTAATATATATCTGAGAGAAAGTATTGAAAATATCCTTAAGTTCGACGTGAATCATTAATTTTATTCCTAAATTATTGATAGCTTTAAATCACTTAACTCGATTAAGTGAACTTAAATACACTGATAATTTTGCAATATCAGTGAAATACACCCTTAAATTCTCGTCAAGTTTAGGAATGTTTTCAACGCTTCTCTCGACTTTTTATTCAGAGTCTCATGATCTTATAAAAGTTTGAGACCACTTGCTATGTACGGTGGTAGATTAAAAACGTATCTAAATTTGGCTAATCAAATAAATGAGTGTTTTTAAGTCTATCAATAATCCAAAAATGAAACAGAAATTTATATCGAATTTTGAGATATTTTTAATACTTCCCTGATTGAGAAGCTTTTATTTATATTAAGAAATTCAAACCTAAAATATTTAATAAAAGATAGGGATTGCATCCCTTCCATATATTTTATTACCTTTAACAATTGGATCCACATATGTGAATGGAGTTTTCATCCCTATCTAACCAAAGCCAATTGGAAAATGGAAAAAAATCCCAAGAACTCAATATAGCACCAATAAGGTCCAAAATTTGTTTGTTTATTGTCCTTATTAGGACCATAACTTTTGACTAGAAAGATTCTAAGAATAATAGTTTGTTAAAGTTACACAAACAAGAAAATCAAGATAAGAACTAAAAGGATATTCCCACTCCTCAATGACCTTATCTCCCCCCCACCCCCACCCCACCCCACCCCATGTTATTATTCATTGAATGAAGAAAGAATAAGATAGTGATTTTGCCTAAAATATCCTACAAGCATGGGCTTGCAATATATATTAATTATATACAAATATATTCACCAATCAAGTTGCGGTAGACTACTAAGTACTGTTTTATTCTTGATCGAAAATTTTGGATTTGAGATTTTTGTACGGAGTCATTTTATCCTTAATATGGAAACTTTTTCATATGATTTCAAATTTAATCGAATTCTAATATGAAATATCAGACACAAACGAAAAAGCATAAAAGAATAAAATACATATATACTCATACTAGGTATGCAAGTCAAAAAAAAAAAATCAAAATATGACAAATTTTTTAAACCTCCAACAATTATAAATTGGGCAGCCTTCTCCTTGCAAACATTTCAAACACTCACACTTCTAATTTTCCTCCCTATAGAATTAAAAAAAAAAAAATTCCCTTTTCTCTCAATTTCCTTGCTTTGTTAAAAAAAAAAAAAGAATTGTTCCATTTTATTTATTTCTATATTTTTGTATAAAATGGTTGGAAAAATTAGCTCTGATCTTCCTCCTGGATTTAGGTTTCATCCAACAGATGAAGAATTAATCATGTACTATCTTCGATATCAAGCTACTTCGAGGCCATGCCCCGTCTCAATTATCCCCGAAATTGATGTCTACAAGTTCGATCCCTGGGTATTACCTGGTTAGTACATATATATGTATACTCGAAAATCTTAAAATTTAAATAAATATTATTTATGATTATTAATTATTATTATTTTTTTGTTTTTATAAAATGTGTAGAAAAGGCAGAATTTGGAGAAAATGAGTGGTATTTTTTTACCCCTAGAGATAGAAAATATCCAAATGGTGTTAGGCCAAATAGAGCAGCTGTGTCAGGTTATTGGAAGGCTACTGGCACTGATAAAGCAATTTATAGTGCAAATAAATATGTTGGAATTAAAAAAGCACTTGTTTTTTACAAAGGCAAACCACCAAAAGGTGTCAAGACTGATTGGATCATGCATGAATATCGTTTGAGTGATTCAAAGTATCAAACATCTAAGCAAAGTGGATCTATGAGGGTAAGAATTTACATCGTTAATCTGTCGCTAAATAGTCAATAACTAACATATTTTTCGATAATATGTGTCTAAGTAGAGTTAGCTATAGATTTTTTTTATTGTTTACGATAAAAGTACTTGATTGTCGCTAATTCTTGTTCTATTTTAAAAAGCTATAATCATTTCACTAGTCACCCCCAAAAAGGAAAACTGAAATTAGCTATAAATTCTATCGTTAATCTGTTGATTTTCTCTGTAATTGTGATTTGACATGTGGTCGAATAACCATAAATTATTTCAGTAAGGGCAAAATAGATATTTTGAAGTTATGTTATTACGTAATATAGAAATGTGTTATTCTTGTTTAGATTGATTAAAAAGAAAAGTGAATTATATTAACTGGGGGCAGAAAAAATATTATTTTATATCAAGTGTATTATTCGGATTTATTTCTTTCTTTTGATGAAGAATTAAGCTAATATTCTTTTTTTTCTTGGCTATTTTTTTCAGTTAGATGATTGGGTACTATGTAGAATTTATAAGAAGAAAAATTTGGGAAAAACTATAGAGATGATGAAAGTTGAAGAAGAAGAATTAGAGGCACAAAATGTGAGTACTACAAATAATGCAACAATTGAAGTTGTTGGTGGACCACAAACAATGAAATTACCAAGAATTTGTTCATTGTCACATCTATTGGAATTGGATTATTTTGGATCAATTCCACAATTATTAAGTGACAATTTATTATATGATGACCAAAGTTACACAATGAATAATGTGAGTAACACAAGTAATGTGGATCAAGTATCAACACAACAACAAAATACAAATAATATTACAAGCAATAATTGTAATATTTTCTTCAATTATCAGCAATCACTTTATGTGAATCCAACATTTCAATCTCAGTAGCGGAGACAGAATTTTCTAAATAGATTCTCAATTATATCAAAGGGGTTCAATGTGTAGATAAATATATATTATTTTTTTTCAATGAAGAGGTTCAGATGGCCCTGGTGAAAATATATTTATATGATGGCTATTGGATGAAAAGGTGACATCAAAAGTTTATGACAACAATTGTAAAATATAATTAAATGTTATGTCATTGGTATTATTAGCAACAAACCTTGTAGTAGGGGCAACAAATTGTTGTTGTGTTATTTTAGAATTTAGTTTCTCAGTTTGTATTTGAAAAAAAAAAACTAATTTACTTGTGAAATTTTAGTAAATATTTTTCAGCAGTCTATCTTTGATTTTTTTTAAATTTGTTTTCTACAATGAAATGTCAATATTTTTATTATTCAATTTTCTTTTCTTTGTTTTTTTGTCTTCTGATTAGTAGAATAAGCATAGTTTACACTTTACATTAATGAATTACCTAATTCATTATTATTTCTAAAGGAGACTTATTTTTAAAAGTCAATTATATGATGTAAATCCGCGTAGAAAAATTAATCATACTCCAACAGTTTTTTAATAATATCTAAAATCGAATCGAATTATCCAATTGGTTCATTAGTCAATATTTTTATTAGATTAAGAATTGATTAATATTTATCATTAAAAAAAGTACATGAATTATCTCTTAGCTGACCTAAGTGTGATACTTTTTGTATGATTATCCCTACCTAACTTAAATTCATATTGAAGTTAATGAATATAATAATATTTGACATCTATAATTTCTTCTACTACATGAATGTGTTTCAAAGTGAGGATGATTAATCAAGGAAATGAGAAAACAATTTTCAAAAAAAAAAAACCACATAAATAAGAAGAGCATATATCACCACTAGAAAAAAAAATTGTTACTTTTTTTATTGAAAAATATTAGGTGATTATATACATAAATATTTTAATTAAATTAATGGAAAAAATAATATTTTCACATGGAAAAGTAACATATCTCTTAATATTTCAGTGAAAATCTGATTTTCACCATATGTTTTTTTGATGAGCTAATTCAATAAAATAAAATAAAAAGATTTATTATAACAAAATAATTAAAATTTCTTCATCTTTAATAACAAAAAAATTATTTCAAACTTTGACCTTAATATATTAATCAAACTCTTGATATAAAGTTCCAACTAAAAGATAGGTGCATGCATGGCCCCTTTTAAAAAAATCAAACATATCCCCATCATTTCAATGGTGATATTTTTGGACTATTTTATTAACTTGGTAGGCGTTTGTCATAGATTTCACATTTTTATTATTTATTTTAAATTTTATAAAATTGAAATTAAAAGTTATATTTAATTATATTTTTTTGAAATAGTGGATATAATATTTTATTCAAAATTTACGAAGATTAAGCTAAAAAATATGTTTGAAACAATCTTGAACTTTAAACTATTGGATTTTGATTTATAATTAAATACTAATAATTTTTAAAAAAAAAAAAATTGGGAAAAACGAATAATTTTCGTGGTGGTTATTCCTTTTTAACGGCTAATAATCCGCCGAATTTTTTCTAAATAGGACAAAGTCTTTATTATAACTTTTTGGATATTTATTTTTTTTGCCAAAAAAAACTTTTTGGATAAGATCAAACTTTTAGTTCAATGAATAACGTATGTGCATTTTATGAAAATCTTTCACTTAGGTATATTCGGTACGTAGAGAAATACATTTTATGTTAATATAAATTTTTGAAATTTAATATTAGTTAAAATTTTATATAATTTATTTTATTTATAAAGTGAAATATCTATGATAAGTATAATAAAACAAAGAAACTAATATAGAAATTTATTTATAATGTATATATTTTATTTACGCAGAAAAAAGAATTCAAGAATGTGTTCAAATTTGAGCACTCAAATTATGTTGACTAGTTTTATTTTTTTTGGTCTATAAAGTTCACAAGTAACTCACGTCTCAAAATGTATAAAAAAAAAAGTTTAATAATGAAAAATTAAGAATTTATTCGAATTAACTTATTTTATTTTTAAGTATACTTTTAATTTGTAACACGACTACACGAATAAAATAAGAATATATTTTTAAATAAAAAATCATAACTTATAAATTCATCCAAATATAATTTTTGATATAATTGTGTTCACTTTGTGCTTGTCAATTACACAAAAAGGGAAAGAAAACTCCCTTTTGACCTTTCCATTTTTTGATATATAAGTGATCGAGTGAACACAATAATATGGGAATATTGGACTACCGGTTACGTGTTGTTGTTGTCTACTATTTTTCGTCTCAAAATATTTATTTATATTTTATTTATATATTTTTAAAAAATTATAATTAAAAATAATATTTGACTAGCGTAATTTATGATTATAAAGATGTAATAAAAAGAAGGAAAAAAATATTCGCTCCATAAAGAGAACTCCCTTATATGACAATACTAATTTTAGCAAAATATATAAATGAAAAAAAAAATCCATACTAAGTAAAATCAATCGAAACTTCTGCGTTTGTCAGCATGACAACAATCACATAATGATAGTAAGACATCGATTAAATAATTAAAATATCGATTGCTTTCATCTATGGCCTTCTTCGATCGTCTTAACATCGTAACATCAACGAATTCTCTCTCCCTTAGATGGCGCCCTCTCATTTGATCAGCTGTCAAATGGTGAATTAAAGCTAGCCGCACGAATGGTTGGTCAAATATTTTTGAAATTGCGATCACTTTCGCTATCTCATTAAAAAATATTCATCTTTTTAATGGCGTACACGATATATATACTAATTGCAATTTACATTTTTCCACCAGCTATCGTTGAACACGTGCTCAACTTATTGTTCCATTTAATTTATAAATAATAGATTAATATAAATAAATCTTTAATTTTATATTGTAAAGTCAATCATATTAAACGATATATTTATTTTTTTAAATTGTGAGATTTAAGTCCTATCTTATTCAAACAAAAAACAAAAAGTTTCTTCTTTTCTTAAAAAGATATGTCAAGAAATTAATTTTTCGGATAGTTTAATTTTACAAGTGAAATTATATTTTTCATTCTTGACAAATTTATTTTTTGTTGCCAAGTGAAATGTATATTAAGACACAAATTTAATTTCTAAATAACACCAAATCTAGGTCCAAACACTTACGGTAATAAAAACAATATATAAAATAGGTTACTTGCTATAATTAGTTGGTAATATACACATATATATTAAAAATAATTTTTAATAATAATTAATTAGCAATAACTGACATTCGTAATGTCTCTAAAGCTTACAACAATAATATTGAATCTAACTATAATTAACTAATATCATTATCTATATATTTAAAGGTGTTATTATATGAAGCGATGAGTCTACTCATTAATCTAATATCGGAAAACAAATATTATATTATATATATATATCCCATGTTAAATAGATCCACAATAACAAGTTATTCTTCATAAGTAAATTATCAATATACTAAAATAAGAAAATTAGTAAAATAACCCCAAAAATAGTAAAAAAAACAAAACATTATAGTTGATTAAATTATACTTGGTATGCTAAAGATTTCTAGCTCAATAATCATCTATATTGACCCAATAACAATCATCCTTTATGATTAATATTATGTCATAATGGTCAATAAAAAATTGGAATCGCTATGTTTTTAATTTTATGCTATATTATTTGAATCTACTGTATCAAATTTTAGAGAATCACATTCTACCAAAATAAACTAAGAGGGCTTTCTTATCAGAATATATAAGACCGTAAATAAAAGGATCTTTATAACACCAATATATTTTGTATGTATACACTAGTACTATAGCATAATAATAAGGGCAACTTTCACATATAACAAACACAAAATTTATATTTGTATGCTATAGCAAAGTTTACATAATTGCGCTTCGAAGCAAACATATATATATGTATAATTCACTATACATACACAATTGAAATGAATTGTATAAAACGAATTGTGTAAAACGAGAAAGAAGGAAAGTATATACAATTTGAGTTTGCATAAAACGAGAAAGAGAGAAAGGCAAAAGAGACTTGGGCAGGGAAATATTTATATTGTATAATTATAAGTGTATAGGACGATTATATACAATTTGAATTTGTATAAAATGAGAAAAGAGAAAGGCAAAAGAGGCTTGGGCAGGGAATATACAATTGAATTGAATTGTATAAAACGAGAAAGAGAGAAATTATATACAATTTGAATTTGTATAAAACGAGAAAGAGAGAAGGCAAAAGAAAGTGGGCAGGGGAGTATTTTTGTTGTATAATAATTATAAGTGTATAGGACGAAGATATATGTATTTGAAAGTGTATATACAATTTTCTCTTACTTTATACAAACAGAAACACAATTTATACAAATTCATTTCTGTTTGTATAAGCGATAGGGGTGAGGGTGGCGAGCGAGATCTGGGAGAGTGGCGAGAGAGATCAGGGAGGGGAGAGAGGGGAACGAAAATATGTATATATATAATTTTTTTTCTCGCTTTATATAAACAGAAACGCATTTTATACACTTGTGTTTGTATAAAAGTGAGAGGAAGCGAGCGAGAGATGGAGTGAGAGAGGAGAGTGGCGAGCGAGAGTTTGAGGGAGAGAGGTGACTTGACAAACAGTTTGCTATGGGGTACAATTAAATCAAAGTGTGGTTATAACATTTAATTTGATTTATTAATTTGCCATTATATACAATTTTCCCTAATAAAAATCAAGATTATGTTTAATTTCATGTCTTAACACCCCATCCACCCCACCCCACCATCACCATCATCACTATCACTATTATGCAGTCTTCCTCAATTTTTTTTATTTAGCGGTAATAAAATAATATCGTTATAAAGAAGTTTGACTTTGTAAAATATCCCTTAATCAAGATTAGTCATGATGATGACAAGAGACTTACACAAAGAATCACTTGGCATGCATACCCCAATAGTTAATTACCCAAAAAGGGTAAAGGAAACTCCCTTATGACCATTCCATTTTTTGATAACATGATGACTTAATATTAATATTATTGAGCCCAACAACATGAGAGTACATCTGTACATAGTGCCAACTTTTTGTTGATTTCTATAGTGTTGTGATGGATGTTCATATACACGTGTTGAAAAACAATATATTTTTCACGGAGCGATTTATATGAATCATTAATTTTCTTTTTAAAAAATTATTTTTTTATTCATATAATTTCGTATTTTAAAAAAAAATATGTTTTGTGAATTGCGACTAGATGCATGTATGTAACAAATGTGGTAATACTTCTTAGTGCCGTCCACGGCATCTACTATGTACTCCTTAAATATATACACTTATTTAGTAAAAAATTATAATATGGTGTTTGTGTTTTTTCCTTAATTGGCAAGTAGCATATTTTCGAGATAAAATGAGAGAGAGTCGCTTGAAACTTGGCATTTTTTGTGTGAACGATAACTTGTAGGTACATCGGTCTATAGGTGTGAAAGCATGAGTGAAGGTGTTCGAAAGGGAGATGAGAGATAAACCTAAAATCATATGAAAAGAACGTTTGTTTTAAAATATCTTTAATTTGTTGCAATTAATGTGAATATAGTGAATATTGGAACACAATGAAAGAAAAAGAGAATTATACCGTCAATAGCAATTTGTTGACTTTAATTTGTATATTGATATGTTTTTTTCTTAATAATCTTGATGTTACGGACAGTTTTCCGCATACCTCGACTAATTTCAGAGGATACCTGCCATCTCCCATCACCAACAGGTACCAAGTAACTCTGTCCATTAAGGTTATGACAGATGGAAAGAATTACTCCTAGTATTTTTGGTCTCAGCTGAGTTTTAAACCTAAGGTCTCAAGATTCTCAACTACTTCATTGACCACTATGTCATCATTTGATGCTTGTATGTTGATATGTTTACGTTAGGTTCTATGCTTTTTAGGAGTCTTTTATCGCGTGTTTGACAAAGCTATTAATTAAGATCAACTATAATTTGATAAGTGCATCTTATCCAATAATTTTGAAAAAGTACTTCGATTTTAGTTTGTGTTTAACTAAATCATTTGAGAAGTATTTTTATTAGTAGTTTATATTTGACCAAATATTTTCAAGACGTATTTTTACGCATGTCATAATTTGATGAATATGATTACTATTTACAAGCACTTAGTACTTCGCTTAAAGTTTGGCCAAGCATTTTTTTATATTTCAAAAGTTTATACTAATAGGGATTACAAAAGAATTGTAGTTATTTCTTTTTTCACTTAGATAACGAAGATTCATATAATCGATTTCATTATTATGATTTGTTTATATAATTTTCTCATCTATTATTTTCTGTAAGTACTATGAATAGCTAGCTCCACTGGATGTCATTAGAGGTGTTGCTTTAATTTGTAAAACAATTATTATTAGTCCAACTATGTGGGAGCTAGAGACATTAGATATTTTAGCTGAAAAGCAATTATTCATGCACAATCAATAATGTATTATTTTTGCCTAAATTGCTTTAATTCTCTTTATGCATGAAAATAATTTATTAATTTGTTATATCAAAAACTAAATAACATGTATTTCATAATTTTAAAGAAAGATATAATTTTTGCTTACAAAAATACTCTCCAGTCACTACAATAAAAATAATCATTGGCGGCAATTAATTCTTAATTGCCGCTAAATATGTATTTTTAGCGGCAATTGAAACTCTTTGTATATGTCCCTAAAGCCTTTAGCAACATTGGTTCAAATGACACTTAACTAATGCTGGTAAAGACTTTAGCACTCTTTATCAATGTCAATATTTAATGCCGCCAAAAGTTGTTTTTGTTATAGTGAGTCTCCATCTTATTTAGTAGAAAAATAATATCATAGACTTCAAGGGTGTTTCTGTCAGTTTCATTATTTTATTTTGGGATAACTAATCCTGATACCATTACTCTGCTCTATGACGGTGATAACTTATTTCAGGAGTGTATAGTTGAAAATTTCACCATAATTTAAATGTATTTTAGTGTCTTATCTCAATGTTGAACTCAAATTTGTTTTGATATGAGAATTGAATGCCTTAAGGGAAATACACAATAAATTTGTTCGACGCGATAGAAGATTGATCCCAACCCGTCAATGAAATAGGGCTACTAGTGTTCAGTCTTGATTGATTCCGAAAAAATGTGAACCAAGTAAAACTAGTTTCAAGTGAACAAGGCCAACCCAAAGTTAAAACAAATTCCAAAATTGGGCCCAACTAGAACAAAGCCTCTTAACCATTGACCCAACAACACCAATTTTATTGGAAAAAAAAAAAAAGAGGATAAAATAATTGCCAAGTCACCAAAACCTAAGGTCCATTTTGGATTTAGGGAAATCAATTACTATCCATTCAAAACTCTCAAAAACCATCAAACACTCTTTAACGTTTTTTTTTCACACAAAAATGACCACTTTCACAAATCCTACAACTTTGTTCCATCCAAAAATCAAAATAACCAAAACTCATCACACACAATGCAAGACACTACCCAAAATCCAATCAAACTTATCAACTAATGAACAAAATTTCTCATTTAGACGAAAACTCATCGCGACTTTTCTAGCCACTCCATTGACACTAGGCCTACAATTCACCCCTTTAGCCTTAGCTGAAAATTGGGGCGTTCGATCATTCTTAAGAGAACATTTCTTTGAGCCTGGATTGTCCCCTGAAGATGCAGTAGCTCGAATTCGTCAAACAGCAGATGGATTACATAGTATTAAAGAAATGTTGGAGACTAACTCATGGAGGTATGTATTGTTTTATATACGTCTTAAATCAGCTTATCTTAAACAGGACGTGAAGAATGCCTTATCCAGGGTGCCTGAAAGTCGAAAAGAGGCTTATATTAAAACTGTCAATGAGCTTACTGATAACATGGCTGAGGTAACTAACTGTCAATATTTACATGTACAGAATTTTTCGAGTTTCTATTCAGTGTTAATGAATATTTCTATGTATTTTCTTCGTTTGCAGTTTGATTACTACATTCGAACACCAAAGGTATATGAATCTCGCGTATTCTATGAGAAGACGTTGAAATCAATTGATGAACTGGTGGGATTACTTGCATAATATCATCAGACTCAAGGGTGAGTGAATGTTGTAGCAGAAATCGCGTTGGTTTTAACAAATACAATTTTATGTTCATTTATAAGTTTGGTCTGCGAGTTGATTTCTCAGATGATTACTAAACTGAAATGGGAATCAAGGTTACATACGACTTTTTCTGAGAGAATAACTATTAGTTGAGTAAACGTGATATTTGAAGATGAAAACATTGTAGTAAAGAGGAAATCTTTTCATTTTGTGATACAACTGATGACAATCTTTGATACAATGAAATGCAAATGATGAAACTAATAACATTTACAAACACAATACACACACAAAGGCTAGCAATTGCTAGTGTAGGGAGTCTCCTTTTATGACACTTCAGCGCCTTGATAACGCGATAGATGACAAAATTATAAGTACAACCATCAATGCCATTGCACCAAACGAACCAATAAGGGATCCAGCAGAACGTTGACAGAAATCTGTATACTGTTGGCATATCGAAAACCAGTTAGTTGAAGTGTTGCCATTGTGTGCCAAATACACAATCGCGGCTGCTGCAGACGCTCCAGATGTGAGGAAAACCAGCATTATCTTCAAAAGTTTTCGCGAAGTATAAAATACATCAGCACAACTTCACAACAAAGTACTAAATATGAAAACTTCAGTAGAAATTTAATGTATTACCGCGTCTAGAACAATGAGCAAAACTCTGCTCTTTCCTGCTCTACTTCTGATAATGTGAAAGATTGAAATAGTGATAGAAAGTGCAAGATATACACAAACTATAGAATTCGAAACCACAAAGAACCTTAAATCACAATAAACAAAACAAAAAAATGTGTTAGTTAACCTTTATACCATTCTGTTTCATGTACTTATAATATGATAGCAATGTTGCTTACTTAAACGAGTCGATATCATCATATTGAGCTTCAAAATTTACAATCTGTGTACTGAATGGAAGTGCTTGATCTGCAGTACCCATTGCCACAGCACTTGCTAAGGTTCCAACAAGTGCAACAATACGTAAAACGAGATCAAATACAGAGATGCCTCTGTTTACTCCATGAACTCTTTTGGCCTTTGATCCCTCTCCAGCTTCAATTGATACTGCCTTCATTTTTCCCTTTTAGCTCAAACTTTGAAACTCAAATCAAATTTTGTTGTTATGATTTGTATGTTAAGTGTGATCGACTGCGAATTTATACTAACAAGTGAACCAAATCATGTAACAGAGTTACAAATAATATTAGGTTTTGATGACACATAATTAGTTGTTGCTTTTGCTTATTTAATCAATGAAATGTACAACTTTCTGGTTCATGATATTCCATAAAGTAGTTAAGTCTTGCATTAACTTGCTACACTTTTTACCTGCTCTACTTTCTTCCTAACTTGTACTTTGAAAACATATTTCTTTTCAAGAAAATGTATCATTATATACAAGAAACCGCGACATTAAAACAACACACGACACGTTGCAATCCCGTTTGAGAAGGGTAGCATGTATGCATACGTCACTTTTAACTTGGAATTGAGAGGTTGTTTCCCATAGAAACTTCAACATTCTTTGTCCTATTTTTTTTTCTTCCTTTTTTAATGTTCTGCAAAGATACTTTATGATCATTGATTTGTTATTCTAGGTCAATTGATAATATACTAATAACAATGGTTATGGTCCTAAATGGTTTTTTGGATTAGGCACAAAGTTCTACTTGAACATGAGAATCAAAGATGAGAAATTAGAATACTAGAAAGTTCAATGATTAACAGGCTGACTTTTTAATTAACAATGATAAATAAAACATACAAGAAGTTTATGGAGTAGGTCAAAATCTAACTAATTCCTAGTTGTGGATAGTTTTATATAATTTTTCAATTCAAAATTTAAACAAAAAATTATTCCTCGAAAAAACAAAATACTTGTTGATCATTTATATTTTGAAACTTCTTTGCATCATAATATAATAAAGATCAACAATCTAAAATTGAGACATTGCTTTCGATATCGTTAGCATATCCACCACCAATGTCTTCGCCTTTACAAATACATAGCATATCTTGATTCATCGATAGTAAAGCCAACGGAAATCAAGTGAATGACCTTAACGATCGTTTTAGTAATAGGTACTCAAAATAAGAAATGAACACAAATTACTTAACTACCAACTATTGGTTATAACCTTATTAATTCTTACACTTTAAATACATAATTTATTTGTAATTTAATTTAATTATAATATTTTAATATAGTAGAGATTTCTCTTCTTTTGTAATTATATAAAAGGTTTAAATGCTTTTGAACAATATAGATACCATAACGGGTATAAATGTGTAATGTAGGATTTATTTTTTTTTAATGATACAAGAGGTGTAAGTATTTGATATTAAAGTTCTATAATGTTTTAAAAATTTACGTATTGTTCTTGAATTTTATATTTGATTCAGACTATATCACATGAATTAGAACACACAAAGGATATACTACTTTGGAAATGATAGGTAAGCTATGAGAAGTCCAGAAGATTTATGAATGTGATCAAGAATGATGCAATCAATGTTTGCAAGACAGACATTACTGAATAATTAAAGAAATTATTCAGAAGATCTTTTGATATATTATAGGGAAAAAGAAAAAACATATGACGAAACTATCGTAAATGGTATGCAGATGACATCCGTCATACTTTTGGGACATTATCAGTGCCCCTATCATTCAAAAACTAGAGCATATATGCCTTTCACTCTAACGGAAGACTACATAGGGACACGTGGCACAATCTTATCCGTCAATCTGATATTTAATATCCCAAAAATATGACAAAGGGTATCTATATACCATTTTTGATAGTTTGATGTTATATTTATCTTTCTTTTCCTATTTTATATCAAACCCCACATGATAAGTTAGCAATGTTATGAGAATCAAATTTTTTTAGACCCCTTACATAACGAGTATGTGTTGTGAGCTAGTTATGATCATTATTTCAAATCAATTGGTTCATGTTGCTCCTATAAAAATAAAAATAAAAGCAACTAATGTCAAAGATATTAAGAGGATTTAAATACTAGGCATGAACAATAATTTGGTAAAGTTTATACTAGGTAGCCATCTTTAGGGTAGCTAGTTGAAATATAAATGGTATATTTTGCAACTTATATTTCAAATTTTTGGAAACGATAGTGAATATAAATTGTTCTTTATGACATTTGTAGTTTGTATTTCAAATTTGAGCATACTCGGAGTAGATTTGTGTGTTAAATTATTGATTATATATTGTTGAAATTTGAAGAATAAGTGCATGCAAAAATGGTTGAACTCAAATCATTTGTGGTTAATTACTTGTAACTTTAGGTATGAATTCTTGCAACTTCATCACGTATCGAAATTATTTCAAAGTGGATAGACTTTCAAAATTTTATAAAATTAGAGTGTGATTTAAACAACAACAATAATAATATATTCAGTATAATCTCATGAAGTGGGGAGAGTAAAGTGTATGCAAACATTGTCATTGCTTTGGAGGTAGAGAAGTTGTTTTCGATAAACCCTCGGCTCAAGAAAAAAGTAGACCAAAGCAGTATAAAGAAGAAATAACAAAAATGGAGTAAGTCCCGGCAAAATGCTAAAGACAACATGTCAAATCATTCTAAACAATAGTCATAACAATAATAATGGCAAAAGACATAAAATCACATACTTTTACGGCAAAATTACCATTTGTCCCTTATAAGTTTATAATTACATAAATCCCTCAAACTGATACAATAATATAAGCGCTGATACATTAATCAGATGCACTAGATACATTAATCGTTAAGTAAGATACATTACATTTTATACATGATACACTAATCTAATGTACATTTTATACATGATACATTAATTTGATGCGCGAGATACATTAATTTGATGCGCTGATACATTAATCTGATGCGTGAAAATGAGAGATTTTGGGAATTTGTAAAACTAGTAGGGAATAATGGTAATAAAAGAACTTAAAGGTGAGATTTCTGTCATTTTTCCTAAAATAAAACAATAATGAAAATATAAAAAGCCCACTAATAATAATTAAAATCAAAGGACAAGAAACTAGAAGAGTAACACCACAATTAATAGCACAACTAATAGTATAGAAGAATAAGTGAGACAACACTGATCAACACTATCTAACTAAACTCATATCCTAAATGGTGTGCTCCATAACCTTCTATCTAAGGTGATGTCCTCGGTAAATTGAAGTTGTGTCATGTCCTGTTAAATCACGTCTCCTCCATACTTCTTTTTTCTACTTTTACTCTCTTGAAAACATTCATAGCCAACCTCTCACACTTTTGTACTGAGATATCCGTGCATCTCCTCTTCATATGTAAATCATTTCAATCTCGTTTCACGTATCTTCTCTTCTACTGACGTCACTCCTAGCTGTCTTGTACCAAATATCTTTATTTTATGTTACTTCTCCTAGCTATTTATCCCCACATCCATATCAGCATCCTCATTCTCACAACTTTCATCTTCTGATCGTGAAAGTTCTTAACTAGTCAACACTCTACACCATACAACAAAGGTCTAACCACCGCTCCGTATAACATGCCTTAAACAGTGGCCCCCACATGGCACTTTTCCCACAAAAACAATGAAAAAGCCCAAAAATGCCACAGGCCCACAATATGAGAAAGCCCATATTCTCTAGTGCAATGAAAACGCAACCTTTTGTTTTCTTTTATTTTTCTTCTTTCATTTTACAGTTTATTTTGCTTCGTCTTTGTTCTGTTCCATATTTCTGGTAACTCATCGGTTTCATCCACCTTCACTTCAGATTCCAGGTAACCCTTCTTCTTCTTCATCATTTACCCATATCGGAAAACTGATTTTCTTGGCTTTTTGGGTTCTATTTTTGTTGTATTTTTTATTAAAAAGGTGGCGATTTTCAATAGTTATTTCCTGTTCTTGTGCTATCAAGTTCGATTCTTTTTTGTTATTTTTTCCTGATTATTAGGTTTATCATATGTTAATCTACTATTTGCGTTCTGGGTATCAATGGGATTTTAGTATTGATCCAAATTCTGCACTGTTGTGATGATTGATTTGGTGTTTAAATTGATTTGAATTACTGAATCTGTGCGTTTATTTCATATTTCGTGAACTGGGAATTTATAGTTCTGTGTTTTACCTTCTTTGTGTTCTTTTGCATGTTTAAGCTGTGCTAGAATTGAAAATGATTGACAAGTTGTCATTTCCGGTCGAATTTCGGGGATCGGGGATGGGGGTGGAGATAGTGAGCTAAGGGTCTATCAGAAACCGTAACTTGCTATCTCGATGAGGTAGGGATAGAGGTAGGGGTAAGGTGTGTGTACACTCTACCTTCTTTAGACCCCACTTGTGAGATTACACCGGATATCTTGATGTTGTTGGGGAAGGGGATGGTGAAAATTGAACCAGCATACTTTTGGAGTGGGTGATTGATTCAGAGGGGTATTACTGTAAGATTTGGTGGGAATTCAATGTTTCAATCAACTGCAGGAAGTTTGTTGTTTTTGTATGATATGGCTTATGTATCAAACTAGAAGATGTACATTATAGAGTAATAGGAGTATCTAAAGTTTTTTCATCTTTAGATGTGTTGTTCTTCATTTTTAGGGATTCTTTGGGGGTATAGTTTATTGTGTGTGTTGACTAAGTGGAGTGAATGTCCGTCAATACTGTGATTAAGTGTATGTGGACTGCAATCTGTTTCAGTGATCTATATGCTTTTTAGAATTCTGTGTTCGAGATCCTTGATGTTATAACTTATGCGATGATTATCCAGGGCAGTGGATTATCATGTTTAATGGTTGGAATTTCATTCGTTTTCTAAGATTTCATATGACATGATTCATGATTAGTTGATTGTTTCATTTACTTGTACCCTTAGTCTGTTTACGGTTGTTTTCTGATATGTAGATCAATTGGAACTCTTTGCGTTAAGTTTAAATTTAAGATAACACCTTAAACTCAAAATTTAACTGGAAGATGCCCTGTATTTTGGATTTTCTTGTTATGGTATCTATTAAAATGTTTTCAAGCGAAGAGTTCTTGGTCAGGAAAATCAGCTGTGTATGCTTAATTAGCTATTAGTGATACCAAACCAGATATATTTTTGCAGAGACAAGCACACAAAATGTCGAACCCCTCGGATGAAAGTGGCAAGGAACCAAACCTTGGTAATGATCCTCCTAAAGGTGAAGTAAATGATGACCTTCCTGCAGAAGATCCAAAGGGTGCAGAAGAAGAAAGCCAAGATCCATCTCTAGCGGTACATATTTTCATATGCGACTAATTGATTCCATTTACTCAAAGTTTTTGCAATGCTAGTGTATGATGAAGCATATATTAAAGTGATACAGATTAGGGAATACATTTTTATACCGAAGGTTTTCCTAAAAAATACCTATGTACTTAGTTCTTTTGTTTGCAGCTCAAAGTTCTAGAATAATAATCAATGATGGAACATACATTAAAATGATAGGGATTAGCGAATACATTTTTGCACCAAAATTTCTTCTAGAAATAGTCCCTATGTACTTCCATTTGCAGCTCAAATCTTTAAAATGCCAGTCACCATGTACTTAGTTTCTTTTTCTGTGCCATATAACCATGTGAATGAGATTTCATTCACAGAACTGGTATCCATCTATAAGTGTATAAGGGGGTATTTGAGGTAGAGACTGTAAGTTGATGAAAGTGTTAAGGAAACTGACCTAAATATACTGCAACCACACGAAACATTTACTATACTTCTGCCAATTTTTCTTGAGATTTGGGGCATAATTCTTTTCCTCGTTGCATATATCCAGGAGCAGGAGGAACTAATGAAGAAAAAATATGGTGGATTAGTGAAAAAGAAACCTCCATTGATAACTAAGGTGATTGTTTTTGGTTTTTCACTTCAACTCTTTGGTATCTCAAATTATTTTCCTCGATGTGTTTTGTGTTTTACTTCAACTCTTGTCCTCATCGAATTTTCAATCAACCCCTTTAACATTTGCCAGGACCATGAACGTGCTTTTTTTGATTCTGCGGACTGGGCACTAGGAAAGGTAACTTTGGCTGTTTCAGTCTTTTAACTAAATTTTGATGTTGAAGTTTTGAGCATCTTCTTTACCATGTTTTCATTTTCTATTATATTGCAGCAAGGGGGACACAAGGCCAAAACACCTGCTGAGGCACTTCGCCCGAAATTGGAGGTGCATTACCCTGTTACTCTGAGAAACACATTTCCAATTTCCATTGTTGCTCGTAATGACTTGATTTTTTTTCAACTATTTGTTTTGGAGAAGTTGTATCTTCCTTTTATTTATTCAAACTAAATCCTGAAGCATGCATACATAAGGAAGTTAACTATCAGATTGCCACATGTTCAATTTGTGTTCAAGAAGATTGCATTGCTTATGTATTCTTTGATAACAGCCAACACCACACCAGCAACTTCGTACTCGTCTCTCAGCTTCTAAACTGACAGATGCTGGTGAAGGTATGTACCTAAAAGCTATTCCTTTAGTGTGATCATACTGGAAGCAAATCTCAACCCCTTTGTCTCTTTCCTTCTCCATTTAAAATCTGGCAAGCAGATGGTAGCAACAACGATCTTGACCAGCTAGATGATGAGCGGAGCGGAACACCAGCAGCGGATGGTGAGAATAAGTCTTAGATCAGAGGCAGCAGAACCAAAACATTCTTGAGCATCCTCATCTAAGTTTCCTGCTGAATTGAACTGAAAGTGGTGTTGTAAATCAGGCTAGCTACTTATATAGAGGCAAAAAAGAAGGAAAGAAAGAATAATTGCTGGTGTGGCGAATTTTGTTACTGAGATTAGATTTGTTGTCCTATACTGAGCTGATTTCCTTGCATAAAATTCAGAAAACTTCACTATCTGGCTGTGCTATAATACCATCATATGATATATTGTACTTTTTTGGTGGTAAAAGAAGTTCTACATTGATCCATGTTATAATGAAATGTTGAAGACATACACTATGCAATATTATTGTCTTTTCCTTTTGGTACATTGAAGCTAACTTAAGTTCAGATGTCTAAATGTGCATCAAGTTAAAGTATGTACGTATCCAACTCGAGGCGTATTAATCGAATCGAAAATAATGCAAAACGATTTTACTTCCTAAATGCCTTAATAAACTTATGCGTCAAGAAGTTCCACATTCATGGAGGAGAAGAAAAAGATTCACCTATATTGCTACCCAACATACACAATGAGAATTAACTCAACAAAACCATATATATCAAAAGTGAAATATTCTTATATTATGAACACAACAAAACCAGTATCTTTACATATGAATCCTGTTGGGACTAAATAGAAATGACAATACAACACTTTCTTTTTTAACGCCTTCTTATTTCCAGGAATAAGTCGCTTCAATGACTTGTGAAGCTCACTGACCCAACTAATTCAACTTCATGCCACCATTTTCACGGCTTGAACGTGATCTCCGGTTGAACATGGAAGGATCTCCCGGTAGTAATGACTTAGTACCTTATAAAAGTAGGGAAGTGTGAGCTTTTACTCTATTGCATCGAACAAATTTCTTGGGAGAATGCTTTGAATGGACCATTCAAAGGCCACAGTAAAGAGTAATTATGCTCAGCCGTCCAAAAACGACCGGCTTTCAAAGTACAGTGCAGAACTCTTATCAAACAGCACAGAGCAAAGAGAATCCATTCTCAAATAATGAAATAACACATATCTACACATGGAACCCCTTCATGAAGCCCTCCAAAGGGCAAAAAGCAATTGGCAATACACGTTATAGAGCTTTCTTTCCTCCTGAAATGTTTTGACAGTAGGGTGTGTATGTTCCTACCAAAATAATGTATCGTCTCACGGTGTAAGAAATAACATTTGCAAGAAAGAGAAGTACTTACCTTTGGAATTTATCATAAGAAGTAAACTTTCTATCAATCCTGCAGAATCGATCACATAAAATGATCAGACATCAAGCAGTGACCAACACCATCATTTCCTAAAGGCCAAAGGAACGCCATCATTTCCTTGAGGCCAAGGAAGCATGAATATCAACAAGATAAGACACAGGTTTACCACATATAGCAAAGCTCTGAAAACATATTCGTGCCTACTCAACTATCTGAAAAGCAATTCTCAATCTCAAGTACGTCCTACACTAGAGAAGCAAGAGAAGAAAATCTGACACTGCTTAAGTAGAAATCTGCCTTCTTAGTGTATACCATAGCATGCAAACGTGAATGTGAATTTTGATCATAATTAGCTATTGATTGATCTCTTAAAAGCTCTGTGCTAGCAACTAACAGAAGGGGTTTCGTTCACGAGGATAGAACCCAATAGCAGGAATCATGTCATATACAAGATCACTAACTGAAAAGCTGTCAAGAAAACATGACATTTTTACCTCCTGAAATGCAGAAACCTGACTTTCTTGAACTTTTGTTCAATAACTGGAAAGCTGTCGAGAAAACATGAAAAAAATCGATGCAAGAGAAAGCAATAGAGTTTCAATCCTGTAGCATAACTGGTCAACAGTAAAAGTGACACCACTACGTCACAAAGGTACTTAAGAACACAAACAAACAAACACAAAGTAAAGAAGAACCACCATATCAAACTGTCATGGCTTAGTCTGCTACACAATACCGCTAAAGCAAAGGTATTTTGGGTACAAAAGGCCTTCAATGACTAAGAGGTGTTGTTTCATTACAATATATATTCTGGTAACACCTAAGAAACAGAAATACTAGGGCAAGGATGGCCACAAGTTTCTCTATCTTGCTCGTCTGGTCCTCTGTTCTTAGGCTGGAGGCTTCGTCAATAGGGTCGGGCAATGGGCTGGAACAGGCATCGGAGATGATAGCTGTTTAGATGGCAAGTGTGAAAAGGCAAAGTAAAAGAAAGAGCATTAGAGATGCAATACAGGCTTCAGGCTAGTCAAAGTTATCAAAAGGAAGATGTGCTTGAGACTATACGGAAGTACAGAACAGAGATGCCCATTAATTTATGTACAAGACCAAAAAAAGGTGAAATTCTGTACCTCCGATGCTAATAACCCTCTACACCCTAGTATCCATAAGATTTTCCATAGGCAGAAGGATTATGGCTGGAAACCCTGGAAAGATTAGAACAAGTAAATAACAAAACCTTTTTTACAGTAAATGAAAGAGACTGTAACTATAGGCGGGAAACATAGCCTTAATTCAAAGTGTGTAGTCAGATAATGCTTTACCCTGCACTACTAGGTCGCCCAGAGGAATAAACGCCATATGGTGCATAATTGCCTCCACCACCAACCTGAAAAATATGAATTCAGATCTACTTGCTGACATATTTTGTTTGCTAAGAATAGCAGCAAAATAGATGGAAAAATACAGAAACCATCAATTAGAATATGAACAGGACAAGATGATTTGATCTTTACCTGTAAAAATGAGATAACATCAAACTAACTTCTAAGAGATGAACACTGAGTATTTACCTGTGAGCCACCATAACTATCCCTTGGAGACAAATCATTGTAATCATGTCCACCTGAATAAGATGAATAACCATGCCGACGTGATCGATAATCACGGTTACTATATCTTGAGCCATCTGGTACGCTTGCAGGCATGGGGGCATAAGAAAGGCCAGGAGAAAACGCAGGAAAAGATCCCTCCAACTCAAATGAATTGGCCCTCAACCGCATAAGTACTTGCAATAACGCATTGGCAGCAACGTTAGCATCTCCAGTAATCTGAAGGAGAAAAACACAATACCATGACATAAGAATTTCAGCATAGGGAGCACACTAAAACCAAACATCACACCCCCAACCTACAAAGAAATGAGCATTAAACAAACCAACTGAGACAATATTACACGAGGACAAAAATAGAAAACCTGTTTACCTGCACCATATCGTCATCTTCGGATGCCACTTTGGGAAGATTTTCCTTCGAAGGAATGCGGATGCTTGCCCTTGTGGAATTCCGCATCTCATTGATAATGGAACCACCTTTACCAATAAGGCATCCAACTCGTGAACTAGGTACAAGCAGGCGAGTAGTAAGAATAGCATCACCGGATTCTTTTTCAGTTTTCTCACTACTTCTTGGTTGCAAACGCATTGTTGCATCGATGGTAGGAGATTGATCTTCAAATGCCTGCGATCACGATTGGATAAGCAACAAACGCTACAGAGAAGCATTCTCAGTCCTAGCAATCAAATAAAGAATTCAATAACCAAGAACTGTTCCTCACCTCCTTTGCTGATACAAATATAATGCAATCATCTCCCTCAGCTGCAGCACTATCGACTTTAATAGATGCACCTGATTCCTGTCTTAGCTGTTTGATAATGCCTCCACCTTTGCCAATTACAGCTCCTACATTCTCAGTTGGACAAACCAAACGAACTGCAAACTCTTTTACAGAAGAAGATCTACTTCTACCATCACTTTTGTAACTTGCATAAGGACCCATCAATGATGTCACACCCATGACTTGGGTACCAGCATGAGGATTCACAAGTCCAGCACCAGACCTATATATGCTGGGTGACGACAGCAACTGATGTTGGGACCTTGATGGATTATCATGGAGGCGTGCTGCTACTTGATAAAGTGCTTTCTTAACAACTGCAACTTCACCGATTATCTGAAAATAAAAGAAGAATCTCTTTGACACATCATTTATATTTTCATGTAACCAGATATACACATCATTAGAAGTGACGGCATAGCGAGGAATTTGCAAATAAAACTTGAATACAGCAGTTGCTCACTGAACGATTGATTGTCCATTTCTTTCATTATTCCTAGTCAGTGTTTTTGGTACCATCAAGTTTCGCAAATAGATGCCCTACAAAATGGATATAGCTAACAGATAAAAAAAAACTGCTTTTTAAGAACCAAACCAATCCTGTTAGAAGCCTTCAGGATTAGATGGGGTACTCTTTTTATGTCTTCTAATTTTTAGAAATATTTGTCAGATGTAACCCACTTCCTTTGTGCTAATTTATTTATTAAATCTACTTTGCCTTTCTCAAAAAAGGAACCAAATGAATCATGTTTGAGTTTCTGCTCAAACAGTTTTATACTCCATACTAATCAACTACCCCTCAATCTCGAACTAGTCAGTCAATGCATGAATCCTTTATAAGAATTCTGCTCGATGAACTCATTTTACTCCAATATACTGATCTTCTAAGGTAAATTAGGAGTTCTCTAAAACTGAAGATTTTTGCAAAACTCACACCTATACACTGACATACAATCCATGCAACAACTAAGCCTCTGCCTCAAGAAGTTGGGGTTCACTATATGAAACCTCAGTGACTATATTCCCCATTTAAATTCATCTTAGGCCAGCAGGAAATCTAGAATCTAACCGGAAAAGTTTGTAAGTAACATATTTATAAATGGTTGACAAGCTAAACCGGGCAATCAGCTAGCATAGAAACAAGCCTCTTCATTGCGAGAGACACCAAGGCTGGAAAATAAAAAATAAAAACTCATTTTTTCAATCAGGCTCAAAAACCTCATATCTAGCTACCTATTATATTTTGTGAAGCAATTTCCTTTTTTATGTGACATGGTGTCTACCCCAGCTTGCACTGATCGCAACTATTCCACCAGGTACCAAAATCAAATACGATCAGGGAAAGTGCTCCCACTTAAAATTCTGATGAAATTACATCAGGTAAATTAAATCATACATGCCTAAAAGTACTCTAGAGTACATGCATAATGAATGCTTCTAATTATCTAAAAAATCTAAGAGATAACACAGAATTACAGTTAACATAAACTATACTCAGAAGTATTGTGAGGAGGACCCAGCTACTACCTGGAGAAGCTCATCCGAGTTTAGAGCACAAGGGGGCAAGTGCTCACTGCTTAACACCCGAATCTGCGCACCTGTTTCACTTCGTAAATTCTGGATCACTTGTCCAGCTTTCCCTATCACACAACCTATCTGATCTGATGGGACAAGCATCCTTACAGTAATCTGATGACCCTCCAGATCTTCGTCCATACGCAGCTCTTCAGCAAGGACTCTGTCATGCACCCTAAATAGAGCATCTTGAGCAGGTGAAATCAGGTCACCAGTATCTTCAGAGATATTAGTTTCTTCATTTCCACTATAAATAGTTACAACACGCTCCTCGCAGCCAGGTATGGTCTCACTAATCCTAATCTTTGAATTAGTTTCAGTCCTCAATTGTTTTGCAATGTCCCCACCAACTCCAATGATACTTCCAATTTTTCCTGTGGGGCATAAATAACGAAAAACAGTATCCTCTGGTCCAATGGAATTTGATTCCTTTTCATCAGTGGGAGTCCTCCTCTTACTTCCATCACTCCTGGAATATTCGGATTCCGATTGCATTCTCTTACCGTAGTTATTCCTCTGGCCAGCCATGTCAAGGAGCTGAATGTGCCACCCTACAAACCAAATATTCAGCATCAACTTGGATCAGAAACAAACTAACTCATGAAGTGCTATTTACATAGAATGTCATGAGGTGGAACATACAAACAACATAACCTAGAAATAAGGCACAATTCGAAGTAGTGCAAATAACATTAAATGCAATATCAATTTCCCAGTAAAGCAATATTGCTTCACTCAGTAACCATAAGACCAAGTAAAGGCTTTAACAACCAACCAAGAAAGTTGTGACACAAAATCACAGAAAAAAATCCAAAATGACATTGAAGACCCTGTTTTCTCTAGCAGTCCAGATTTTCCTTTAAAGTGATCAACCTGACAACCTCGAATCAATGAAGCAATTTTCACTCACCCAAGACTTCTATTTTCCTTTAAACTTACCAATGACAAAATCCCCAGCAACTCTCAAGGGTCTGAGCCAGGTAGGAAAGAAAAATTCACTATTAATACAGGATTAAGATTATATTTTTTATAGACACAATAGATGTTGAATCTCCTTTGCTTCCTAATTCTTAAAGCTCTTGCAATTACCCAAGCAACAAATTGCAAGTTCACACACATACAAATTAAATGTTTGAGATTAAAGACCCTCACTTACTGCAATAAAATCCCTAGCACTGCATAATTTACTTCAAAGCAATCAACTTTACAAACAAAAAAAAAAAAAGACACAGAAGCAATTTTCACACACACCATATTTCTCCTCTTTTTAACACAGAAAACCAAATTCATGATTAAAATTGAATACCCTTGTAGGAATACAATCTCTATCACTCCATGATTCCCATCAAAGTAGCCAACTTTACCAAAAAAATGAATCCAGATACAATTTTAGCCCCCAAAATAAAAAACTTCAGTTTTGTTTGTCTAGTAAACCTGTATCACTGCCATGATTAGAGAAAAGGGTAAACAATTAATCTTGTTACATGTTTGAGATTAAAGACCCTCTCTTACTGCAATAAAACCCCTAGCACTACATAATTTTTTTCAAAGAAATCAACTTTACAAACAAACAAAAACAGACACAGAATCAATTTTCACACACACCATAGTCCTCCTCTTTATTACACAGAAAACCAAATTCATGATTGAAATTGAATACCCTTGTAGGAATACAATCTCTACCACTCCATAATTCCCATCAAAGTAGCCAACTTTACCAAAAAAAAAAAACCAGATACAATATTAGCCCCCAAAATAAAAAAAACTTCAGTTCTTCACTACACTTCTCTAGAATCAAAAGAACAAAAAAAAAAGCAACCAACAAAAAATCCATAAAGGTCTCACCTTTTGTTTGTCTAGTAAACCTGTATCACTGCCAATATTAGAGAAAAGGGTAAATGATTAATCTTGTTAAATGTTTGAGATTAAAGAGCCTCTCTTACTGCAATAAAACCCCTAGGTCTACATAATTTTCTTCAAAGCAATCAACTTTACAAACCAAAAAAACAGACACAGAAGCAATTTTCACACACACCATAATCCTCTTTTTTACACAGAAAACCAAATTCATGATTGAAATTGAATACCCTTGTAGGAATACAATCTCTACCACTCCATATTTCCCATCAAAGTAGCCAACTTTACCAAAAAAAAATAAATCCAGATACAATTTTAGCCCCCAAAATAAAAAAAACTTCAGTTCTTCACTACACTTCTCCAGAATCAAAAGAACAAACAAAGCAACCAAAAAAAAACATAAAGGTCTCACCTTTTGTTTGTCTAGTAAACCTGTATCACTGCCAAGATTAGAGAAAGGGTACAGGATTAATCTTGTTACATGTTTCAGATTAAAGACCCTCTCTTACTGCAATAAAACCCCTAGGTCTACATAATTTTCTTCAAAGCAATCAACTTTACAAACAAACAAAAAACAGACACAGAATCAATTTTCACACACACCATAATCCTCCTCTTTTTTACACAGAAAACCAAATTCATGATTGAAATTGAATACCCTTGTAGGAATACAATCTCTATCACTCCATAATTCCCATCAAAGTAGCCAACTTTACCAAAAAAAAAACAAATCCAGATACAATTTTAGCCCCCAAAATAAAAAAACTTCAGTTCTTCACTACACTTCTCTAGAATCAAAAGAACATAAACAGCAACCAAAAGAAAAAACATAAAGGTCTCACCTTTTGTTTGTCTAGTAAACCTGTATCACTGCCAAGATTAGAAAAAAGGGTAAATCATTAATCTTGTTAATTTTGCATAAAAAAACACAAAAAAAAATGGAGAGAGAGAGAGAGAGAGAAAACAAGAACATTACAGTGTTCTGTGAAAGCAGAAATCCGTGGGTCTGTTGTGTTCAAAGTACTAAATACTACTGAAAATATAAAGAAATTTGCCAAATGGGGGAAGCTTCTAGGGTTTGGCTGTAAAAAGCTTTTTGACCATAGATGGTCTTAGTAGAAGTGTTGTACCTAAGGCCCTAATGAGGCCTAACAATGATATACATAAATCATTATACACTAGAGAAAATATTAGCCCATCACTATCAAAGAGATTTTGTAACACAATAAAATATTTGAAGAAGTTAATCAATTTCAACTATATTTTATGTTTTTGGTTAATCATGGAAAAAATATTATTGATAACCAGTATTTACACGTAAAGAGCACTTCGGAGATATCATAACTGATATGTTAGTCATTTCGAGTTTGAGAATCGGTAAGAAAAATAACAAGCTAGTTACTGATTTGCTGAATTAAATTACTGAGCTTTCGAACTTTTCTAAAGTATTTTACTTGTCTGATCATTTCAATGATTTCTTTCTGTATCTATGTAATGCTCTGTTTTTTTTTTTTACATATATTTCATTGAATTGCTTTCGATTTCTTGCCTTTCATGTGCAGTAGATCCTTGGCCCCCGGAAATGGTTGTTAGTCGACTTCTTTATGAATTGTCTCCTATGTCGCGCTTTCATCCAACTTAAATGTGGTTGCACCTACTACTTTTGCATTCAACATGTCCATCTTCCTAACTCTTCTTGCATTGTTGTTGTTCAGCTGCATTTTAAAAATAGATGTCGTTGAGATTCCGCTTTGTTATCTTCACACAGACAACATGTTAAATCGTCCACTGAAATATGCAGCTTGTTTATTTTCTCTTTTGTCAACGATCTATCTTGGGTTGCCAGTCATAGTATATCTATGTGTGTAGATAGTAAAATCAAACTCCATATCAAATTGGATCCCTTTACTCTCTCCAATGTCCCTATAGAGCTTTCCCTAAATATTCATCACTCTCGGTTAAAAGTATGATTCATCTCTATACCAATCAATCATGCTCTGTTTCATATAATTAAACTTCCTCTACTACCAATACAATTTGTTTGAGGGACATGAGTCCATATATCATCACTATTTTTCATATAAATCCCATGTATCCATTTAATCCAAAGCATATTTTCTTTGCAATGTAAGTTGTCAAATCAGATTTTTCACAACTGATTTGATTATTTAATAATTCTCCCTATGATTTGGAATTTTTATACTGGATTTCAATTTGGATACACCTACGTGTATATTTTTGCTACAAATATATATATCAAATTAGGAAGAGAGGCAAGCGAGATCAACATATATAAGTAAATCACACTAGATATATGTATATGGATACTAGATACAAATATCTTGGATATCATATTTATGGAGTGAGGCAAGTGAGAAAAGAGAGTGGTGAGCGAGATAGGAAAAAAATGAGTAAGAGAGTCAAATACATGTGAATCCACTTGGATATAGTGTATATAGAAAAAATTACACATAACTTTGACCACACGTATATGGAGTCAAATACATGTGAATCCACTTGGATATAGTGTATATAGAATAAATTACACATAATTTCGACCACACGTATATGAGATACATGATTCTAGACACACCACATACATGTATTTGAAGTCCAAAATTTAGTAAGATTTGTTATATTACAAATTAGCATGAATCTAAATAATTAACTTTTAAGCTAGTGCGATTTCTATAAATTACCCTTAAATATTAAACAATCATTACCAAAAATATATTTTGTAACGAAGTATATTTTTAGTTTTTATGTGTTCAAGCATTTATGTATAGTGAGAGAGAGATTCAAATTTTTCAATATGTATTGATGAGAGATAATATATATCTCATTAAAATAATTAAGGTGCGAGAAAATAAAAGGTGGATTCAAAATTTGAAAACAGCGGGACACTATTATTATATTAACAGAAATGACAAGATTTTCTATGACGAACAAGAGATGATATTGTGTTGGACTTTCCTACGATATCGTATATTAAAGGAAAATTGTATATAATGGCAAACTAATAAATCAAATTAAATATTATAACCACACTTTGATTTAATTGTGCTATGTAGCAAACTGTTTGCTAGTCACCTGTCTCCTTCAAACTCTCGCTCACCACTCTCCCTCTCTCGCTCGCTTCATCTCACTTTTATGCAAACACAAATGTATAAAATGCGTTTGTGTTTGTATAAAGCTAGAAAAATTATATATATACATATATTTTCATTCCCCTCTCTCCCCTCTCCCAGATCTCGCTCGCCACCCTCGCCTCTATCGCTTATACAAACAGAAACGAAATGTATAAATTGTGTTTCTGTTTGTATAAAGCGAGAGAAAATTATATATACACATGCAAATACATATATCTTCATCATATACACTTATAATTATACAATATAAATATCCTGCCCAATTTTCTTTTGTCTTTTTTTCTTTCTCGTTTTATACATACAAAAATTATACAATTGATTTGTATACAACTGTTTTCTTTTGTATATATAGCGAATTATATAATTGGTTTCTTGCTATCTCATACAAATATAAAATTTATGTTTGTTATATATGAAAATTGCTCTATAATTAAACTCCAATTCATATAAAATCATTGAGAAATAGCTTAGTAATTAATTTAGTGCAAATATATAAATTGACGCAAGTTCAAATTATCAAACCCACTTATTTGTGCTTAACCATTAACTTAAGCATAAGTCACAAACAAATGTCCAATTAAAAACTCAAATTTCAAGCATGAAAGCAATCAATTACGATGAGACCAAATCCATTTTTGTTCTATTTATACAAAATGCACAATATCATTTATATATATATATATATATATATATATATATATTCCTTCGGTCTAAAAAAGAATATCAATATTTCATTTTTAGTTTGTTTAAAAAAGAATGATCCATTTCCTTTTTTGGTAACACTTTAACTTTAACTTTTCACGTGACATGTTTAAGACCACAAGATTAAAGGACATTTTGATACATTTGACATAACTTCAATTTAGAACCACAAGATTAAAAAATATTCTTTCTTTTCATAAATTTCGTTCCAAATCAAACTAAGTTATTCTTTTTGAAACGGAGGGAGTATAAAATATGAAATCTAATTGGAAGGTCATGCTCATAAGAAATAATTACTGACGTCTTGATTTTAATAGTATATAACATGCAATGTTAATACGAATTTTTGGTCATGGTCTTGTGGATACGAGTGGAACATATTCATATGTATGTAATATATGGTAATTATCGATAGTAAAATAGTATCTAATATTTATAACAAATTAGTTTGTATGATATGTATTTTTATGTGTATCTCATATCAATAATTAAAAAAAAAATATAGTTTTAAAAGTGAAATTTGTGAAACATGGAATTATACAAGTGATAGATTATACTTTTATCTTTGTAAGGTTGTGATTAATATGAACACAATTTGCAATTTAGTTGTATCTTTTAATTTTTTTAATTTCGAATCTAGTTATCTTTTCTTCCGAATTAAGGCTTTAGATAGAGTTCTTCAAATTAAAGAAGGTGAAATATATTTGGAGAAGATATAATATTTTCAATTTAATTTAAAATAAATTTAATTCGAATTTTTATGTAGACAAGAGACAATATTTTATAATCAAACTTCTCACATGTCAAAACGATGTATATTTCACTTTCAGAATATCACAACATATAATATTGTATTTATATTGTTTTAAAATAGTTTAAGAAGGTATTGGAAATAAGACTAATAATCCATCTGGAAAAAAAAGAAGAGACTAATAAGCCCTACTTTTTTAAAAAAAATATTATTTCATAATTCTTATTCTTGTGGTAAGTTCAAAAATTTAATAATTAGTGATCGACATAATACATAAATGAAGTCGATTTTAATCTTAAACTCAATCAGTCATCTAACAAAACTAATACGTATAAATTTCCCCCTTGTTCTAGCTTTGATTCTTCACACGATAACTCGATAAGAGTATAAGCTCGTAATTTTCTCTCAACCTCATTTGCAAGATTACATCGATTATATTTTTGTTATCTAGAAGGGGGCATAAATGCAAATCATAAAATTAGGGACACACAAATGAATAAAGTAGTAAATGAAGGACTCCATAGGAAAAAGAAACACAAAAAATAAAATAATACAGTATCAGCGAGAAGTTAGGGTTTTTATTCACATTTGCAAAGCAGACATTTTTATTCCTTCAAAGTTCATTTTCAGTCTCTTCACTCCAATAATTCAAACATTTGTAAGCTTCCCTCAACACCCTTTTAGCTTTACTGTATTTCTATGTCCAATTTTTCACTTCAATGAACACATATCTCTAATCTTGATTTTGGGGTTTTGGGAATTTCATTTCGAGTAAATATTGTGTCTTATGTTTTCTTTTGTTTCCCTTTGGTGTTTGATGATCAAGATCAGTTTTTGAAGTGTTTTTGGAGATGGGTTTTGGTTTTTACTATGTGGGGTTTCTAATAATAATGCTTTTTTATAAGGTTATGATTTTTGTTTTTGAATGGCTTGGTAGTTACCTTCAGCTTAACTTGATGTTTTGATGGATTTTTATGTAGTTGTGGTTATCATGGTTGACTTGTAATCATTGTGTTTCCTTAGATGAAAGTTGTTTACTGTTTAATGTTTGTATGCACTGCTTGTGAAACAAAAATGAAAAAAAGATATGGCTCGAGGACCAAATAGACCAACACTTGTTTCTTGAGTTTCTCTCTTCCAATTTGTGTTTTGAGTGAAATGATGGATTTTGCTGGCCTTGATCAATTTAGGATTTGGATGTAGTTGTTGATTAATTGAGTGAAGTGACAGAGTACAACTCAC
This sequence comes from Solanum sitiens, assembly GCA_016801875.1. Lineage (NCBI taxonomy): Eukaryota > Viridiplantae > Streptophyta > Magnoliopsida > Solanales > Solanaceae > Solanum > Solanum sitiens. Next base: position 3,309 of record JABWTJ010000920.1, on the reverse strand, counting down.
AACTGTAACAGAGATAAAAAGTTATGAGTAATCATGCTTAGTATAATATACCTCAATAGTGATTTTAGTTACGAAGTTGCTCACATTTTTTTGGAAGAATGTAACAATTATGATGACCTTCCTTCTGGTGTGAATTGGACCCATATAGCTCCTCAACATTGACCATAGGGAGAAAGCTTCAGTGGCTTCGTGTGTCACCTTGAAGAACAGTTTTTTATGCCATTTCTTGCTTTGTTGTGTCGCCTTGCATAACAGTTCTGTATGCCATTTCTTGCTTTCATGTTACTTATATTTATTTTGCTATGTTTGTTGCACTTAATGTTTTTCCTTTTTCTAGTCCAGCCTGTTAACTGTGGTAATCATCTATATTGTGTCCTGACCTTTTCCGTTTTATGAATGTTTATTGGTGATTATCAAGCTAGTGAAGGATGATACTGTTATCAACTTTACCTGCATGTTATTTTCTTGCATCCATGTAGTTCAGTTTTGTCTGAATTCCTTGGAGACCTAATCATGTCATGCTTGTATGCTTTTCAGTGTAATTGTTGTATATAATTGGTATATGCACATACCAGGTGCAGTTCATAAAGACACTTGAAGTAGTCTTAAGCAGTGAGGGGAAAACTCACTCTCTTGGTAAATACGTGAAGAGATGGAGTAGTTACTAGAGTTGCCCCCTTTACGCTGAAAATCGAGAGCTGGTGAGCATTGTTAAATCGTGTTCCCTTTGTTGTGTTGCTGAAACTGAATGGAGTAGTTACTAGAGTTGCTCTTTATTCTGAAAATTGAGAATTGAGAATTGAGAGAAGCAAGTACCAACATAATACTTGTGAGTCTTGTGAAACATAGCTAAGACGGGGTCCCTTTGTTGTGTGGCTGCAAGGCCACATGGGTCCAATGCAGCTAGTGGAGAATGGTCCATGGGGACACATGAGCCTTACTGGCGGACTAATTCAAGCTTCTCCCCAGCACCATCCAGATGGGATTTCCGCTTCCAACCTGAAACATTATCCTTTGGCTCTAATGATGGAGTTCAATTGTATGGATCTTCTGCTTCATCAAACAGTAGAGATAGTAGAAGTTGGGTGAGGGGGAACCAATTGGCCAATCACCAATATGTCATATCAGATGGTGTTGGTGCATACTGTAGTAGCCCATCGGACATCTCTCCGGCACAACAGTGGACTCCACCAGCTATCCAAGAAATCAATATTGATGATTTTGGTACTTCAAGAAGGGGTAAGCATACTGATTTTGCAACTTCTTTTTTTGTATATAATGAACTTCCAAGGATGCTTAGTTGGGTTTTGGTCTCTTATTTTCATGTACTACTTGCTTTCTCCATTACTAGCTTCATTTATGTTGACTGAATAATCAGCTGATTGTTTTTTCATATATATGTACATACTTAATTTTGGATGTGATTTGCTTGGAGTTTGATACAAGGTTCTCATTTGTCTGTTTCTGCTATTCTGTATTGCTCGTAAATGGGGATTTACTATGAGACACTGTAATTTAAGGTAATTTTGACTTGGTGTCAGTCTAAACTCTAAAATGCATAAATATTCAGAATCTCCGTGCAAAACTAATTTTGGTATCCTGCAGCTCCTTTGTCGTATTTTTATGTGCTCTTTAGTTGGGGTTTTGGTGCAGTTCATGAGCTGATTTTCTTAGTTTAAAGTTGAAGGAAAAAACGTACTATTTGTTGATGATATTGGAATTAGGTTTGTTCAAGATAATAATTAGAATGTTGTACTTGAAAAAAAAAAAAGTGTATTCCCATCATTAGTCTCATCGATGTGTTAGTATGTACCTTTGAGTCTCTAATTATCTTGGGCTGGACCTTCGTAAACAAATTGTATATTGTATAATCAATGAAATGGGGGTTAGCCATCGGTGCATAGCCATGGTAGGAGGCGCAATACCTGTGCAGAACTAATTTTGGTATTCTGCAGCTCCTTTGTCGAGTTTTTATGTGCTCTTTAATTGAGTTTTTGGGCAGTTCATGAACAGATTTTCTTCTTTTAAAGTTAATGAAAAATGTACAATTTGTTTATGATATTGAAAGTAGGTTAGTTTAAGATAATAGTTAGAAAGTCGTAGTTGGACAAAAAGTGTTTGACTGGTTGGTAATTCTTGACATGATGTCTAATTGATGCTGAAATAAGGTAGCAATTTTGTGTTAGCTGATCTGAATTTTTGAGGTAATAAGCTTTGCTGTTCAGGGTGATAAATTGGGATGCGGTTAGAAGGACAAGTAGTTCTAACATATTAACAGAAAATTCCATTGTTTGGTTAAGTGAACTGACACAAGTAGTGCATTTCTGTCCTGCCCTAAACCTAGGTGAGGTAGACCGACACTTGGTGCCTTGATTTGATTGAGCGAACCAGCTTTACATGATTGTATGTGCTAGGCATATATGAAAAAGAAATAAACAATGCCTCAGAATTCAACATATATGAGCAAGTACTTCTTTTATACATATGGAACCCCAAAACAAAATAACTAGGTCTATGAATTACCCAAAATACATAGGGCAATACTAGATACATGATCATGACCTGAACATACTAGTCTATGAAGCCTCTACTACATGACATGAACTGAAAAAGTTTTGGGACTATGCCTTGGCATACCCGAAAGGCCAAACTATCTATGTACATAGTATGAAACATGATACAGGCCCTAAATAGTAGTGGGACTCACCAAAGGCATATGAAAGAGACTGAAGTACCACAACTCTATAATGCATCATGAGAAAACATAAGAGTATCCCTAGACTAGACTTCAAAGTAATACCTTGAATATCATAAGCAAATGTAACTGTAAATGCTTTATGTGGAAATGCTTTTTGTAATACTTGAAATCTATAAACTTTGAACATACATAGAGCTTTTATGTAACTTCATACTTTGATCTTATATCATAAATATAACTTTTCTGGAAACATCATAGGTTAGTCTTTGAACATAGATATGTCTTTTTGGAAACATCATACTTTAGTCTTTGAACATAATATATTTCTCTTGGGGAGATCTTAGTCACTGTCATAAAGCATACATGATAATTCACCATGTGTACTGCATGCATTCAATCAACATCTGAATGGCTGAGCCGACATACCACGATACTGTGTGGGTCAGATGCTGTTTGTATATGACATAAACATAATCTGTATCCTAACCGCAGGAATCTCAACCAAAGGAAACTGTCTACTCACCATTACGGCTCTTTACACCAACATCTGTAGACTTAGGTGTTGGATTCTTTTGGCAACACCTTCTCAATATCTAAGGGTGCTCCCAAAA
>JABWTJ010000919.1:0-214580 GCA_016801875.1 Solanum sitiens | reverse complement strand
CCCCTTACCTATGTACCCCTACATGAAGGTGTGATTAGCTAATTTTAGGAGTCTTGGATGCAATGTGAAGTTGTGTTGTCTCCTATGCTAGTATGTGATGTATGGTCTATGCTAGAAGGTGCATTATAGTCTTAAGAGGGTGGCTGCCTCAATGTGTTGTTGATAGCCATTATGTGATCATGTTGACCAATGTATCACCTAATGGCTATCAACAAAACATTGAGGCAACCACCCTCTTAAGACCATATTACACTTTCAAGTATAGACCACACAACACTCAATAGCATAGGACACAAGTCATATTCACATTACACTTAAGACTCTTAACTTTGGCTATCCATGCATTCACATAGGTGTACATAGGTAAGGGATTATTAACCATTTCAATTCATCAATGGAAGCACCTACATTTTACCCTAACATGGATATACACATGCTTACACAATAGCCACAACCTAAATCAAAACTAGAATAGGAAAAATAGGCCTAATCTTCACATAGTGTGATCATCACCACTCATTCATATAATCATCAATTTGCCTTAAAGGAAATGGTAAACACATATGTAATGCCATAAAGTAAACACCGCCACCATAAGTGGAGCATACCACACAATGTCATACAAGGCTTCATCAACCACAATACTATAAGGAAAGTAGAAGAGATAAGAATTGTTACCAATTTCTCAGCCTTTGATCATCCTTGATCAATACTCCTTTTTCACAAACAATTAATATAAAAAGGCAGTAGATAAAGGTTCTTTAATCATAAAAGAATCCATGTTTAAGACACTACAATACCAAGCTACAACTAGTACAATACATCACCAATATACTAGAAAACAGAAGGACATAGGTCTTTAACCAAATTCACTTGCATTGATCATCAATTATATTTCATCCATAACTTCAATCCAGGGAAGTAACTAAAGAAATCATAATCAAGTCTAACTCATGCTTTATCTACCCTAGAATTAAGATCACATAAGGTTCATTACACCATTCAATTTGTAGGCAAGAAGAACCTAGATCAATTTATGCCAAGACTCCTTTACTTTGATTCAAGGATTCATATCCATAATTAATTAACAATATCAATATAAGTCAGTAGTTAAGGTCAACATAAATAAACGAAATCCTACTACAATTGCCATACCCTCAAGATTACAGTGAGCATGCTTCATTAGGAATCAATGGAAAATAGAAGAATCATAGGCTAATCAACCTGGATCCACATGAATCACTTATTTATAATTCATCAATAACATCCAATTAAGGAAGTAGATACAATTATCCCTATACAATCGAATTCCACATTTATTCATTAAAAGGTCCATATTAGAGTAACCACAAAAGGGCGTATGTTAATCATGTTCAAATCCTCATATATTGATCCACATGGATCCTTCATCATCAACTCGTCATCAATTCACATAAATAACAATAGGTATAAGCAATTCAACATAAGAGAATCACAATTCAACCAACAACAAGCCATGATCACAAAGCCCATGCAAGGACTAAATCGATATAGGGAAGGGACATGGGTTCATCATGCAATTGGATTTAAATCACGTACAAACCAATACATTAAGATAAATTCATCATGATTTAACCATTTAAAACGATTTTAGAAAGAACCCATGGTTATATTGAAGAAAAAGAACTTTGATCATAAAATCTCTTTTTAAACTTCGAGATTAACTCTGTAGATGGAAGGATAACTAGAGATGAAGGATCACCATACATTTGTATAGTTGAAAACCTCTAAAACTTGGTGAATCATCCATGAAAATACAAGTTCTAAGCTGTTCTTGAGCTTCAACAACGTAACAATGGTGGTTTCTAAGGAGAATATTTTTGGAGGGAAATGTTTAATTCGTGTAGAGGGGATTAGGAATGGGATGTTAACGTTTTAGATGACTTATATACACCCAAAAATATCTAAATAAACCTATTAGAGTCAGGTTAGGATATGGGGTGAATTTACCATTTATCCTTAAATAAAACAGACGCAAGGCAGCAGTTACAGGCCACCATCGAAGGACCACCATCGACTGGCCGTTGGTAAATCAACTATCCGTCCTTTGTCTTCCGCCGATTGGACCTTTTCCTATTTTTGGGTTGAGACCTGCCCAGGCGAAGTTTCCATCACCAACGGGCCGTTTGTCAACCAACTGGCCATCGTTTGGTTCAGTCGATTGACATTGCCAAGGCAGTGTCTTGACCAGCTTTGGGTCCTTCTTGTGGGCCCTTTTGCGAGGCCCTTTAGAAGTCTTACCCGGACGTTTCCAACATAAATACAACCCTTAACAAGTTTTAGACCTTCCACATAAGTTTCACCCAAAGAAATACTTGTAACTCGTCCAAACATGCAAGGCCCCATCAAGACACACATGAACGTCTTAACGGCTAACTTTCGAACGTCTAAGACGTTCTTGGACGTTTGACCTCTAAACATCACCAAACTTCACTTACTACCATTAAACATCATTATAACTCATTTTAAGACTTCTTAATCTGATTTTGATACCATTATAAGCATTCATATAAATATTAGACACATAGGTGACTAGTAATCGAACGTCTTGGTCGCCCCTTGACGTTTGACTTCCAAATCACATCAAACTTTACACACTGCCTCTAAACCATATTATAATTCATTTTAGGACCTTATAACCTTAACACAACAATGTTAGGCTCTAGACACTCTAACTCATTTTGGGGGTCCCCCCACATGGGGAAATTCGTCCTCGAATGACACTTAGAACACTTCAATCACAACAAGGACTTCAATGAATCATATAGCAGTTAATCATATTCATAACATCATAACATAGAAGTTAATGCACCAAACTTACAAGGAACACAACTTCACATATTTGAACATTCAATGCACACATGTAAGCAAAAACCTTTATTCACTCTCTCTTTAATGCATCAAACACAAAGGTTCTTATCATGCTTATAGGAGGAACATCATTCTTCTAATCATAACATGGTCATTAAACTTCAATTCATTAACAGCTTATGTTTCAACTATCTTTAAGTCACACTTATGTAACAACCCTAAAAATGAATAAGATAAGAAATGCTTAAGGTTTCAAGAATGCTTGCGATTAGATCAAGGTTCACATGGATTGATGCGCGTAGAACCAGACCTCATAACCCTTACTACGGCCAAGCCAACTAACTTGGGGAGTTAGTTGAGCTTGGAAAGGTTGGAACCAACCATGTAGGGCTCTCAAAAATGAAGATTTAATCGGAGGAGTCTTTACCGGACTTAAAAAGAGGAAATCTTAAGTTTTGAGGGTCCAAGGGTAAAATGGTCTTTTCCAGGCCAAGGGTAATATCGTAATTACACTGAGGAATTAATTAATTAATTAATTAATTTAATTAAAGAACCGGTTAGGGTTGGGTCGACCCGAAATGATCCATTTCTCAAAGGTCACTTCACCCGAGTTCGAGCCCCAATGGAAGCAACAAATTGGTGATTTAATTATTGTTTAAAATCTGATTTTTTGTAAGGGCAAAATGGTCCTTTCACGTATAATTAATTAAATGATATTTTAAGTATTAAGGAGAGTCCTAAATTGACTAAGTCATTATCTAAGCCTAAACCACTTCACACGTTTCACTCTCTCACGTCTATCACATTCTCACGTTCAAACTCTCTTTTTTCCTCTCTGCCTAACAACTGTACAAGAACAGAAATTACATCAAAAGTTCTTCACACTTTAAGAACTCACGAAAAAGTCTAAGAAAACAAGCCAATCAAAAACGTTAAGTGCAAAAGTTTAATCCTTATATTTTATGTGCAAAAGTTACACACAACGTGATGTTCATATGGGGTGTGAAGTTACTGATTTTGAGTGAAAAACTCTTGGATAATGTAACTACTAAACTACACCTAATAATGCACTAAATGTTTCATGAAATGCCCTAAGAACTAACGTGAAAAGGTTGATGAAAGGAAGCTAAAAATTATAATCAAATTTCCAGCTTGGTGTACTTTAGTTTCGGTAAAAAACAAGGTGAAGAATCTGGGTTTTTAAATGAAAATAAAATAGGTGAGGTCACTGGGCATTGAACCAAAGACCTCACATGCTAAGTATGCTAAAAACGTAAAAGGAGAAGTGGGGTTAAGGGGAATCGAACTCGAGTGACCATGGTAATTCGCGAAAAGAAAAGAAAATGGGGCTGGGGGGAATTGAAATCGGGCCTACTGGTTGAGGGAGAAGAGAACAAGAATTAAATAAATAAATGGGAGGTGTGGGAATCGAACCCACGACCTCCAGGCTGCGAATGAGAGAAGAAAAATTAAAGAAAGGAAAATGTGAGGCGTGGGAATCTAACCCACGACCTCAAGGCTTGAAAGGAGAAGGCGAAATAATTAAGGAAAAATAAAGTGAGGCTGTAGGGGCTCGATCCCACAACCTCACTGCCACACACCTAACTTAGTGGATTTTTTAATTAAAAATAAAAATAGGAGGCTGTGGGGGTTCAAACCCACAACCTCACAGCCCCTAGCGAATTTAAAATTAAAATAAGGAGGCTGTGGGGGTTCGAACCCACAATCTCCCAATTCTCAGCGAAAAATTTAGAATAAATAAAAGAGGCTGTGGGGGTTTGATCCCACAAACTCTTGGTTTAGGCGAAATGGGACAAGTAGATTTTAAGGAAAAATAAAAAGTGGTTGTGGGGGTTCGAACCCACAACCCTTCGGCCAAATTAAGAGGAAAACGAAGGAGAAAATTAAAGATAGAATATTTATGTTGGGGTTCGATCTAGAGTCCCAATGTCATGAAATCTAAAAATAAAATCAATGAAAAATGTAAATGTTGTCCAAGTGATTGGAACTTGGGTTCCCTTTCCCAATTTTCCGTATTGATACATAAGTCATACGTGAATTAAATGTTCGAGAATAATGCCACCTACTTAGATTGAAATCAAGATCTTGGCACATATACAAGATACATAAGTCTTGTACTACATAATCTTAGGAATGTATGATTCACTTAACGCACTATGAATGAAGCCACATGGCTTGTATGTATAGACCCATAAGTCTAACATACGTTTAAAAGTAAGTGAACCTAAGATGTATGTAATAAAATGGTGAAATGAACAATGAAATGATGAAACCCTAGAAGGGTTAAATAAGGGTGTGAGACACACTAAATGGCCAAGTGCATTGGCATATGATGAAATGAACATTCACGTAATAAGGGGTGAGTAATTATGAAGAGCAAATGTGCTAATGATAATGAATGTGGTGACAAAATGATATGAGGCTAATGCAAAGGATGAGAGCAATCTCAAATGAGCCTAAGTAAACGTTACAAAAACGTACTCACCTATGAGAGTGTAAGATAATGAAGAGACCAGTCTCTATGAAACTGTCCGGCTTGCCGGGTATGGGTCTCCTTATATCTCCTAGTCTTTGAACCTATTCTGCCAATATAGGGATCTGGTGGGGTTAAATTCCCATGTACGCTACCATGTTTTGGGTCACTTTGGCCGGTGATTCCACCTTCTTTTGGTGTGGGGGAGACACTAGATTTTATGATGCTCACATGATCTATGTCGGTTAAAGTTAAAGTTCCCAATGAATGATTGAGGCCAGCCTCAAATGATGCACATAATGAAATGAATGATACCAAAGGTGTTAGGTTAGGATAATCAGTAGGTGAGCTAGACTCAAGTAATGACACTAGGTTATTCTTGATCATTGCACAGCGAACCCGATGAAACTCTTAAACTACATCCTAGGTATAGCTGCTGTTCACACTAGCCTATGAACGAAATGAAATGAAGTACGTATGAATGAATGAAACAGACTCTGTGTTTGCTAATGAAGACTCCCAAGTTGAGGTACCATATGTTGAGCCCTCATTTTGGGAAGTCTTAATGCCAAGTCCATAATTCCAAGGTCTCATGGCATATGAATGAATGTTATAAAAGATGTTATGTGTAGTGTGCTTTATGATATGTGCTATGTGTGAGATGTTATGTGCTGTGTGCAATACGATAAGTATTATGATGCATGTTACTCTCATGGCATGACTTTCCTAATCCAAATTTAGAAAGTTCACTAACTTTCCTAATCCCAATTTGGCAAGTCCACTGACTTGACTCTCCATAATCATGTTGTTAGGAAAGAACTATCCTTTCTAATGCATGTCCTTGGTGTGTGCTTGCATATACCCATACTTAGTACAAGTGTGTGCCCCTATACAACTCTATAATTTTAGGTGCAGGCACAGGTGGACGCTAGAGCGTACAGGTTGACGTTGCAGCTATCCGGACATGGAGCTTTCATCCGGACTTGGTAGGCCTCATGCTTTCGAGGATGTCTACTGTTACTATCTAGCTTAGATATAGGCTTTAGCTAGTGGAGCATGTTCCACTAGTGTTTCTTTCCGTTTTTATTTCAGACAATGTATTGGTGCAATTTTGGCAATTATACATTTATTACAGTATTGCACAGTTCCTTTCATTTGATTATCTCTATATTAGATGGTTGATTTGTGAACGCCCATGATGTTAAGTTTAAAATGTTTAGCATGAAATAAGAAAACAAAAAGATTAAATTTTCCGCTAAAATTAACCTAGATGAAGTAAGAATGACGTAAGTAGGCTTGTCTGCGACCTCTGAGAGGTCAACGACGCCGGTCTCGTCTGGTGTCTAAATTCTGTTCGTGACAACTTAGGTTTATTCCACAACAATCAAGAACAAGTGGGCATTCATACTTCAATGCACATAGACTTGAGTAAGATAGGTTGACAATTGATTCTTACAAACTAGACCTAGTGCTATGAGGGTCATACTCAACCATATCATGCTTAGTTGTGTCCATGGAGGAATGTCCATCTCCTAAACACACTTACATGTATCATGAGCTCACACCCAAGCAAATGCACAAGGTCATCTTTACTGTAATATGAGAATTTCTCAACTTTTAAACCAAGGCATGATCATGTATTCTTCCTAGTGAAGTCTAAATAGTAAGTTACACCAAATACATCACAACAAATAGGAAGTCATTTCACAAAATTTCAAATTCTAACATAGTACTCACCTTCAAAGTAAGCAACATTTGGGAAAACCAATACAAATCATAGGCACACACATGAACACTTAGCTAAACATGCTTTCACTTTTCAAGAGTGAGCCTACAATCATGCTTCCCAAACCATACAAGTCATATAGTTTTCAAGAGACTCAACATATTTCATGTTAAAGACACTCAACTTTTTAGTATAAGACTAAACATTACACCTCAGAAGTGACTAAAACCAAGTTTCTTACCTTACCTCATGAAGTCAAATTCTCAATTAGCATGTTAAGATGCACCATGCAAATGAGAAAACATGGATTTATCGAAATTTCATTTCATGCACCTTGCAATCTTGAAAATATCCTTTATGTAATGTGTCACGACCCGAAAGCACCCCCTAGAAGTTAGGGAAAACCTTCGAATCGTGACCGGGCATACTTGACCCCTTTGGGGTCTCGTACAAGCCCTCTAACTAGCATTCATAACATAAAGCATGAAAAGTAGTACGGAATTAAAACTTTTCACGATAATAATAAATAAAGGAGTCTTTTCATAAATACTAGGAAATCTTATCGTCACAAGCCAACTTAAAGACACGACTTAGAATCTTAGGGACACGGCCCTTTACAATAGAGTAAATACATTTTTAAGTCTTAATAAGGAAACTAAGAAACATAAAAACTATGTCCTCGAATATATGAGGACATACTGAAGTCTTGAGAGATAGAATTCCTAAGCTTCAACTTCGATCCTCCAAAGGCTTCCAACCTATACTCATAAGGTATAAAAAGTATGGGGTTAGTACAACAATGTACTAAGTATGGCATATGCAAAAACATGCAAAAAGGGACATTTTAGTAAAGATAGATTTTTATGCAATTCAAATATAACCTTCATGAATCTAGAAGCAAACCCACATAAGAATCAACAATTAACACTTTATGGCTATCGTACCAAACTTAAAGTAAACAAAAGGAACATTTCAATTAACTTTGCTAAACTTGCAATAAAATTGAATAAAGCATCATAGTGAACATTTTGAATTCTTACAATGAAGACCTTACAGTGAATGGCACGGTCCAAGTAATATGAACTCTTTTTCTTTGAAGTTGCCCTAACCCATGGTTATATTAAGACTCCCTAAGGTGACCCAAGAAGGGACTCTCATTACACCTCCCTTCAAAGCACACCAAAGCGACCCTTAAAACTACCAAATCTTAGGCTTACTTCGTTAGAAATCAAATCCACGCCCTTGGCTAACATATGCAAAACACTCATGGAAATATAGGTCATACCAAGTGCAATGTGAGAGTAGCATCCCATACTACCACTCCCACTTAGTACTCCTAATGGATTCCATTTACTCAAGTACTCCACAATAATCCTCCATAACACTACACCATAGTACTCATTCACACGGATTTCATGAAAGTACTCTTCTCCCATAGTAGGTATAGGTCACACCAAGTGCAATGTGAGAATAACATCCCATACTACTACTCCCACTCAATGCTCCTACTTGGTAACTAATGTGGATTGAGCACTTCACGACATACATACACAATTTCAACAATACACAAGATAATTAGTTTCAAATCAATTATTTTGTGGGAGTTAGCTTAACCGACAAAGACCATGAGAGCTAGACATGTAATCCTGATATTAACCCCTATCGGATGAGGTATCCTTACTTGCCTAGAGTAAGGTCATGCTTCTTAGCATTTACATGGCTTTTCCAATAGCTACACCTATGCGGGCACATAGTTAAGGGATAAGGAGATTGCTACTAAGTAACTCACTCTTTACTAACGAGGAGTACTCATCTCAAGAGGTACTTTGGATTACAACATCTCAACTAACAAAGTGCAATCCACCTCCCCTTCATATCCTCTCGGTGCTAGGCATAACTCCACACGGATTTCTCAACATAATAGTCTATCTTAGAAAGATCACTAGGAAATGGAGAGGTTGTTACTAGACACTACATCTCAACTCACGAAGTGTGTCCACCTCAAGATTCCCCTTTTTTTGCTCAACTTGACATAATACAAATCTTAAAGGAGTGTGTGTGTACATGTGCACACCTTGCATATAAGCATCATTTCATTATCATCAAGTTCTACTCATACTTTAACCTTGATTCATCAAGCTACACACTCTACATACTTCTCATAATCATATACTTCATTTAGACATAAACTAGGTCAAACATGCAATTCAAGCTACATCAAACACAACACAAGACCCATTTCAAATATATATCTTCATTCCACATATTAGACCTTCAAGATCACATACTCAAACCATACTAAGTAACATCAAGTTCATCAATTAGCACCGCCACCCATAAGGTGGACCATACCACTCAAATAGCAATTCATAATAAGAATTATACAATTAGAGCAACTCATCAACAAATCAAACCATCATTACTCATAAGCAATTTATCAATATTTCACCATATTAAGGCCCTTAGGGCAGTAGCTACACCAACATGACAAATACAAGAAGACCCAAGTTCATACCCTACTCAAATCATTCTCACATAACCCATTTTCAAGTCAAAATTGAAGTATGCATAAACAAGAGTTTCATGGAGTTTTAACATCAAAACCATCTATTCAAACCAAGATAAATACATTTAAACCATTAGAACTTAGTTACAAGAAGACCCATCATAGAAATCAAAGTTTAGAAGAAGTTGAGTTTAAAACCCCTTTTTGAAATCCATTTTGGAAGTTGGCTTCTTGAATGGAAAGATATTCAAGAATGGATACCATACCTTTATGAGAAAGAAACCCACGAATTTGATGAAGAAACAATTCCCAATCCGTCCTCCTATCCTTCCTTGACTTCTAGCTTCCAAGAGAGTTGAGAGAGTTTTCTTGAGAGAAAGAGAGAGTTGGATCTTGAAGTGAGAGGGTCTTGTCTAGGTCTAGGGTTTAAAACTAGTTTAATATAACCTAAAAACACCAAAATTATACACCTAGGGTCTTATAAGACTTGGGGTGTATTTACATAAAACACCCCAAGTTGGCAGCCTTAAGTCGTGCACTGGCTGGCCTCGTCGACGAGACCTCCTCGACGGACTATCACGTTCACCACGGACCGTCATGGAGTCCCGTCGAGGAACACTTGGCTCCAACTGGAGCCTGTCCAAGTTTCCACTCTCTGTCACTCGCGACGCCCTGGATTGACGGACCGTCCTGAGTGCGACGGACCGTCGCCATGGTCGTCGTGAGCCACTGATGGGCAGACTTTGCCCAAGTCTTGGGCCCTTCATCTAGGGCCCCTTGTGGGTCCTAGGTGGGGTCGTGCCCGGACGTCAAACCCCTAAACTAAGTCGTCTAGGTCTAAGGAACATCCGAGCATGTTTCAAGTAAAACGAACACATAAAACTCATCCAAACTTGCCAAGACATACAAGTACATTCTAAGGCATACCATCCGAACGTCATGGACGTTTTTGGTCGATTGAACTCCAAACTTAACCAAACTTTGCACACTGCCTAAGGACACCAAACTAACTCCGTTTAACTTAAAATTAACTCAAGAAACAACCATGAGGCTCTAGTTCACCTTAGTTCATTTTGGGGCGTTATATTCTCCCCCACTTGGAATAACATTCGTCCTCGAATGACACTTAAATTTTAAGAACAACAAGGACTCACTTAGCATCATATAATACACTTAGATCATGATCAAAACATCAACAATCAAAGCATCCATTAGCAAGGAGCATCATTTCACACTTTCAACACTTATCAACACAGACTACTTTTGCCAAACTTCACAAAGTCAAAACTCAACCTTAAACTTCTTTTATGGAGGAACTACCTTCTCCAACATTAAACATGCTCATATACAACAATTTTGCACATAATTAAACTTAAATTAAGGCAAGGCAAATTTTTCTCAAATTGCAAATTTTTTTCACAGTGAATATTCACTGTAACATTGTCAAATATACAAAACTTTCAAAATTCCACTCTTTGAGCAATTTATCAAGATGACATGATCATATGAACTATAAAACCATATATACTCATTTCATAACACAAAAGCAACAATAACCAAGAGTTGAGACTTACCAAAACAATCAATCCAGATTAATTATTTTCTAGCCCTTATCCCATAGGAAGGGTTCTTCTTGGGAGCATTAGGATCTAGGGAAGCTTGATTGACATCTCTCCCCCTTGATTTAAGGTTTGGGCAGTCCCTCATCTTGTGGCCTCTATTACCACATGCAAAACAACCATCCGTTCCGGCAAGACACTTACCCCCATGTTGCTTGCCACAAGTAGGGCACCTAGCCCTTTCATAGGAATGACCACCACCTTGTGAAGATTGATTTGGAGCCCTATCCTTGTTTCCCATAGAAGAATCTTGGGGATAAAACCTCTTCTTAGGCCTTTGGTGACTAGAATCATCCGACCTAGGTCTCTTACCCTCTTTCCTTATCTCCCTAATTTTGGACTCCTCAATTTGTTGCACATAAACCATGAGCCTAGAGATATCCATGTCATTAAGAAGCATAGCCGTACGACACTCTTTTTCCACCAAGCTAGACACGCCCATCACAAACTTGTTCATCCTAGTCCTAGGGTTGTCTACCATGTTTGGGGCATACTTAGAGAGTTGGGTGAATTTGAGAGAGTACTCTTGCACACTCATTCCCCCTTGACGGAGGTTCATGAATTCGACCATCTTCTTCTCCCGCCACTCTAAAGGAAAGAATCTATCTAGGAAAGCCTCTTTGAATTCCTCCCAATCAACCGGTCCTCTTTCTAAGGGTCTCTCAGCCCTCCACTGCTCATACCACACTTGAGCAACATCCTTAAGTTGGTAAGCGGCCAATTCCGCTTTCTCCCTAGGGGTCACACCCATAGCATCTACCACCTTGAAAACCTCATCTATGAAGCCTTGTGGATCTTCATCCACCTTAGTGCCATGAAAGGTAGGAGGGTTCATCCTCATGAAATCCTGAATCCTAGAAGCGGGAGTACTAGCATTTGGTTGGGGCCTATCTCCTAGGTTAGCTTGGCCCACAAAGTGATTGTTGACAACTTGAGCTTGAGCCGTCATGAGTTGGGTCAAGTTCATTAGGGCAGCCCTCAACTCCGCATTAGTCATATCACCCTCAACAAAAGGATCTTGAGGCATAGGAGGCACTTGAGGTCCTTGAGGTTCCGGAGGCACTTGAGGTTCTTGAAGAGGAACCTCCTCATTTTCCTCCCCTAAGCCAACAATAGGAACTTGGTCAACATGGGGAAGGACTCTCTCATTTTGTACACCTCCCTCCTCCCTTCTAGCGGTCGATCTCCTCATATTCATGTCCTAAAAACACAAAAGAAGAGGTTGAGAATAGACACCTTATATACTCAACTCTAAGGCACGATACTAGAATAGAGAAGAAAGTGAAACTTCTAGCATCCTATAGCCTCTTGTCCATGGATGTGTCGCGACTCACACCAATGACCAAGATACTACTAGATGTGGCTTGTGAGACTTTCAGACCTTAAACTATTTCCCAAAACCTTATGCTCTGATACCAAGTCTTGTCACGACCCGAAAGCACCCCCTATAAGTTAGGGAAAACCTTCGAATCGTGACCGGGCGTACTTGACCCCTTTGGGGTCTCGTACAAGCCCTCTAACTAGCATTCATAACATAAAGCATGAAAAGTAGTGCGGAATTAAAACTTTTCACGATAATAATAAATAAAGGAGTCTTTTCATAAATACTAGGAAATCTTATCGTCACAAGCCAACTTAAAAACACGACTTAGAATCTTAGGGACACGGACCTTTACAATAGAGTAAATACATTTTTAAGTCTTAATAAGGAAACTAAGAAACATAAAAACTATGTCCTCGAATATATGAGGACATACCCAAGTCTTGAGAGATAGAATTCCCAAGCTTCAACTTCGATCCTCTAAAGGCTTCCAACCTATACTCATAAGGTATAAAAAGTATGGGGTTAGTACAACAATGTACTAAGTATGGCATATACAAAAACATGCAAAAAGGGACATTTTAGTAAAGATAGCTTTTTATGCAATGCAAATATAACCTTCATGAATCTAGAAGCAAAACCACATAAGAATCAACAATTAACACTTTATGGCTATCTTACCAAACTTAAAGTAAACAAAAGGAACATTTCAATTAACTTTGCTAAACTTGCAATAAAATTGAATAAAGCATCATAGTGAACATTTTGAATTCTTACAATGAAGACCTTACAGTGAATGGCACAGTCCAAGTCATATGAACTCTTTTTCTTTGAAGTTGCCCTAACCCATGGTTATCTTAAGACTCCCTAAGGTGAGCCAAGAAGGGACTCTCATTACACCTCCCTTCAAATCACACCAAAGCGACCCTTAAAACTACCAAATCTTAGGCTTACTTCGTTAGAAATCAAATCCACGCCCGTGGCTAACATATGCAAAACACTCATGGAAATATAGGTCATACCAAGTGCAATGTGAGAGTAGCATCCCATACTACCACTCCCACTTAGTACTCCTAATGGATTCCATTTACTCAAGTACTCCACAATAATCCTCCATAACACTACACCATAGTACTCATTCACACGGATTTCATGAAAGTACTCTTCTCCCATAGTAGGTATAGGTCACACCAAGTGCAATGTGAGAATAACATCCCATACTACTACTCCCACTCAATGCTCCTACTTGGTAACTAATGTGGATTGAGCACTTCACGACATACATACACAATTTCAATAATACACAAGATAATTAGTTTCAAATCAATTCTTTTGTGGGAGTTAGCTTAACCGACAAAGACCATGAGAGCTAGACATGGAATCCCGATATTAACCCCTATCAGATGAGGGATCCTTACTTGCCTAGAGTAAGGTCATGCTTCTTAGCGTTTACATGGATTTTCCAATAGCTACACCTATGCGGGCACATAGTTAAGGGATAAGGAGATTGCTACTAAGTAACTCACTCTCTACTAACGAGGAGTACTCATCTCAAGAGGTACTTTGGATTACAACATCTCAACTAACGAAGTGCAATCCACCTCCCCTTCATATCCTCTCGGTGCTAGGCATAACTCCACACGGATTTCTCAACATAATAGTCTATCTTATAAAGCTCACTAGGAAATGTAGAGGTTGTTACTAGACACTACATCTCAACTCATGAAGTGTGTCCACCTCAAGATTTCCTCTTTTTGCTCAACTTGACATAATACAAATCTTAAAAGAGTGTGTGTGTACATGTGCACACCTTGCATATAAGCATCATTTTATTATCATCAAGTTCTACTCATACTTTAACCTTGATTCATCAAGCTACACACTCTACATACTTCTCATAATCATATACTTCATTTAGACATAAACTAGGTCAAACATGCAATTCAAGCTACATCAAACACAACACAAGACCCATTTCAAATATATATCTTCATTCCACATATTAGACCTTCAAGATCACATACTCAAACCATACTAAGTAACATCAAGTTCATCAATTAGCACCGCCACCCATAAGGTGGACCATACCACTCAAATAGCAATTCATAATAAGAATTATACAATGAGAGCAACTCATCAACAAATCAAACCATCATTACCCATAAGCAATATATCAATATTTCACCATATTAAGGCCCTTAGGGCAGTAGCTACACCAACATGACAAATACAAGAAGACCCAAGTTCATACCCTACTCAAATCATACTCACATAACCCATTATCAAGTCAAAATTGAAGTATGCATAAACAAGAGTTTCATGGAGTTTTAACATCAAAACCATCTATTCAAACCAAGATAAATACATTTAAACCATTAGAACTTAGTTACAAGAAGACCCATCATAGAAATCAAAGTTTAGAAGAAGTTGAGTTTAAACCCCCTTTTTGAAATCCATTTTGGAAGTTGGCTTCTTGAATGGAAAGATATTCAAGAATGGATACCATACCTTTATGAGAAAGAAACCCACGAATTTGATGAAGAAACAATTCCCAATCCGTCCTCCTATCCTTCCTTGACTTCTAGCTTCCAAGAGAGTTGAGAGAGTTTTCTTGAGAGAAAGAGAGAGTTGGATCTTGAAGTGAGAGGGTCTTGTCTAGGTCTAGGGTTTAAAACTAGTTTAATATAACCTAAAAGCACCAAAATTATACACCTAGGGTCTTATAAGACTTGGGGTGTATTTACATAAAACACCCGAAGTTGGCAGCCTTAAGTCGTGCACTGGCTGGCCTCGTCGACGAGACCTCCTCGACGGACCGTCACGTTCACCACGGACCGTCATGGAGTCCCGTCGAGGAACACTTGGCTCCAACTGGAGCCTGTCCAAGTTTCCACTCTCTGTCACTCGCGACGCCCTGGATCGACGGACCGTCCTGAGTGCGACGGACCGTCGCCATGGTCGTCGTGAGCCACTGATGGGCAGACTTTGCCCAAGTCTTGGGCCCTTCATCTAGGGCCCCTTGTGGGTCCTAGGTGGGGTCGTGCCCGGATGTCAAACCACTAAACTAAGTCGTCTAGGTCTAAGGAACATCCGACGCATGTTTCAAGTAAAACAAACACATAAAACTCATCCAAACTCGCCAAGACATACAAGTACATTCTAAGGCATACCATCCGAACGTCATCGACGTTTTTGGTCGATTGAACTCCAAACTTAACCAAACTTTGCACACTGCCTAAGGACACCAAACTAACTCCGTTTAACTTAAAATTAACTCAAGAAACAACCATGAGGCTCTAGTTCACCTTAGTTCATTTTGGGGCGTTATATAATGTCAACCAATACATAACAAACATATAAGGTTCATGCAATTCATACTTTATGCAAAACTCTATTCATGAACAAGCTTACTAAGAATTCATTAGTTTCAAGTTCACACAAAAATAGAAGGACAAAGTAGAAATATCTACAATCTTACCATTTCATCACCATCCCCCACTTAGGGTAAACCCAATTAAGAGAAACTTAACCCAATCGTAAGAGGATATTAACTTAACAACATTCATTTTTCAACACTTACAAGTGATTACCATTTAGAAGGAATATACAGTAAGTCAAGCAAGGTGTTCTAAATTTCATCTCCTCGGTAATTTATTCCCAATCATCAAGTTAGGTCATACCATTCAACCACATAAGGTTTTCATATAATACAATAGACACCAAGGTCATACATCATTAGGGAAACAACAAGGAGACTTAGCCATAAAATTTCATCTTTTTCTTTAGACATCACAGTAAGGTGACTTCTAGGTCACTAAAACCTACATCATCACCATACCAAGACAAACATAACCTACATCATCACCATACCAAGACAAACATACTACCTTCACACCTAGGATAAAGTCTATACAAAGGACTTCAATCCCTATTAGGAAACTTATCAAGGAACACATATATACAAAAGGCAAACATTGAACATTTTTAGGAACATATTCTTAGGGTAGCATACTTCCATAGGTAGTCACTATACATTTCAAGCTGAAATCATAATATTAAGCTACCAACATGAAAAACCATATAGTAACACATCATTTAAGAAGAAACTCATGTAAACCATAATAACTTCTAACATGCTTTAATCATATCTTGACATACATTTCTCAACATAACATGCTTATTGAGATAAATCTCATACCTAGCCATAAATGGCATCACATCATCAAAACATTTCAAGATTCAGCTTTATACATACACATTCAACCATACAACCAAGTTAAGCATTGACTCACCTTTTCTCCCTCAAGCATAGAGATACAATCTCATCCAAGAAATCACATATAAAAAGACCACCGGACAAGAAAACATAAGAGAGAGATCTTATAGAGCTAAGTTCTATGGCACAATATGAGAATGATGAAGAATGGAAACGCTATCGTCCTATAGCCTCCCATATTATGTGATGTGTCGCGACTCACCACCAATTCTACAAGACTCTACTAGACGTGGCAATATACTTTTAGAACCTAAAACAGCTTAATAAACCTCATTTTTTGATACCACGTTTGTCACAACCGGGGAGCACCCCCTAGAAGTAACCTGGTGTAGTTGACCTATCGGAGGTCTTATACAAGCCCATAGTTATCATTCATCGCATTGACATAGTAAATTTAGCGGAAAATTTAAAACTTTTCATAGCACATCATATGCTAGCAACTTTATATATATATATATATATATATATATATATATATATATATATATATATATATATATATATATATATATATATATATATATATATATATATATATATATATATATAAAATATAGTAATACATACTTAGGCCTTAAGTCTCTTTGTCATCTTAGACTCATCAACATTAGAATACATTAGGGACACGACCCTTAAGACACATTACATAACTATACAACATTTAAACACTTTACAGTAAAGACATAAGTAGGAGACCCTTGAACTTAAGAATTTCTTTTATTGAGCTTGGGAATCATCTATCAAGCTCTTCACCATTGAAGACATCCTTTAAGCATACATAACCTACACTTTGTGAAAAAAGTATAGAAGAATGGGATTAGTACAAGAATGCACTAAGTATGGCAACCATGCAAAAACATGCATTTAAAAGAGACATTTTCTTGAAATCATACTTCGTGTCTTTTTGAGTAAATCTTTATAAAACCTTTGTTCAATAGCATTTATATAATCCACATACTTCATTTAAACATAGTCAAAGTCCAAACATTTCATAATATCACATATAGAATTTATGACAATTTCAAGTCACATTACAGTGAACCATTTCTTTCTTTACAGTGAGCATTCTTTTA
Source organism: Solanum sitiens (assembly GCA_016801875.1). Taxonomy (NCBI): domain Eukaryota; kingdom Viridiplantae; phylum Streptophyta; class Magnoliopsida; order Solanales; family Solanaceae; genus Solanum; species Solanum sitiens. Next base: position 196,715 of record JABWTJ010000919.1, on the reverse strand, counting down.
TTTTATTCCTTAACCTCCCAAGTAACCCTCTAGTAATATTTGGTGCAATGCATCACATTAAGGCCACAAGAAAACATATATATATCATCTACACAAGGCAACACATATCATAATATAAGTATAGAACAACATAGACATATTTAAGCCAACACCATAGGACAATTACAGTAAGCTACATTCAATTTACACATATACTTACTTCTTTTCATACTCATCATTTTATGACCTTGTTCATGACCCCAATCTTAGTCTACTAGTCCAATGCATATGTGAAGCCCCATAACCCCACACATACTTACTAAAACCTTCATGAGACCACAAACCTTAATATACAATTCATACGTCAACATATTAAGTGAAGACAACTTCATTCATGTCAACAACCTTCATCATATATTCAATAAGACTCAAATAGTGCATATAAGGATAAGGCCACATCATCTAGACTCATACCATGCACATCTTCATGAAAAATAGACAAATACTACAATGTCATGCATAAGGACATAAACATAATCATATACATTAGGTCACCTCTCTAGGACTTCCAATGGAGCTACTTGTGCAATGTCTAGATGTGTTCATTACTTCCACCCTTCCTAAGTAACATCCCTTAAGTCATCCTAGTTATAATCCTAGTTATATACTTCCATTGTCCATTTTACTTTAGGGAAACTATAGCCTTAACCGACACTAAGACCATTGGTGCTAAACATGGAATTTGGTGTTGCCTTACACCAATGTAAGTTGTTCCCACCTAGCATAGGTAGAACATTAACATATATCCTAGAATACTAAGTGAATTCACTTTGCTAGATCCTATGTCGCAAGAATAGTTTATGGAACTAAGAGACAGGTCTTCCCTCTTCATACCACTTGGTAATTGGGCCTCCTCTCATGAGAAAACAGGGGTGAACCTTCCTCAATGGGAAGTCAACACCTCATGTGGGTCCATAAGTGAGTATTCCTCTAAGCGAAGTTAACACTCCATAAGGTACAAATGGTGAATCTTCCTCAAAGGGAAGTTAACACCTCTCAATGTCAACTTCGTTCGGTGCTAAGCTAAGTTCTCTTTATTAAAAAGCCTTTATTACATTTATTTATAAAACATAGGCTTAGGATATTTCCTCCTCATATACTTATAGCATACTCAAGTACTTATCTAGTTTTTTTAGAGTAATCTTGGGCACCCCTCTCAAGACCCCTCTACTTACTAGATAATCATTCATGTGTGTGTGTACTTATATGTGAGCAACCTTTCACATAACACATAATTCTCACACATGTTCATATATCAATGCATAATTCTATAGGTAAAACTATATGAGCAATACTTTCATATAACCCACTAAGACACTATGAACATTTATACTTCATCATATCATATCAAGCATATGCATAATATGTCCATACTTTCATTTTCATATACATAGAAACCAAACCTAGGAACTATCTTACTAAGGTACACATGTGCAATGCATAAACAAGGTCCCATACTAGTAAACCTATCAAGTCATCCTAGTTGAGGAAACATATCATACTTTCATATACATAAACTTAACATGAATAGTAGTAGACACTAGTGAATATGAGAGCTACCTTTCATTTAGACACCATGAAACCTTTACTATTTTTAAGAATGCATGAAGTGTGAGTGTGTGTGTACATTGGTCAACATGATCACCTAATGGCTATCAACAACACATTGAGGCAGCCACCCTCTTAAGACCATATTACACTTTCAAGTATAGACCACACAACACTCAATAGCATAGGTGACAAGTCATATTCACATTACACTTATGACTCCTAACTTTGGCTATCCATGCATTCACATAGGGGTACATAGGTAAGGGATTATTAACCATTTCAATTCATAAATGGAAGCACCTACACTTTACCCTAACATTGGTATACACATGCTTACACAATAGCCATACAACCTAAATCACAACTAGAATATGAAAAATAGGCATAAGCTTCACATAGTGTGATCATCACCACTCATTCATATAATAATCAATTTGCCTTCAAAGACATGGTCAACATATATATAATGAAATAAAGTAAACACCGCCACCATAAGTGGACCATACCACACAATGTCATACAAGGCTTCATCAACTACTACACTATGAGGAAAGTAGAAGAGATAAGCATTCTTACCAATTTCTCACCCTTTGATCATCCTTGATCAATACTCCTTTTTCACCAATAATTAATATAAAAAGTCAGTAGATAAAGGTTCTTTAATCATAAAAGAATCCATGTTTAATACACTACAATACCAAGCTACAACTAGTACAATACATCAACAATATACTAGAAAATAGGAGAACATAGGTCTTTAACTAAATTCGCTTGCATTGATCATCAATTATATTTCATCAAAAACTTCAATCTAGGGCAGTAACTAAAGACATCATACTCAAGTCTAACTCATGTTTTATCTACCCTAGAATTAATATCACATAAGGTTCATTACACGATTCAATTTGTAGGCCAGAAGAACCTAGATCAATATATTCCAAGACTCCTTTACTTTGATTCTAGGATTCATATCCATAATTCATTAACAACATCAATATAAGGTCGTAGTTAAGGTCAACATAAGTTAAACGAAATCGTACTACAATTGCCAAACCCTCAATGTAAAACAGAATAATCATAGGCTAATTAACCTTGATCCACATGAATCACTTATTTACAATTCATTAATAACATCCAATTGATGCAGTACATACAATTATCCCCATACAATCGAATTCCACATTTATTAATTAAAAGGTCCATATTGCAGTGACCACATAAATGCATATGTTAATCATGTTCAAATCCTCATATATTGATCCACATGCATCCTTCATCATCAATTAGTCATAAATTCATGTAAATAACATTAGGTATAAGCAATTCAATGTAAGAGAATCACAATTCAACCAACAACAAGCCATGATCACAAAGCCCATGCAAGGACTAAATCAATTTAGTGAAGGAACATGGGTTCAACATGCAATTGGATTAAAATCACGTTAAAAAAATTAAATGAACATCAATTCATCATGATTTAACCATTTAAAACGTTTTTAGAAAGAACCCACGGCTAGATTGAAGAAGAAGAACTTTGATCATAAAATCTCTTTTGAAACTTTGAGATTAACTCTCTAGATGGAAGGATAACTAGAGATGAAGGATCACCATACCATTGTATAATTGAAAACCTCTAAAACTTGGTAAATCAACCATGGAAATCTAAGCTCCAATATATTCTTGAGGTTCACCAACAATGGTGGTTTCTAGGGAGGATATTTTTGAGGGAAAGGTTTAATTCGTGTAGAGGGGATTGGGAATTGTATGTTCACATTTTAGATGACTTATATACATCCAAAAATATCTAAATAAACCTAATAGAGTCATGTTAGGATGTGGGGTGAATTTACCATTCACCCCATAAATAAAACAGTCGCAAGGCAGTTGGTACGGGCCACCATCGACGGACCACCATCGACTGGCCGTTGGTCAATCGACTGGCCGTCCTTTGGCTTCTGTCGATTGGACCTTGAATTTTTTTGGGTTGAGACCTTCAAAGGCTAAGTTTCCATCGACCATACCTCACCAACGGTCCGTTGGTCAACCAATGGGCTGTCATTTGTTTTAGTCGATTGACATTGCCATGGCAGTGTCTCGACCAGCCTTTGGTCCTTCTTGTGGGACCTTTTGCGGGGCCCTTTCGAAGTCGTACCCATACATTTCCTAGGTATATACAACCCTTAAAAATTTTTAGACCTTCCACATAAGTTTCACCCAAAACAAATACTCGCAAGTTGTCCAAACATGATAGGCCCCATCAAGACACATATGAACGTCTTAAGGGCTAACTTTCAAACGTCTTAGACGTTCTTGGATGTTTGACCTCCAAACTTCATATAATACCATTAAACATTATTATAACTTATTTTAAGACTTCTTAATCTAATTTCATACCACTATAAGCATGCATAGACATACTAGACACATAGGTGACAAGTAGTGGAACGTCTTCGTCGCCCCTTGACGATTGACTTTGAAATCACTTCAACCTTTACACACTGCCTCTAAATCATATTATAAGTCATTTTAGGACCTTATAACCTTAATACAACCATTTTAGGCTCTATAAACCCTAACTCATTTTATGGGTCTTACAAGGAAGCACTGTTTAAATTTTCATGAAGTTTGGAGGTCAACCGTCCAAGAATGTCAATGACGTTTGAAAGGTTTGCCTTGAAATGACCTTGTGTGTCTTAGTATGTTTCTTCATGTTTTACGTGTTTGTTTTGGATGAAATTGATGTGAGCGGTCGTAAACTTGTATACAAACATATTCTGGTTTGAAACGTTCACGAAAAAGTCTCCAAGGACCAACCAAGGGTCCTTGAAAAAAGACCCATCTTGGTTGCCAAAAATGCCTAAGGCAGTCCACCTGCGGAGGCAATCTTTTGGCCAGCCTCTGACCCAAACCACGGACTAGCATGGCGGTCCGTTGGTTGGGCTACGCCCCGTCAATGGGCAAGTGTAGGTGAGTCTGTAATTTCGCCTGCTTCACTGTAAAGTGAAGGGGTGAATTGGTAAATCTAAGGGCGTTTTGGGAATTTTATATTGGTCTATAAGTCCTAAACCACTACATGAATTCATTATTTCAAATTAAAACCCAAAATCTGTAAGAAACTCTCTAGAACTCCATTGAAGTCAAAACTCAAGATAGAGCTTGGATTGAAGATTGTTTGGTGATTCTTCATCAAATTTGTGGTCTAGCATCAATTGAGGTATGATCTTCATCCTTGAATATCTTTTCTTAGAGGAGACAAACTCCAATGTGATTTCCAAAGTCTTTCAAAGATGAACTTGTCCAATTTTGATATCTATCCATGGGTTCTTGCATAAAACATTTTGAATAATTATATATTGATTGAATTAATGTTAATTAGATGATTTTAACCGAATTATTCTATGAACCCATGTAATTCATGAACCATAGTTTTTGACTACTTTGTGGGTGACTTGATTATGCCTTAATGCTACTGAATTCCTATGTAGTTTGATTAGGGCTATTGAATTATAATAGAATCATGTTAGAATTGTTATTATGCTGCTCTAAATTCATAAATCCATTTTGAATTATCTTTGATTCATTGTATATTGTAAGTAATGAATTGAATTGGTGATCATTGCCATTGGTAAGGGCCTTTCGGTATTATGTTCGATGATTAGCTAAGGATTGAAGTGGTTAGAGTGGATTGGTTGTACGTTGACCTAATTCTCTTTATATTATGTAATTTAGGTCTTGAATAATGTTGTTATTGGTATGGTCAACTTATGGTGGCAGTGTTATGTGCTTTACTTGTGAGTTATGTCGCCTTGTGGGCGTTACTTTATGCACTTTGATGATCATAGCCTTGTCTGCATTACCTGATATATTATGATGGTTTGAGTAGTTGATTTATGTGAAGTATGATCATATGTATCTAAATGTGTGTAATGTGAAAGTATGTGTTCTTCTATTGACATTTGGTGATTGTCACTTCCGGGGAGCACGCCCTAGACGTAACCGGCGTCGTCGTCCTCTTTGAGGACTAAGACTAGCCTCTTAGCTTAAATAATTACATTCATAAGTCAAAAATGCGGAAAATTTAAAACTTTTCATTACTTCTATAATAAGGTTTACATAGACCTCTACATACACATAATGTACCTCTACATACACATAATGTATATTCATATTGAGTATACATAGACCCTTCGTATAAGAGGATTACATAGTCTTCTACTTTTATTGTACATAGATATATAAGATATAACATAGTATCAAATGGATGTATCATCTCATAACCATCTAAAAAGAGTATAACAATTTTGGGCCTAGCCCATACATCAAACAACTTCATAAAATCGATATTGACATTCCCCTCACAAAGTGAGGAACTACCCACTTGGATGATTGTGAATTTCCATGTCTTCTTCAAAGTCGTCTCAAAAGCCTTCAACGACCGGAACCTAAAATGTTGGGGAAAAGGGAGAAAATGGGGTTAGTACACCACATGTACTAAATATGAGACCATATGCACATATAATATCAAATCATGCTAAAAAGGGACATTTCATTAAAACATGCTAATTTACATTTGTAAAGCCTTATGCACATTCAAGAAAACCATACAAATCCAACAAGACATATTCATCAAGTCAATACCATGTACCATATAAGATCAAACCAACATAAGTCAAAGCAAGTAACATGCATATCAATATACTTGAACCCATAATCAAATACAACTCTATAATCAAGTAAGGACATCAAAAGTATGAATAAGAGTTCATTACAACATTACCTAAGCAAGACCATTACTTATGACCCTCAATATGTCCACTTATACAATGACCAAGCAAAGCCCCATAACCTTACTTAATCAACTCAACCTAGCAAGAACCATAACCAATGTCAAACTACACATAGCATATAACTGATAGTACATACTATATTCTTTAACAATAAAGACCAAATACATGTTCATAAGAGTAACCTACATCATATAGTGTCATTTACATATAAGATCATGTAACGCCCTAAAATGAACTAAGGTGAACTAGAGCTTCGTTATGGTTTCTTGATTTAATTTTTAGTTAAAATGAGTTAAATTGATGTTCTTAGGAAGTTTGTGAAGTTTGGAGGTCAAACGTCCGAGAACGTCCATGACGTTCGCAAAGTGTGCCTTAGAGAGTGCTTGTATTGCTTGATGTGTTTGAGTGAGTTTTACATGTTCGTTTTGTTTGAAATTGATGGGGGATGTTACTAAGAGATAGATTAACACCTAGGACTAACTAGTGTCCCTATAAGAGGACCCCACCTCTTGGCAACAAGCTGCCAAAACAGTGACCGAACGACGACCCAAGGGACGGTCCGTTGGTCAACGAACGGTTCGTCGACCATGGGTGTCGATTGGACATGCAATTCAGGATGGCCAGCTTGTGAATGGTGATAAGTCTCAACAAATTATACCACACCAATGGTCTTTTGGTTGAGAAACGGTCTGTTTGTTGGTCCGTCTGTGAGACTGCCCAAAAGCTGTAATTTCCCTCTAATGTCTTGGTGTATTTGGTAAATTCACCCAAAGTATTTCATGAACCTAGGAAGTTATTTTTAGGGTTATTTAGGTAATTTAAAGTTTTTCAAAGCCTAAGACCTAATTTTAGACCTCATTTCCATAAACCCAAAACCCCTCTCCCTTAAAATTATCTCTCAAGTGTCTTTGGAAGCTTGATGTCAAGAAGAGCTAGGAGGGATGTTGGTGGCAAATTTCATCATCAAAATCTTTAGTATTTATCTTATCTAAGTTATGGTATCCATCCTTGAACCCTCTTCCATTGAAGGAGTACTTTCTAAAAGATTTCAAAAAGGGTTATCAAATTCTACTTTCTTCTATCTTTGATTCTAAGCATGGGTCTTCTTGTAAAAGTGTTTTAATTATTCAAACGTATTTCATTTAGTATTAATTGATGATTTAAAATGTCAAAAACCTAATGAACGCATGTTTATGCATATTTCAAACTTTTAGCTTAAGAAATAGGTTAAGTGAAAATGTTTGTGTATGGTATGGACTTTGGTTTTCTTGTGTTGTTATTATGGTGTAGCTACTGCCCTAAGAGCCTTATTATGATGAAATATTGAGAAATTGGTTATAGGTGGTGATGCCTTGGTTAAACGGTGAGTTGCTTATATTGTATAATTCTTGTTATAGATTGCTCTTGAGTGGTATGGTCCACCTTCTTGGTGGCGGTGTTTATTTGATGAACTTGATATTATTTAGTATGTATTGTGATTATGGATTTGAAGTACTAATATGTGAAATGAAGTGCTATTGATGATGTTTCTTGTATTGTGTTTTGTGAAGCTTGAATTGCATATTTGTCTTAGATTATGCCTAAATGAAGTATATGATTATGTGAAGCATGTAAAGTGTGTGATTTGATGAATGAAGGTTTAAAGCATGTGTAGAAGTTAAAACGAAAGAAATGATGCTTATTTGCAAGGTGTGATCACATGTACACACACACTTAATTGAATGAATGAAGCTATGTTGAATAAAAAGGGGAGTTTGGGGTAAACACTCTTCGTGAGTTGAGATGAAATGTTTAGTAGCAACCTCACAACATCCCAAGAGCTTTCTAATATATGTTGGAGGATGGATACCCTTCGTGAGTTAAGATGTTGTGTTCACTAGTTATTCTTAACCTATATTATAAAATGTTGAGAATCCGTGGGGAATTATGCTTAGCACCGAGAGGATATGAAGAAGGGGTGGTTACACTTCGTGAGTTGAGATGTTGTATTCCAATGTACCTCTTGAGATGAGTAATCCTCGTTAGTAGAGAATGAGTTACTTAGTTGCAAGATCCTTATCCCTTAACTATGTGCCCACATAGGTATATCTATTGGTAAAGCCATGTAAAAGCTAAAAGAATGACCTTACTCTAGGCTAGTGAGGATCCCTCATCTCATAGGTGTTAATATCGGGATTCCATGTCTAGGTCTCATGGTCTATGTCGGTTAAGCTATTTCCCACAAAAGTAATGAAAGTACTAAGTCTTCTAAAAGAGTGTGCTACTTAGGGTAGGTATTGGAATGGGACACTATTTATCCATTGCACTAGGTAGGCATTCCGAAAGGGGAGTCTTTGTGAGTCTTATGTGAATTGAATGAACTAAGTCTTCTAAAAGAATGTGCTACTTAGAGTAGGTGGTTGTATGGGACGCTATCTATCCATTGCACTAAGTAGGACCTTCCGAAAGGGAAGTCTTGGTGCCAAACTTTCTAAAAGAATGTACTACTTAGGGTAGGTGGTGATATGGGACGCCATCTACTTTTCTATACTTAATAAGTGTATGTTTGGAAGCAAGGAGAAATCTAGAAGGCGAAGCTCGGGAATTGTACTCTCTAAAGACTTGGTATGTCCTCATATATTCGAGGACATAGTCTATGTTTTCCTAGTTTTATTATTAAGACTTATTATGTATTTTGTTTTAATATAAAGTTTCGTGTCCCTAAGATTTGATGTCGTGTATTAAGTTGTATTTTGACGACGACATTCTTAAGTATTTATGAAAGATTTCCTTTTATAAATTTATTCGTGAAAAGTTTTAAATTCAGCACTACTTTTCATGTCTTATGTAATGAATGATAGTTAAAGGGATTGTACAAGAGCCCAAAGGGTCAAGTACGCCTTTCCATTATCCAAGGGATATCCCTAGCTTCTAGGGGGTGATTGTGGGTCGTGACAGACTTTGTATCAGAGCCTAAGGTTATGTAAAATAGTTTAGGTTATAAAAGTCTCACAAGCCACGTCTAGTAGTATCTTGGTCATTGGTGTGAGTCGCGACACATCCATGGACAAGAGGATAAGGACGATAGAGTTTCACTTTCTTCTCTATTCTAATGTCGTTCCTTAGAGTTGTTCTATAAGATGTATTTTCTCAACCATTTCTTTTTGTTATTATAGGACATTAATACTGTCACGACTGGAATCTAGACCCCAGACGAGACCGGCGTCGTTGACCTCTCAGAGGTCGCAGACAAGCCTACTTACGTCATTCTTACTTTACATAGGTTAATTTTAGCGGAAAATTTGAAACTTTTTGTTTCTAAACATTACTTACTAAACATTTCTAATACATTCGTAATTCGTTCAACATCAACCATCTAAACATTAAGAGATAATCAAATGAAAGAAATAGTCCAATAATATAATCGTATAATTGCCAAAATGGCATCCATACATAGTCTGAATAAAATAAGAAAGAAACGCTAGTGGAACATGCTCCACTAGCTCAACTCCTAAACTAAGCTAGAACATAAACAGTAGAATCCTCGAAAGCATGAGGACCTACCAAAACCGGCTGAATGCTGGACGTCCGGATAACTGCAGCGATGATCCTGTAGCTCTACCATCCACCTGTGCCTGCACCTAAAATAGTAGAGTTTGTATAGGGTTAGTACACACTTGTACTAAGTATGGGTATATGCAAGCACACACCAAGGACATGCATGAGAAAGAATAGCTCTTTCCTAACAACATGATTTTTGGAAGTCAAGTCAGTGGACTTGCCAAATTGAGATTAGGAAAGTTTACAAATTTGGATTAGGAAAGTAAGTGAGCTTTCCAAATTTGGATTAGGAAAGTGATACCATGAGAATAACATACTTCATCATACGTTTCACATTTGCACACAACACATAACATTTACACATAGCACATTACATATAGCATACAATACATTTTACATGTAGCACATAACTTCTTTCATATCCTTCATTCATATGCCATGAGACCTTGGAATCATGGACTTGACATTAAGACATCCCAGAAATGAGGGCTCAACATATGGGACCTCAACTAGGGAGTCTTCATTAGCAAACATAGAGTCTGCTTGATTCATTCATACGTACTTCATTTCATTTCGTTCATAGTCCAGTGTAACCACCAGTTATACCTAGGATGTAGTTTAAGACTTTCATTAGGTTCATTGTGCAATGACCAAGAATGACCTAATGTCATTACTTGAACCTAACTCACCTTTTGATTATCCTATCCTAACACCTTTGGTATTCATTCATTTCATTATGTGCATCATTTGAGGCTCGCCTCATTCATTCATTGGGAACTTTAACTTTAACCGACATAGATCATGTGAGCATCATGAAATCCAGTGTCTCCCCCACACCGAAAAGAGGTGGAATCACCGGCCAAAGTGATCCAATATCATGCTAGCGTATATGGGAATTTAACCCCGCCAGATCCCTATATTGGCAGTATAGGTTCGAAGACTAGGAGATATAAGGAGACCCATACCCGGCAAGCCGGACAGTCTCATCTCATGAGAGTAAAGTGAACCTCCGCCCTTCCCGAAAGAAGGCATCACCGCTCATAGCTATTCTATCGGTGCTCAGTATAAAGTTCCATTTCATTCATCTCATACGTCATGGAAGCTGGCTTCTAATATGAGGACATCATAGCTCATTAGATGATTTATCATCTCATCATTCGTATTGAGTGTGTTAAGCTTAATACTCTCATTAGAGTGTTCATAGAGACTTGTCTCTTCATTATCTTACACTCTCATAGGTGAGTACGTGTTGGTAACATTTACTTAGGCTCATTTGAGATTACTCTCATCATTTACATTAGCCTCATATCATGTTGTCACCATATTCATTATAATTAGCACCTTTGCTTTTCATAGTTACTCACCTCTTATTATGTGAATGCTCATTTCATCATTTCATTGTTCATCTCATCATATGCCAATGCACTTGGCCATTTAGTGTATTTACACTCATAATTAACCCTTCTAGGGTTCATCATTTCATTTCATACGTCTTAGGTTCACTTACTTTTGAACGTATGTTTGACTTATGAGTCTATACACACAAGCCATGAGGCTTCATTCGTAGTTCGTTAAGTAATTCTTCCATTCCTAAGATTATGTAGTACCAGACTTATGTATCTTGTAGTTATGCAAAGATCTTGAATTTGATCTAAGTAGGTGGCATTATTCTTGGATGATTCGTTCGCGTATGACTTATGTATCAAACGGAAGTTGGGCAAGGAATCCCAAGTCTTGAATCAATTGAATGTCATTTACATTACTAATTGATTTTATTCTAATAGTCATAACATTTTTAACTCTAAGTCAACTCACAATGTTTACATTGAAGGTTTACTTTTCTACTTAAAGTCTTTCTTACATTGGCCGATGGGTTGCGAGTTCAAGCCCCCACAACCCCATTTTCGTATTTCTCTTATTTGTTTCGGCTCATATGAGGCTTTGGGACCCGAGGTCGAGTCCCCTCAGCCACACTAAATTATTCTTTAATTTCCCTTCCCTTCCATTCGCTTAGGCCGAGAGGTTGTGGGTTTGAACCCCCACAACCTCTTTATTTTATTCTCCTTTTTGAAAGTTGACTTATTTGAGTTGACTGTGAGGTTCTGGGGTCAAATCCCCACAGCCTCATTTTATTTTTATATTTATCTCCCTCATCCGCATAGAGGTCGTGGGTTTGAATCCCATGCCTCTCAAAGTTTTTCTTTATTTTTCCTTTTCCTTGGTTTCTAACCGAGAGGGTGTGGGTTCGAATCCCACCCCTCTCATTTCTTAATTTCTTTTTCTTCACACTTATTTCCCAGCCAAGACAGGTTAGAATCCCCCTCACCACACGAATTTTCTTCTTCTTTAATTAAACCCTTTTTTTTTATTTTAAAGGGGTGAGGCCTCGGGTTCGACCCTCAATGACCTCACCTAATCTTCCTTATTTTTCTTGGCATTCTAAACATCTTAATTTGGCAGAGATATATCAACAAAATGCTGGAAATTCAAAGTAACTTCTTTACTCATTTTTATCTCCATTTGTTAGTAGATTCATAGGACAATACATAGTTCGTTTGGTACGTTCTTTAATACAATTTTCACGAATTCTTAACCAAAATGTTTACTCCTCAATTCAGCCACACTTTATGTCACATGAACATCACATTTTACTTCAATTAGTGTACATAAAACAACCAACAAAATATTAACAAAATCAAGCCCCTAGGCCGAGACTCAACATGCCATACACATTTTGTTTTTCTTAATTCGATCACACACATGGTTGTCTTTTCATGAATTAACGTACATCTAATACATTAACATTCAGCACAAACATCACATAATCCTAAGTCTACCAGCATTCATACCAACCTACATTCGTTGGGAGCTAATGACAGGGACATGCAACAGGGGAATCAACCTTAGTTTTTGAGCCGAATATACTGAGTCCTAGGGGTCTCTTGGGAAAGGGACCAAGAGTAAGAAGACCCATACCTTCGTTTTCTTGTTAAATCTCCAGAATGCTGCCCAAGAACCTCTCCAAAAATCAGTCCAAACACCCACACTCACACCTCACCCGACTAGCGTAGTATGCTTTGCTTAACGTTACCGAATTGCTTTCTCTTTTGTGTTTTGCTTGTGAATTCTTCAAGCATGAAGAATTTTTGTTTTCTTTATGACTTTTGTTCACGTTTGCAGCCAGAGAGTGTGTGAGAAAGAGAGAGAGAAATCGTGCAAAGAAATTGGGGGAAATGGGAGATATAAGTTTAGTAGAAGTAGGACTTTGTGGGTTTGAATTAGTCAACTTAATAGTTAATCAAAATTAATAAAAAATCTGATTTCTTTTTCCTAAATCAGCTAATATTAATTATTTATTAAAAACTAAGTTAACACATTAAAATAAAAGCAAGTTTAATCTTGCTTCTAGTAAGGCTCGAACCCGAGTGACCCCATTTGCGAGAAATGGGCCACTTCGGGTTACCCCACCCGAAATCCCCTAAATAAATTAATTAATTAATTAATTAATTAATTCCTCAGGGTAATTACAATATTACCCTTGGCTTGGAAAAGACCATTTTACCCTTGGACTCTCAAAACTTAAGATTTCTTCTTTTGAGTCCGGTAAAAACTCTTTCAATTAAATCTTCGTTTTCGCGAGCCTCACATGGTTGGTTCCAACCTTTCCAAGCTCAATTAACTCCCTAAGTTAGTTGGCTTGGTCGTAGTAAGGGTTCTAAGGTCTGGTTCTACGCGTATCAATACGTGTGGAACTTGGTCTAATCACAAGTATTCTTGAAAAACCTAAGTCTTGATCCTATTCATTTTTAGGGTTGTTACATTATCCCCCCCTTAGGAACATTTGTCCCCGAATGACACTACTACTTCATGTTGTAATGTCAGTCAGGTCGTAATAACAACACTATACACAGTCAATCAATAGCAACAAAGTACGGGGAGGTAAGGAAGCATAGGTTTAAAAGTATAAAGTCTAACCTCAAGAGTTGAACAGGTGAGGGTAGCGGGCCCTCATGTCGGCCTCAGCTTCCCACGTAGCACCATCAACAAGATGATTTCACCACAATACTTTCACTGTGGCAATCTCCTTGTTCCTCAGTCGCTTGACCTGTCTGTCTAAGATCTCAACCGGTACCTCCTCATAAGACAAGTCTTCATCAACCCCCAAACCTTCAACAGGTAAGATTGATGCTGGATCACCTAGGCACTTCTTCAACATAGATACATGAAAAATTGGATGGACAGAAGCTAACTCTGCGGGCAATGCCAACTCATAGGCCACCTCACCCACACGCTGTAGGATCTCATATGGCCCAACATATCTCGGACTTATCTTCCCCTTCCTACCAAATTTCATCACCCCTTTCATAGGTGATATTTTTAAGTAAACCTGGTCACCAACATCAAACTCTAAGGGTCGCTTTCTGTTATCAGCATATGACTTCTGCCGACTGTACGCAGTAGCCAACCTATCCCTAATTATTCTGACCTTCTCTAAGGCCTCATGAATGCTCTTCGGCCCCAAAATGGATGACTCTCCAACCTCGAACCACCAAACTGGAGATCTACAACTCCTACCATACAATGCCTCAAACGGTGCCATCTTAATGCTGGAGTGATAACTATTATTATATGAGAACTCTATCAAAGGTAGATGGTCATCCCAGTTACCTCTGAAGTCAATCACACACGCCCTCAACATATCCTCCAATGTCTGAATGGTGCGCTCTGCCTGCCCATCTGTCTGAGGGTGAAAGGCAGTGCTAAGCTTCACCTACGTGCCCAAGCTCTTCTGGAAAGATCTCCAGAAATGAGAAGTAAACTGAGATCCTCTGTCTGAAATAATAGACAAGGGAATCCCATGCCATCTCACAATCTCATCAATGTAGAGCCTCGCATAATCCTCGGCTCTGTAAGTAGACTTTACAGGGATAAAGTGGGCAGACTTAGTCAATCTGTCCACAATAACCCATATAGAGTCATGCTGCCTCCTAGTCCTCGGAAGCCCAACCACGAAGTCCATATTAATGGCCTCCCATTTCTAAGTTGGAACCTCAATAATCTGCGTCAGACCACCAGGCTTAAGATGCTCTGCCTTAACCTGCTGACAATTAGGACACTTGGCCACATACTCTGCAATGTCCTTCCTCATGCCATCCCACCAATAAATCTGCTTGAGATCATGATACATTTTGGTGGAACCTGGATGTATAGAATATCTGGAACCATGGGCCTCTGCAACAATCCTGGTCCGCAAATCACCCGCATCTGGTACACACAGCCTGTCCTGATATCTAAGTATGCCATCACCTCCCAAAGCGAAAGACTCATTCATCTTCAGCAGTACTGAGTCCTTCAACTCCATCAACACGGGATCTAGATGCTGACCCTGCTTGACTTCAACTACCAAGGATGATTCAGAACTAGGATGAACTGAAACATCCCCACTAGTGGAGTCAACCAAACACACACCCAGTCTGGCCAGTCTGTGTACATCTTTTACCAGCTCCCTCTTCTCATCCTCAATGTGAGCTGTACTTCCCATGCTCATCCAGCTCAAAGCATCAGCTACAACATTATCCTTACCTGGATGATAGTGCACATTCATGTCATAATCCTTCAACAGCTCCAACCATCTCCGCTGACGTAGATTCAACTCCCTCTATGTGAACACGTATGGGAGACTTTTATGGTCTGTGAACACATCTACATGCACTCCATACAGATAATTCCTCCACAGCTTCAGTGCAAATACCACAGCTGCCAACTCAAGGTCATGAGTGGGATAATTCTTCTCATGAACCTTGAGTTGTCTAGATGCATAGGCTATCACCTTACCAACCTGCATAAGAACACAACCCAAACCAACCCTAGATGCATCACAGTAAACAGTATAGTTCTCACCACACATAGGCAAGGTAAGCACCGGGGCTGAAGTGAGTCTGTCCTTGATCTCCTGGAAACTCTTCTCACAAGTCTCCGTCTATTCGAACTTGGCTTTCTTCTTAGTCAAAGCTGTCAATGGGGCAGCAATGGAAGAAAAGCCCTCCAAAAATCTGCGATAGTAACCAGCCAACCCCAAAAAGCTACGGATGTCAGTAGGAGTAAGAGGTTTTGGCCAGTTCTTCACAGCCTTAGTATTCCTGGGATCCACCTCCACGCCCTGATCGGACACAACATGACCCAGGAAGGTCACTCATCTCAGCCAAAATTCACATTTGCTGAATTTGGCATACAACTGATGTTGTCTAAGTACCTGCGAGGTTAGTCTCAAATGCTGTTCATGCTCTTCCTTGGTCTTAGAGTAGATGAGAATGTCATCAATGAATACTATGATGAAAGAGTCAAGGTATTCACGGAAGACCCTGTTCATGAGGTCCATAAATGCAGCAGGTGCATTCGTGAGACCAAATGACATGACTAAAAACTCATAGTGACCATAGCGGGTACGAAAGGCTGTCTTTGGGATATCTCCATCCCTAACCCTAAGCTGATGATACCCTGAACGAAGATCAATCTTAGAGAAGAAACTAGAACCTTGGAGTTGGTCAAACAGATCATCTATTCTGGGGAGTGGATACTTATTCTTTATAGTGACTTTGTTGAGCTGCCGATAATCGATACACATTCTAAGGGGTCCATCCTTCTTCTTTACAAACAACACTGGAGCGCCCCAAGGGGATATGCTCGGTTGAATGAAACCCTTGTCAGTGAGATCTTTCAACTGCAGCTTCAACTCTTTGAGTTCAGCTGGAGCCATTCTGTAAGGAGGAATTGAGATTGGTTTAGTATCGGGTTCTAAATCGATACCAAAGTCAATCTCTCGAAGGGGAGCGACTCGAGGTAAATCATTAGGAAACACATCTAAGAACTCATTCACTACAGGTACTGAGTTTATGGAAGGAATGTCATGGTCTAAATCATTAACACTCACAAGATGACACAATAACCCCTTGGACATCATTTTATTGGCCTTAAGGTTAGAAATCAAGGGGTTAGGACGACTCGAATTGTACCCCTCCCAGACTAACTCTTCTTCATTAGGAAAGCGAAATCTCACCACTCTACTACGACAGTCCAAGCAAGCATAACAACTGTGAAGCCAATCCATGCCAAGAATAACATCAAAATCATACATGGGTAACTCAACCAAATTTGCACACATAGTTTTACCACTCACAACTATTGGGCAATCCTTGTGTACTCTATCAGCTTACATTCTCTCCTAAAGGTGTACTAACCACTATAGGATCATGCAGAACTTTAGGCAATATCTCAAAAGTAAGAGCAAGCAGAGGAGTTACAAAGGAAAGTGTAGACCCTGGATCAAGTAAAGCATAAACAGAAGTTGAGAATACTTGCAGCATACCTGTGACCACATCAGCGGACTTATCCTGCTCCTCTCTGCCCTTCAGGGCATAGAACCTGTTCCTCTTAGGAGGATCGGCTGCTACTGCACTCTGTGGATTAGGCCTAGGCTGAGTATTACCTCCAGCCTGACCTCTGTTCTGTTGACAGTCTCTGACCATGTGTCCACTCTTACCACCACCGAAGCAGGCATTAGTGACCTGTCTGCACTCTCCACTGTGAGCTCGGCCACACTTAGCACAATTCTTCTTAGTACGCTGCATCTCACCTCCATTTCCCTTCTTGGGCTCAGGTCTGCCTCCTTTAGGTGTAGCACTCCTCTGAGGATTAGAATTCCTGGAACTCTGTTGCCCCTTTTTCAACCTTGGCTGCTCACGAACACCAAAGTTATTCATGTGGCCTCCATGACTGGGTCCTGCCTGGTCTTGAGGCCTGGGCCTCCTAGCATCACGAACACCTCTTTTTCTGCGGCTGTCCTCTACCTGCTGGACATGCACCATCAACCCGGAAAGATCCATATTGTCATGGAGCATAGCAGATCGACACTCTTCCTCCAGGTCTCCATTTCTTCCTGTGAGGAACCTGCTCATCTCATCCCTGCTGTTAGAAACCAGGGAAGTAGCATACCTTGACAGCTTAACAAACTTCAGGGAATACTCCCTGACTGTCATGGAGCCTTGTTTGAGTTTGATGAATTCCTCAACCTTGGCCTCCCTCATCTCCCTGGGAAAAAATCTCTCCAGAAATGCTGTCTTGAACAGCTCCCATGTGACTGGTACTCCACCTAAGACACGGCTATCTTGCCACATCTTGCACTAAGTCTGTGCTACATCCTTGAGCTGATAGAAAGCCAGCTCAGCATTCTCAATGTCAGTGGCCCCCATAGCCACCAGGATCTTATGCACCTCATCTACAAACTCTTGAGAATCCTCCGATGCCTTAAACCCTGTGAAAATGGGAGGATTCATCCTCGTGAAATCCCTCAGTCTGTCAGCCATGCTACGGACCGGTGGGTTCTCCCTCTGAACATCCTGTCTGTTGACCTGGGCAGTCATAGCCTGGGCCTGCATGGTAATGGCCTGTGCCATTTGGGCCAAAGATGCCAGCACCTCAGCATCAGTCTACCCAGCTGGGTTAGCTGGCATGGCCACTCCTTCAGCTGGAGCCTGGGGTAGATCCTGATTATCCCTAGCAGCTGCTCCTCCTCTCCTCTGTCCAAATCCTCTCCTAGTGTTCATTCTCTGGAAAAACAAAAAGGATTGATGTTAGACACGCTCATAACACCAAGAATTCAGGCATTTAGAAAAGCACGATAAGATCAGAAGAAGGGAAACATTCCTACGCATCATGCAGTCTCTAATCCAGGATAGTGGTGCACTTCACTACCATGACTTAGAAACTACTCAATGTGGTTGATGTGAACTTATTATTTTCGTAATTTAACCTAGTGCTCTGATACTAACTTTGTCACGACTGGAATCTAGACCCCAGACGAGACCGGCGACGTTGACATCTCAGAGGTCGCAGACAAGCCTACTTACGTCATTCTTACTTTACATAGGTTAATTTTAGCGGAAAATTTGAAACTTTTTGTTTCTAAACATTACTTACTAAACATTTCTAATACATTCGTAATTCGTTCAACATCAACCATCTAAACATTAAGAGATAATCAAATGAAAGAAATAGTCCAATAATATAATCGTATAATTGCCAAAATGGCATCCATACATAGTCTGAATAAAATAAGAAAGAAACGCTAGTGGAACATGCTCCACTAGCTCAACTCCTAAACTAAGCTAGAACATAAACAGTAGCATCCTCGAAAGCATGAGGACCTACCAAAACCGGATGAATGCTGGACGTCCGAATAACTGCAGCGATGATCCTGTAGCTCTACCGTCCACCTGTGCCTGCACCTAAAATAGTAGAGTTTGTATAGGGTTAGTACACACTTGTACTAAGTATGGGTATATGCAAGCACACACCAAGGACATGCATGAGAAAGAATAGCTCTTTCCTAACAACATGATTTTTGGAAGTCAGGTCAGTGGACTTGCCAAATTGAGATTAGGAAAGTTTCCAAATTTGGATTAGGAAAGTAAGTGAGCTTTCCAAATTTGGATTAGGAAAGTGATACCATGAGAATAACATACTTCATCATATGTTTCACATTTGCACACAGCACATAACATTTACACATAGCACATTTCATATAGCATACAGTACATTTTACATGTAGCACATAACTTCTTTCATATCCTTCATTCATATGCCATGAGACCTTGGAATCATGGACTTGACATTAAGACATCCCAGAAATGAGCGCTCAACATATGGGACCTCAACTAGGGAGTCCTCATTAGCAAACACAGAGTCTGCTTCATTCATTCATACGTACTTCATTTCATTTTGTTCATAGTCCAGTGTAACCACCAGTTATACCTAGGATGTAGTTTAAGACTTTCATTAGGTTCGTTGTGCAATGACCAAGAATGACCTAATGTCATTACTTGAATCTAACTCACCTTTTGATTATCCTATGCTAACACCTTTGGTATTCATTCATTTCATTATGTGCATCATTTGAGGCTGGCCTCATTCATTCATTGGGAACTTTAAGTTTAACCGACATAGATCATGTGAGCATCATGAAATCCAGTGTCTCCCCCACACCGAAAAGAGGTGGGATCACCGGCCAAAGTGATCCAATAACATGCTAGCGTATAAGGGAATTTAACCCCGCCAGATCCCTATATTGGCAGTATAGGTTCGAAGACTAGGATATATAAGAAGACCCATACCCGGCAAGCCGGACAGTTTCATCTCATGAGAGTTACGTGAACCTCCGCCCTTCCCGAAAGAAGGCATCACCGCTCATAGCTAGTCTATCGGTGCTCAGTATAAAGTTCCATTTCATTCATCTCATACATCATGGAAGCTGGCTTCTAATATGAGGACATCATAGCTCATTAGATAATTTCTCATCTCATCATTCGTATTGAGTGTGTTAAGCTCAATACTCTCATTAGAGTGTTCATAGAGACTTGTCTCTTCATTATCTTACACCCTCATAGGTGAGTACGTGTTGGTAACATTTACTTAGGCTCATTTGAGATTACTCTCATCATTTACATTAGCCTCATATCATGTTGTCACCACATTCATTATCATTAGCACCTTTGCTTTTCATAGTTACTCACCTCTTATTATGTGAATGTTCATTTCATCATTTCATTGTTCATCTCATCATATGCCAATGCACTTGGCCATTTAGTGTATTTACACTCATACTTAACCCTTCTAGGGTTCATCATTTCATTTCATACGTCTTAGGTTCACTTACTTTTGAACGTATGTTAGACTTATGTGTCTATACACACAAGCCATGAGGCTTCATTCGTAGTTCATTAAGTAATTCTTACATTCCTAAGATTATGTAGTACCAGACTTATGTATCTTGTAGTTATGCCAAGATCTTGAATTTGATCTAAGTAGGTGTCATTATTCTTGGATTATTCGTTCGCGTATGACTTATGTATCAAACGGAAGTTTGGGCAAGGAATCCCAAGTCTTGAATCAATTGAATGTCATTTACATTACTAATTGATTTTATTCTAATAGTCATAACATTTTTAACTCTAAGTCAACTCACAATGTTTACATTGAAGGTTTACTTTTCTACTTAAAGTCTTTCTTACATTGGCCGATGGGTTGCGGGTTCAAGCCCCCACAACCCCATTTTCGTATTTCTCTTATTTGTTTCGGCTCATATGAGGCTTTGGGACCCGAGGTTGAGTCCCCTCAGCCACACTAAATTATTCTTTAATTTCCCTTCCCTTCCATTCGCTTAGGCAGAGAGGTTGTGGGTTCGAACCCCCACAACCTCTTTATTTTATTCTCCTTTTGAAAGTTGACTTATTTGAGTTGAGTGTGAGGTTGTGGGGTCGAATCCCCACAGCCTCATTTTATTTTTATATTTATCTCCCTCATCCGCATAGAGGTCGTGGGTTCGAATCCCATGCCTCTCAAAATTTTTCTTTATTTTTCCTTTTCCTTTGTTTCTAACCGAGAGGGTGTGGGTTCGAATCCCACCCCTCTCATTTCTTAATTTCTTTTTCTTCACACTTATTTCCCAGCCAAGACAGGTTCGAATCCCCCTCACCACACGAATTTTCTTCTTCTTCAATTAAATCCCTTTTTTTTTTATTTTAAAGGGGTGAGGTCTCGGGTTCGACCCTCAATGACCTCACCTAATCTTCCTTATTTTTCTTTGCATTCTAAACATCTTAATTTGGCAGAGATATATCAACAAAATGCTGGAAATTCAAAGTAACTTCTTTACTCATTTTTATCTCCATTTGTTAGTAGATTCATAGGACAATACATAGTTCGTTTGGTACGTTCTTTAATGCAATTTTTCAGGAATTCTTAACCAAAATGTTTACTCCTCAATTCAGCCACACTTTATGTCACATGAACATCACATTTTACTTCAATTAGTGTACATAAAACAACCAACAAAATCAAGCCCCTTGGCCGAGACTCAACATGCCATACACATTTTGTTTTCTTAATTCGAACACACACATGGTTGTCTTTTCATGAATTAACGTACATCCAATACATTAACATTCAGCACAAACATCACATAATCCTAAGTCTACCAGCATTCATACCAACCTACATTCGTTGGGAGCTAATGATAGGGACATGCAACAGGGGAATCAACCTTAGTTTTTGAGCCGAATATACTGAGTCCTAGGGGTCTCTTGGGAAAGGGACCAAGAGTAAGAAGACCCATACCTTCGTTTTCTTGTTAAATCTCCAGAATGCTACCCAAGAACCTCTCCAAAAATCAGTCCAAACACCCACACTCACACCTCACCCGACTAGCGTAGTATGCTTTGCTTAACGTTACCGAATTGCTTTCTCTTTTGTGTTTTGCTTGTGAATTCTTCAAGCATGAAGAATTTTTGTTTTCTTTCTGACTTTTGTTCACGGTTGTAGCCAGAGAGTGTGTGAGAAAGAGAGAGAGAAATCGTGCAAAGAGAGTGGGGGAAATGGGAGATAGAAGTCTTGTAGAAGTAGGACTTTGTGGGTTTGAATTAGTCAACTTAATAATTAATCAAAATTAATAAAAAATCTGATTTCTTTTTCCTAAATCAGCTAATATTAATTATTTATTAAAAACTAAGTTAACACATTAAAATAAAAGCAAGTTTAATCTTGCTTCTAGTAGCGCTGGAACCCGAGTGACCCCATTTGCGAGAAATGGGTCACTTCGGGTTGCCCCACCCGAAATCCCCTAAATAAATAAATAAATTAATTAATTAATTAATTCGTCAGGGTAATTACAATATTACCCTTGGCTTGGAAAAGACCATTTTACCCTTGGACTCTCAAAACTTAAGATTTCTTCTTTTGAGTCCGGTAAAAACTCTTTCAATTAAATCTTCATTTTCGCAAGCCTCACATGGTTGGTTCCAACCTTTCCAAGCTCAATTAACTCCCTAAGTTAGTTGGCTTGGTCGTAGTAAGGGTTCTGAGGTCTGGTTCTACGCGTATCAATACGTGCGGACCTTGGTCTAATCACAAGCATTCTTGAAAAACCTAAGTCTTGATCCTATTAATTTTTAGGGTTGTTACAAATACGAGGAGATTAATTGCTAGAACGGAGGATGGAGGTGTAGCTAATGAGAGGATCCCTCCTCGGGTTGACCAAGTTCCTATTTTTGGCCTAGAGGAAGAAAATGAGGTTCTCCTTCAAGAACCTCAAGTGCCTCCGAAACCTCAAGGGCCTCAAGTGCCTCCTATGCCTCAACCTCCTTTTGTTGAGGAAGATATGACTAATGCAGAGTTGAGGGCTGCCCTAATCAACTTGATCCAACTCATGACGGCTCAATCTCATGTTGTCAATAATCACTTTGTTTGCCAAGTTAATCAAGGAGATAGACCCCAATATAATGCTAGTACTCCCGCTTCTAGAATTCGGTATTTCATGAGGATGAACCCTCCTACTTTTCATGGCACTAAGGTGGATGAAGCTCCAAAAGGTTTCATAGATGAGGTTTTCAAAGTGGTAGATGTTATGGGTGTGACCCCTAGGGAGAAAGCGGAGTTAGCCGCTTACAAACTTAAAGAGGTGGCTCAAGTGTGATATGAGCAATTGAGGGGTCAGAGACCCTTAGAAAGAGTTCCGGTTGATTGGGAGGAATTCAAAGAGGCTTTCCTCGATAAGTTCTTTCCCCTATAGTGGAGGTAGAAGAAGATAGTTTAATTCATGAACCTTCGTCAAGGGGGAATTAGTGTGCAACAGTGCTCTATTAAATTCACCCAACTCTCTAAGTATGCCGCAACCATGGTAGCCAACCCTAGGGCTAGGACTAACAAATTTTTCATGGGAGTGTCTAGATTGGTGGATAAAGAGTGTCGTACGGCAATGCTTCTTAATGACATGGATATTTCTAGTCTCATGGTGTATGCCTAATAAATTGAGGAATAAAAAATTAGGAATATAAGACAAAAGGGTAAGAGGGCCATGTCGGATGATTCTACTCACCAAAAACCTAACAAGAGGTTATATTTCCAATATTCTTCCATGGGAAACAAGGATAGAGCTCCCAATCAAAATTCCCAAGGTGGTGGCCACACTTTTGAGAGGACTAGGTGTACTTCTTGTTGGAAGCAACATTTGGGTTAGTGTCTTGCCGGAACGGATGTTTGTTTTAGTTGTGGTAGCAAGGACCACAAGATGAGGGACTGACCTAACATCAAAGGAAGAGGGAAAGATTTCAATCAAGCTTCCCTATATCCTAATGATCCAAAGAAGAACCCTTCCTATGGGATGGGAGCTAGGAAGGAAAATTAATCCGGAGTTGATGGTCTTGGTAAGTATTAACCCTTTATAATTTTTGTTTTTATGTCTTGAAATGAATTAATATAGTTTTATACTTCATATGATAATGTCATCTTGATGAATTGCTCAAAGAATGGATTTTTGAAAAATAGCTTGTTTAACAGTGTTACAGTGACCAGCTCACTGTAAAAATTTTGCATTTGAAGAAAAACTACCTTGCCTTGATTGAAGTTTCAATGTGTTCAAAAGTGTTGTATATTATAATGTTTAATGTTGGAGAAGGTGTATCCTCCATAAAAGAAGAATAAGAATGAATTGTGAATTTGTGAAGTTTATAAAGTACTTGTGTTGCAAAGTGTTTAAAAGTGTGAATTTGTGCTCTTTTTTAGTTGATGCTTTGATTTTTGAATGTTTTATCATGATTGTAATGTGTTATTTGTTTCTAAGTGAGTCCTCGATGGTCTTAAAGTTTTAGTGTCATTCCAGGACGACTGTTATTCCAAGTGGGGGAGAACCCTAAAACGAACTAAGGTGAACTAGAGCTTCGTGATGTTTTCTTGAGTTAGTTTTAAGTTAAAATTAGTTACATTGATGCTTTTAGTCGGTGTGTGAAGCTTGGTGAAGTTTCGAGGTCAAACGTCCGAGAACGTCCATAACGTTCGCAAAGTGTGCCTTAGAGTGTCCTTGTGTGTCTTGATGTGTTTGAGTGAGTTTTACGTGTTCGTTTTGTTTGAAATTGATGTGGGGTGTTCCTAGGACCTAGATGACTCAGTTTAGTTGTTTAATGTTCGGGTATTAACCCACCTAGGACCCACGAGGGGCCGTAGAAGAGAACCCCACCTCTTCGCAACAAGCTGCCAAAACAGTGACCAAACGACAACCCAAGGGACGGTCCATTGGTCAACCAACGGTCCGTCAACCAGGGAGTCAATTGGCCCTTCAAGGAAGTATGGACAGCTTGTGAATGGTGCTAAGTCTCAATCAACGAGACCCCACCAATGGGCCGTTTGTTGAGAAACGGTCCGCTGGTTGGTCCGTCTGTGAGACTTCCCAAAAGCTGTAATTTCCGTGTAAAGTCTTGAGGTGTTTGGTAAATTCAACCCAAGTCTTTTATGAACCTAGGGATTTATGTTTAGTGTAATTCAGGTATAATAAAGTATTTCAATCCCTAAGACCTAATTTTAGACCTCATTTCCTAAAACCCAAAACCCCTCTCCCTTAGAATTCTCTCTCAAGTCTCTTTGGAAGCTAGAAGTCAAGAAGAGCAAGGAAGGCTGTTGGTGGCACTGTTCTTCATCAAAACTTTGGAATTACTCTTATATAAGGTATGGTATCCATCCTTGAACCCTCTTCCATTCAAGGAGTCCTTTCTAAAAGATATCAAAAAGGGTTTTGAAACTCTACTTTCTTCTATCTTTGATTCTAAGCATTGGTCTTCTTGTAAAAGTGTTTTAATGATTCAAATGTGTTTCTTATAGTATTAATTGATGATTTAAAATTTCAAAAACCTAATGAACTTATGTTTATGCATATTTCAAACTTTTAGCTTATGAAATGGGTTAAGTGAACAAGTTTGTGTAGGGTATGGACTTTGGTTTTCTTGTGTTGTTATTATGGTTTAGCTACTGCCCCAAGGGACTTATTATGATGAAATATTGAGAAATTGGTTATAGGTGGTGATGGATTTGTTAAATTTTGAGTTTCTTATATTGTATAATTCTTATTATAGATTGCTCTTGAGTGGTATGATCCACCTTCTTGGTGGCGCCATTTATTTGATGAACTTGATATTATTTAGTATGTATTGTGAGTGTGTCTTTGAATGCCTAGTGTGTGAAATGAAGTGATATTGAAGATGGGTCTTGTATTTTGTTTTGTGAAGCTCGAATTGCATATTTGGCTTAGATTATGCCTAAATGAAGTATATGATTATGTAAAGTGTGTGATATGATGAATGAAGGTCTAAAGCATGTATAGAAGTTAATGTGAATGAAATGATGCTTATTTGCAAGGTATGCTCACATGTACACATACACACACTTAATTGAATGAATGAAGATAAGTTGAGTAAAAAGGGGAGCTTTGGGTGAACACTCTTCGTGAGTTGAGATTAAGTGTTTAGTAGCAACATCACTACATCCCATGAGCTTTCTAATATAGGTCGGAGTGTCACGACCGGAGTCTAGACCCCAGACAAGACCGGCGTCGTTGACCTCTCAGAGGTCGCAGACAAGCCTACATACGTCATCCTTACTTCATCTAGTTTAATTTTAGCGGAAAATTTGAAACTTCTTGTTTCTTATCATGCATAAAGGTAATTCTACTTACATTCATAATGTTCACAATCAACCATCTAACATTAAGATATTCAACTGAAAGAAATAGTTCAATACTGCATTAAATGTATAATTACCAAAATGGCACCAATACAATGTTTGAAATAAAAACGGAAAGAAACACTAGTGGAACATACTCCACTAGCTAAAGCCTATATCTAAGCTAGATAGTAACGGTAGACATCCTCAAAAGCATGAGGGCCTACCAAGTCCGGATTAAAGCTCCACGTCCGGATAGCTGCAACGTCAACCTGTAAGCTCTAGCGTTCACCTGTGCCTGCACCTAAAAATATAGAGTTGTATGGGATTAGTACACACTTGTACTAAGTATGGGTATATGCAAGAACACACCAAGGACATTCATGAGGAAGAATAACTCTTTCCTAACAACATGATTATGGAAAGTCAAGTCAGTGGACTTGCCAAATTGGGATTAGGAAAGTTAGTGAACTTTCCAAATTTGGATTAGGAAAGTCAGTGAGCTTTCAAAATTGGATTAGGAAAGTCATGCCATGAGAGTAACATGCATCATCATACTTATCATATTGCACACAACACATAACATCTTACACATAACACATATCACATAGCATATAGCACATAACAACTTTTATAACATTCATTCATATGCCATGAGACCTTGGAATCATGGACTTGACAATAAGACTTTCCAAAATGAGGGCTCAACATATGGGACCTCAACTAGGGAGTCTTAATTAGCAAACACAGAGCCTGCTTCATTCTTTCATACGTACTTCATTTCATTTCGTTCATAGGCTAGTGTGAGCACCAACTATACCTAAGATGTAGTTTAAGACTTTTATCGGGTTTGTTGTGCAATGATCAAGAATAACCTAGTGTCATTACTTGAGTCTAGCTAACCTCTTGATTATCCTATCCTAACACCTTTGGTATCATTCATTTCATTATGTGCATCATTTGAGGTTGGCCTCATTCATTCATTGGGAACTTTAACTTTAACCGATATAGATCATGTGAGCATCATGAAATCTATTGTCTCCCCCACATCGAAAAGAGGTGGAATCATCGGCCAAAGTGACCCAAAACATGCTAGCGTACATGGGAATTTAACCCCGCCAGATCCCTATACTGGCAGTATAGGTTCGAAGACTAGGAGATATAAGGAGACCCATACCCGGCAAGCCGAACAGTCTTATCTCGCGTGAGTTACGTGAACCTCCGCCCTTCCGAAAAGAAGGCATCACCGCTCATAGCTAGTCTATCGGTGCTCAGTATGAAGTTCCATTACATTCAACTCATACGTCATGGAAGCTGGTTTCTAGTATGAGGACATCATAGCTCAATAGATGATTTCTCATCTAATCACTAGTATTAAGTGTGTTAATGTCACGACCCGAAAGCACCCCCTAAAAGTTAGGGAAAACCTTCGAATCATGACCGGGCGTACTTGACCCCTTTGGGGTCTCGTACAATCCCTCTAACTAGCATTCATAACATAAAGCATGAAAAGTAGTGCGTAATTAAAACTTTTCGCAATAATAATAATAAAAGAAGTCTTTTCATAAATACTAGGAAATCTTATCGTCACAAGCCAACTTAAAGACACAACTGGGAATCTTAGGGACACGACCCTTTACAATAAAAGTAAATACATTTTTAAGTCTTAATAAAGAAACTATGAAACATAAAACTATGTCCTCGAATATATGAGGACATACCCAATTCTTGAGAGATAGAATTCCCAAGCTTCAACTCTGATCCTCCAAACAGGCTTCCAACCTATACTCATAAGGTATATAAAAGTATGGGGTTAGTACAACAATGTACTAAGTATGGCATATGCAAAAAACATACGAAAAGGGACATTTTAGTTAAAATAACTTTTCAGGCAATTAAAGCAATATTCATGAATCTAGAAACAAACCAACATAAGAATCGATAATCAACACTTTATGGCAACTTTATCAAAACTTAGAGTAATCAAAAGGAACATTTTAATGAACTTACTAAACTTACAATGAAAATTAAACAAAGTATCACAGTGAACATAATGGATTCTTACAATGGAGACCTTACAGTGAATGGTACGATCCAAGTCATATGAAATCTTTTCCTTTGAAGTTTCCCTAACACAAGGTTATCCTAAGACTCCCTAAGGTGAGCTAAGAAGGGATTTTCATTACACCTCCCTTCAAAGCAAACCAAAGCGACCCTTAAAACTACCAAATCTTAGGCTTACTTCGTTGGAAATCAAATCCACGCCCTTGGCTAACATATGCAAAACACTCATGGAAATATAGGTCATACCAAGTGCAATGTGAGAGTAGCATCCCATACTACCACTCCCACTTAGTACTCCTAATGGATCCCATTTACTCAAGTACTCCACAATAATTCTCCATAACACTACACCATAGTACTCATTCACACGGATTTCATGAAGGTACTCTTCTCCCATAGTAGGTATAGGTCACACCAAGTGCAATGTGAGAATAGCATCCCATACTACTACTCCCACTCAATGCTCCTACTCGGTAACTAATGTGGATTGAGCACTTCACGACATACATACACAAATTCAACAATATACAAGATAATTAGTTTCAAATCAATTCTTTTGTGGGAGTTAGCTTAACCGACAAAGACCATGAGAGCTAGACATGGAATCTCGATATTAACCCCTATCGGATGAGGGATCCTTACTTGCCTAGTGTAAGGTCATGCTTCTAAGCGTTTACATGGCTTTTCCAATAGCTACACCTATGCGGGCACATAGTTAAGGGATAAGGAGATTGCTACTAAGTAACTCACTCTCTACTAACGAGGAAGACTCATCTCAAGAGGTACTTTGGATTACAACATCTCAACTCACGAAGTGCAATCCAACTCCCCTTCATATCCTCTTGGTGCTAGGCATAACTCCCCATGGATTTCTCAATATAATAGTCTATCTTAGAAAGCTCACTAGGAATGGAGAGGTTGCTACTAGACACTACGTCTCAACTCACGAAGTGTGTCAACCTCAAGATTCCCCTTTTTGCTCTACTTGGTATAATACATTCTTTAAAGTGTGTGTGTGTGTACATGTGTACACTTTGCATATAAGAAACATCTCATTATCAACAAGTTCTACGCATACTTTAACCTCGATTCATCGAGTTACACACTCTACATGCTTCTCATAATCATATACTTTATTTATACATAAACTAGGTCAAGCATGCAATTCAAGCTACACCAAACACAATAGAAGACCCATATACAATATATCTTCATTTAACATATTATACCTTCAAGATTACCTACTCAACACATACTAAACAACATCAAGCTCATTAATTAGCACCGCCACCCATAAGGTGGACCATACCACTCAAATAGCAATTCATAATAAGAAATATACAATGAGAACAACTCATCAACAATTCAAACAATCATCACCCATTATCAATTTATCAATATTTCACCATATTAAGGCCCTTAGGACAGTAGCTACACCAACATGATATACACAAGAAGACCCAAGTTCATACCTTACTCAAATCATGCTCACATAACCCATTTTTAAGTCAAAAGTTGAAGTATGCATAAACAAGAGTTTCATGGAGTTTTGACATCAAAATCATCAATTCAAACCAAGATAAATACATTTAAACCATTAGAACTTATATACAAGAAGACCCATACTAGAAATCAAAGTTAGAAGAACATTGAGTTTAGAAACCCTTTTCAAAACCATTTTGGAAATTGGCTTCTTGAATGAAAAGATATTCAAGAATGGATACCATACCTTTAAGAGAAGGAAATCCACTAATTTTGATGAAGAAAAATTTCCAAGGAAGCCCTCCTTTCCTTCCTTGACTTCTAGCTTCCAATGGAGTCTTGAGAGAGTTTCTTTAGAGAGAGAGAGTTAAATTTAGAAGTGAGGGGGTCCTGTCTAGGTCTAGGGTTTAAAACTCATTTAATATAACCTAAAAATCCCTTCACAAACCGTCCAAACTCTTATTTAGACGTGGGGTGAATTTACAACTTCACCCCTGACTTGGCAGAAAAATCTGCGCACAGGGACAAGGCTTGCGACGACCTGCTTGTGACGAAGCGTCACGGGTGCAACGGCCCGTCCTGACCATCCGTTTCAAGCTTCAGTGGCTTGACAAGGGTCCCCTATACACCCTTGAAAAGTGTCCCATGACGAAACCTTGTGACGGGTCGTCACAGCCATGACTGGCCGTCGACTGCTCCTTCGCCAATGCTGCCTGGGACAGCCTGCTTACCAGGTGTTGGGTCCTTCCTCAAGGACCCTTCGATGGTCCTTGGGGATAATTTCCCGGATGTTTCCAACACAAATATGATCATCTATAAGTTTAACACCTCTCGAATGAATTTCATCCAAAACGAACACATAAAACTCGACGAAACTCGTCTAGATGTACAAGGTCAACTCAAGGCATAGCTTTCGAATGTCTTGGACGTTCTTGGTCGTTTGACCTCCAAACTTCATGAAACTTTGCAGACTTCCTAAGGAAACTAAACTAACTCTGTGTAACTTCAAATCAACTCAAGAAACAATCATGAGGCTCTAGTTCACCTTAGTTCATTTTGGGGCGTTATATTCTCCACCACTTGGAATAACATTCGTCCTCGAATGACACTTAAATTTTTAAGAACAACAAGGACTCTCTTAGCATCATATAATTCACTTAGATCATGATCAACCCATCAACAATCAAAGCATCAATTAACAAGGAACATCATTTCACACTTTCAACATTTATCAACATATATAACTTTTGCCAAACTCACAAAGTCAAAACTCAACCTTAAACTTATTTTATGGAGGAACTACCTTCTCCAACATTAAACATGCTCATATACAACAATTTTGCACATATTTAAACTTCAATTAAGGCAAGGCAAATTTTTCTCAAATTGCAAATTTTTCATAGTGAACATTCACTGTAACACTGCCAAACATACAAAACTTTCAAAATTCCACTCTTTGAGCAATTTATCAAGATGACATGATCATATGAACTATAAAACCATATAAACTCATCTCATAACACAAAAGCAACAATAACAAAGAGTTGAGACTTACCAAAACCATCTATCCGGATTAATTATCCTTTCTAGCCCCCATCCCATAGGAAGGGTTCTTCTTGGGAGCATTATGATCTAGGGAAGCTTGATTGACATCTGTACCCCTTGATTTAAGGTTTGGGAAGTCCCTCATATTATGGCCTTTATTACCACATGCAAAATAACCATCCGATCCGGCAAGACACTTACCCCCATGTTGCTTGCCACAAGTAGGGCACCTAGCCCTTTCATAGGACTGACCACCACCTTGAGAGAGTAGATTTGGATCCCTATCCTTGTTTCCCATAGAAGAATCTTGGGGATAAAACCTCTTCTTAGGCCTTTGGTGACTAGAACATCCGACCTAGGTCTCTTACCCTCTTGCCTTATCTCCCTAATTTTGGACTCCTCAATTTGTTGTGCATAAACCATGAGCCTAGAGATATCCATGTCATTAAGAAGCATAGACGTACGACACTCTTTTTCCACCAAGCTAGACACGCCTATCACAAACTTGTTCATCCTAGCCCTATGGTTGGCTACCATGGTTGGGGCTTACTTAGAGAGTTGGGTGAATTTAAGAGAGTACTCTTGCACACTCATTCCCCCTTGACGGAGGTTCATGAATTCAACCATCTTCTTCTCCCTCCACTCTAAAGGAAAGAATCTATCTAGGAAATCCTCTTTGAATTCCTACCAATCAACCGGTCCTCTTTCTAAGGGTCTCTCACCACTCCATTGCTCATACCACACTTGAGCAACATCCTTAAGTTGGTAAGCGGCCAATTCCGCTTTCTCCCTAGGGGTCACACCCATAGCATCTACCACCTTGAAAACCTCATCTATGAAGCCTTGTGCATCTTCATCCACCTTAGTGCCATGAAAAGTAGGAGGGTTCATCCTCAAGAAATCCCGAATCCTAGAGGCGGGAGTACTAGCATTTGGTTGGGGCCTATCTCCTTGGTTAGCTTGGCCCACAAAGTGATTGTTGACAACTTGAGCTTGAGCCGTCATGAGTTGGGTCAAGTTCATTAGGGAATCCCTCAACTCCGCATTAGTCATATCACCCTCAACAAAAGGAGCTTGAGGCATAGGAGGCACTTGAGGTCCTTGAGGTTCTGGAGGCACTTGAGGTTCTTGAAGTGGAACCTCCTCATTTTCCTCCCCTAAGCCAACAATAGGAACTTGGTCAACTCGGGGAAGGACTCTCTCATTTGGTACACCTCCCTCCTCCCTTCTAGCGGTCGATCACCTCGTATTCATGTCCTAAAAACAAAAAAAGAAGAGGTTGAGAATAGACACCTTATATACTCAACTCTAAGGCACGATACTAGAATAGAGAATAAAGTGAAACTTCTAGCATCCTATAGCCTCTTGTCCATGGATGTGTCGTGACTCACACCAATGACGAAGATACTACTAGATGTGCCTTGTGAGACTTTCAGACATTAAACTATTTCCCAAAACCTTATGCTCTGATACCAAGTCTGTCACGACCCGAAAGCACCCCCTAAAAGTTAGGGAAAACCTTAGAATCATGACCGGGCGTACTTGACCCCTTTGGGATCTCGTACAAGCCCTCTAACTAGCATTCATAACATAAAGCATAAAAGTAGTGCGGAATTAAAAATTTTCACAATAATAATAATAAAAGAAGTCTTTTCATAAATACTAGGAAATCTTATCGTCACAAGCCAACTTAAAGACACAACTGGGAATCTTAGGGACACGACCCTTTACAATAAAAGTAAATACATTTTTAAGTCTTAATAAAGAAACTAAGAAACATAAAACTATGTCCTCGAATATATGAGGACATACCCAATTCTTGAGAGATAGAATTCCCAAGCTTCAACTTCGATCCTCCAAAAAGGCTTCCAACCTATACTCATAAGGTATATAAAAGTATGGGGTTAGTACAACAATGTACCAAGTATGGCATATGCAAAAAACATACAAAAAGGGACATTTTAGTAAAAATAACTTTTCATGCAATTAAAGCAATATTCATTAATCTAGAAACAAACCAACATAAGAATCGACAATCAACACTTTATGGCAACTTTACCAAAACTTAGACTAATCAAAAGGAACATTTCAATGAACTTACTAAACTTACAATGAAAATTGAATAAAGCATCACAGTGAACATAATGGATTCTTACAATGGAGACCTTACAGTGAATGGCACGATCCAAGTCATATGAACTCTTTTCCTTTGAAGTTTCCCTAACCCAAGGTTATCCTAAGACTCCCTAAGGTGAGCTAAGAAGGGATTTTCATTACACCTCCCTTCAAAGCACACCAAAGCGACCCTTTAAACTACCAAATCTTAGGCTTACTTCGTTGGAAATCAAATCCACGCCCTTGGCTAACATATGGAAAATACTCATAGAAATATAGGTCATACCAAGTGCAATCACTACACCATTTTAGGCCTACGGCCAACCCATTAAAGTGTAGCCTAAACTAGCAAAAAGTGTGGCCTTTGATAAAAGGCTACACTTTTGGACTTTAAGCAACACTTTTTAGGGGGTGGCCAAAAGAAGCGTAACCTTTGACATTAGGCAACACTTTTCAAATGTCGCCATTTTTGGCTACACTTGTAAAGCATGGCTAAAGAGGTATATGGGCACGCTTTGTTGTGATGCATTAGCAACACCTATTTTTTGTTATACTACACTTAAAAAGTGTTGCCTTTGCAGTGTTATTGGTTACACTTCAAAAGTGTTGCCTTTTACATGTCATCTAGAGAAACACTTATAAAGTGTTGTCTTTTATATGTCATCTAGAGCAACACTTATAAAGTTTAACTTTATATCTCATCTAGCGCAATACTTATAAAGTGTAACTACTCATCTAGAGCAACATTTATAAAGTGTAAGATTATATCTCATCTAGAGCAACACTAATAAAGTGTAACTTTATACCTCATCTAGAGCAACATTTATAAAGCGTAACTTTATATATCAAATAGAGCAAAAATTATAAAGTATAAATTTAACATTGGGCATCTTACAACAATACTTTTGAATTGCGCTGAAAGTAAAGATGCAAAAAATTATTTGTTTGTTGCTTTCACACAAAAGAGAACTCAAAATGCAACAACTAGTCATATTTGAAAATGACATTAATACTCCTGCTAGCTATTTGTCTGATGATCCATGGCTTCCACATCAATCTCAACGTACATTTATCCCTGCAGAAGAAGAGGAAAATTAAGTTTAGTCAATGAAAAAACAGAAATAAAGAGGAAAATTGTGGCTGATAGGATAGATTTCAAAGAAATTATGAATAAACAAAAGAATTTGACTGCTTCAGGGGGGAATATGCTGAACTTGAATTTTATGTTTTGAGATATCATCTTATGTTCCACTATATCGTTTTCAGGTTTGACTTCCTCTTCTCCGAAAAGTTAGGTATATCAGCCAGCTCAAATGCCACAAAGTTGAGCTTATCAAACGAGACAATAGCGAGTTGGCCAAGGATGGAGATATTATTTGACGCCTCCCAAGTTTTATTATTCCCTCTCGATCCATAATACCCGGAGTTTGCTAAAACCTCCGGCTTCCGAGTATCACCCATGAATGCATTCTCTTTCAACTTAAGAACCTCAAGGGATTCCTATTGCCCAAGTTTTGCTGCCTCACTCCATGCAAACCTTGTATTTCCCAAAGTTAACTTCTTAAAAGTACGTACATTATTATACAAAATTAAAATAAAATCATACTTTTTTCTCACCCCCAGAAGGTGTTGTTGCGGCATCTTGACCAGTAGTAGTAGCAGCAGCGCCAACAAGCCCAGTAGAAGCAATGGTCATTATAAGCTCCTCCACATTTTTCTTCTAAAAAAGGCTTGGCGAGTATGACTCCACCTTCACATTGGCTAATGTACCTATTTTCTCAGCCTAAATGGAGGCAAAAAAATATAAACATAATAAATACAAAAGTAAAGAGACTGGATCTAATTGCGTTGCAGTAAAGGAATGCCATCATCGTGAAGGATCAAGCAAGAATAAGTACAGTTTTTTCTTTGAAAACACCTGGCATAAAATCATTTCTAGGATTTGAACCAAGAAGCATATAGGGAAACTACATGGAGATGATGATATAGATATAACATCAAAAACTCACCGCATATGTAAGGTCAAGAGCTTTGATGGATTAATACGAGAATATAAGTCCAATACAATCGATGAATAATCAGATCATGCAGGAAATTTGGAAAATTCTTCTTTTATAGAATTAAGACGTATCATTGAAGAAGATATACAGATTAAAATTTTCAAACCATCATCCATGGAAAGTGATCCCGAGGACTCTGAAGAGAATTCCAATATTGAAGTTGATTTAGCAACCATCGTCTCCTAAAATTTTTAATACCGAGGACCAACCTCCTTGACCAAATAAAAAGCTCTTCAACAAAGGTTTGTGCTAATCTTTCTAGAGTTAGTGTCGCTTCAACTTGTTATAAAGGAATTGATTGTAGGAAGTTTGAAAGACATTTAGAACATAATGAAGAGGATGTGCTAGCTAGACAAACTACAAGACATGGAGAATATATGTACCTTCAATATTCCTGAATGCATTTGATCAAGAATGAGGGTGCACCTTTGAAACAATGCAAATGTGAGTCCAGAAATTATAATTCCACGATAATATTCCAGGTTAGCAACTATTTCATCAGGAAACCACGACCTGAACAGAATCTCCTCAACAGTGGCAATGATTGTTGCAGTTGCAACTCCTTGAATAAATAAAAATATATCTGACCATACACCTTTAGCCAGGTTAAAACTGCTGATGAGGTTGGAGGAGCCATGGAAAAACTGAAATCAACACAACCAATTTAGGAGTTCACATAATATATTAGTAAAACAAGGATGGTTCCTCTCCAAATAAACCTTTCTGAAAACTCTGTACCTGCAAGAAAGGCATGCAGCATCTGAGTAGTGCTATTAAAATATATTCTCCTTCAAAGCTCTAAACAGTCTAAGATAATCTCAACCTCAATCTAGTGATGAGATCCTATTGAAGAGCATGAAGAAGTTAGAGAGAAGAAACGGAAGAAGTCTTATTCACTTATCTGATGATCCTTCTAAGTCATAATTACAGTATTCCAGAACAAAGAGAGACTCAGATAGGCCAGGTGATTCCTCAAGAAGTTGTTATTTTGTCAACTTTAAAGCATTTGTTGACTTTTAAAAAATAGAACTTTTACCTTCTGCATTGAAGTCATAAATAGTCCATACTGCTCAAACGGTTTCTCATAACCATATATCCTTTTGCCCATAAAGTTACTAGTAAGAAAATAGACATGTAGAGGTCAATAATACAAATGATCTCAGTAGTCCTGAATGGCTTCTGTGTTGTCAAACTTTGCACAAGTATGGGAAGAAATGGACCAACCATTGGTTACCATAAAACAAGCACCATACATAGCTGAGTGAAATGAAAAATCCCAGTCTAAAACATGTTGACACATAGCTAAAATTTGCAGAAAGAATGAAGGCCCCCCATTGACTCTCCTCACGAGTAACATTTTAGTGACCTCACACTCTCGAAATGAAATAGAGACCATGTAATTTTAAATTAAAGGAGCATCTAAAGATGGATAAAAATTTTGCTTGTAAGAGGGTATGTACATTTTTCATCATTGTTTCCCCTATATCCAGCGGTGACACAACTTGAATGATCTTATTTTTATGGTGGAAAATTATAGTTAATGGAATAATTGTTATACAAGTTCTACTAATTACCTTTCGAATTTGAGTCATATATCAGACATTAGTCAACACTTCTACAGATATAATCAACTACAAGCAGTAGTTAAAGGAAGATACATTTTGGAGCAGCTAGCAATGAAAAATTTCAAGAAGAAGAAGTTGAAAAGAATTAAGAAACTACCTTGAGGATATAACCAGTATACATGTCTCACCTAAGCCGCTAAGCAACACCATTGTCTTCTGCAGTTAATGAATAAAACTATAAGATTCGTACCAAGTATAATATGTAGATCTTAGTAACAGAAAAAGAAGAACCGATAACAACGAAAATAATTGGACATACTAACAATCTTGTAGAATGATAGATAATCACATTATTGACGCTAATTGTTCCAAAAATTCTAAACAAAAGATAAAAGATACACAAGCAAAAGTCCAAGATAAAGCAATGGACAGTTTAATAATAGAAAAAGGCATACTTTGCATCCATGCTTTTCTGATAGTCGACTGAGAACATTCTCACACTTGTGACATATATCAGTCCAGAA
The DNA here is from genome assembly GCA_016801875.1 of Solanum sitiens. NCBI lineage: Eukaryota > Viridiplantae > Streptophyta > Magnoliopsida > Solanales > Solanaceae > Solanum > Solanum sitiens. The sequence continues at coordinate 158,904 of JABWTJ010000919.1, read as the reverse complement.
GACAACATTAAATCACTACAAGAGGAAGTAAGTTGATATGATATTATCAAAGAAATAATTGTTATAACCAAAAAAATCAATGCACAACAGTGTTGTCACCTCTGCATATTTTCCAAGGCGCAGCGATTCCAGAGATTGCGAGCTCTCTTGTGAAGGGAAATTAGGTACACAAAGGATGGACTGAAAAGAGTAGAAACAAATGATTGAATTACGGAAATAGAACTTCTTATTCACAATGATGTCCAAAATCAATAAGTGAAAGCTAGGACATGAAGTTCCGTAGGAAATGCATACACAAACTAAGGGAACCGAATGCAAGCATTAAAAACTGAAGTTCCTTAGGCAACCTATACACATGAAGTTACTAGGAATCATATTAGTGAAAGCTCCAATTCTACATCCAGCATTTAAAGTAGCACAAATTGAGGTTAAAATGAAAGGTCGCTTGAGATGTTTTTGCCATGTCATCAACGTCAAGAGGCGCCACTAAACGATTGAAGACTTCATTTCCAATCATGTTATACTTATATTACATTGGAATCAATTTCATATAGAAAACTTCCCTTATTTAAGGTGTTATGTATATATGCATTCAGAAGTTTCAATTATCATGTTGTCCAGATGAGCTTAAACTATTTTTCTATAAATGCGAGAGACACAACTTTTTAACATTGAGAAAAAAATACTTTCATCAAGAACATCTCTTCCATATGCATCCACCATGATATAGTATGAAGCTTTTTCTGGTTCACAGCCCATATGCTCCATGAGAGAAAACATCTCTGCAACACCCTAAGGATAGCCTGCATGACTATTAGACGATAACATCAATTCAGTTCGTTTAGATAATAAAGTTTGTAAGAGGAGAACTAGTGGAAGAGGGAAGCATAACTCAAAAATACCTATAGAAGAATGTACATGTAGTATTGTAAATGATTAGAGTACAACGTAGAATATGATGAAGATCTGGAAAAATGAAAACAACTCTAAGGAAGGTACAATAGAAAGCAGCAAACCACAAAACTTGTAAATTGACCTAGATAAAGACAGTGTATGTTGTATTTTACAAGGTTTCCAAGCTCAATACACACATTAATTCAAAGACTTACCTTTACGTGTAGGAACATTATTGTAAGTACAAAGTGCCTATCTCTCGAATTAAAATATTGTAGACCATATCTAGCAACTTCTAAAGCTTGATTTGCATCCAGGAATACTTTGTGGAACTTTAATCGTGGGATCTTCCACATTAAAGAGTGTCAACCAGGAAGTTTTCTCATCTAGAATTCCACCCTCCTCTCCATACACAGCAAATACTACAAAGCTCCCTTTGAAAAACTCATTTGTGAAGAAGATGCAAAATCAGTAACCAATCAACTATTTTGCTCAGACAAAAAAATGCAAGATACATATGAATCTCCATTCTGATATAACATGAACAATAGCCTAAAGGACTACTCTATTACATAATGCATAGCTAATTCTTGCAGATAGTCTATGGAAAAACATATAATTTCAAATATCATCTTTCCTGTTTGAAAACAGAACTACTTTTTTCAGCAAACACTCAAAAATTTTATCACAAAAAACACCTAAATATCACAAAAAACACCTAAATTTCAACTATTGTGAAGAGTCAGAACTCTCCACTATAGTGCAGTAAGCTTAACTGACTAAATTACCAACCTATACAAAAAATCTTACAAATCCACAAGATCACTAGTCAAAACTGATCCACTTTTGACAATAAAAACATATTTCAAAATGCAAAAGATCATAACCCTTTCTATTTTGAAATCACTATACACATAACAAACAACAAAAAACATACTTTTATGATCTTTTTTCACTACAATTTCAAAAAGGATCTCCATAAACAAGATGAATCTTGAAAAAGAAAAAATCTTTTTAGTTTCCTGTAAACACCCAAAAGAAAAAAATCAAAGAAAATGAAAAATACCTTTCTAGTGTAAGATATGTTTGGGCGGCACAAAGAGAGAGGAAGTGAAAGAGGAATAACAGTAGCAGTAGCAATGGCTGTCATGATTAATGAAAAGATTTTTTTTTTTCTTACATCCGTTGAACAGTTAGGGATTCATCATCTCAATACTCTTTTTGTCGGATCAAATTTATATTCGTACAAACCAGGGCCTTTGAAGGCGCGTTGGGATGGCGATAGATTTTTTTATTTTCTGCGGTAGGGCTTCGGATGGAGTCGTTGACCGTCGGAGAAGAGAAGAGGACGGCAATGGCGTCGAGCGAAGGTAGAGAAGATAATTTGTGTCAATATGGCGTGACAGATACTGATTTCTTCGAGGAAAGACGATGAAATGGAGATGGGAAGAGAAGAAGGGAGGTCGGCGGAGACCATGTTTGCTATTCTCATGAGAAACCCTGATAGCAAAAACTGTCACAAAGAAATTAAGGGCACTCTTGCTTTTCATAAATTGGGGGAAAATATACATATGTGGAATATTAATATTTCAACAAAAATTTTAATAGGCACACTTGTAAAGGATTTTTTTAAAATTTATTTTCATATAGAGCACACTTTAAAGTTTTTATGATTTATTATTAATGTTTATTTTTGGCAAATAAAAATGATAGGGAGAGTTAAAATTGTTGGAGGGAATATAAAATTTAAGAGAAAATTTTATGGACACACTTTTAATGTGTTGTTTTTACAATAATAAAAATAGAACACTTTAAAAGTGTGGTCAAATATGTTAATAATTGTTGCCATTATATCATATTGTAGCAACACTTATAAAGTTTAGCTTATACCATCAAAGAGTAAACTTTTCAAGTGTTGCCAATATCATTGTTGATAAAAGTTAAAAACATTGGGTACGCTTTAAAACTGTTCCCAAAAATACTTTAGGCAACACTTTAAAAGCGTAGTCCAGAATTAGTGTGGCTGTAGACCTAAAATGGTGTAGTGAATGTGAGAGTAGCATCCCATACTACCACTCCCACTTAGTACTCCTAATGGATCCCATTTACTCAAGTACTCCACAATAATCCTCCATAACACTACACCATAGTACTCATTCACACGGATTTCATGAAGGTACTCTTCTCCCATAGTAGGTATAGGTCACACCAAGTGCAATGTTAGAATAGCATCCCATACTACTACTCCCACTCAATGCTCCTACTCGGTAACTAATGTGGATTGAGCACTTCATGACATACATACACAAATTCAACAATATACAAGATAATTAGTTTCAAATCAATTCTTTTGTGGGAGTTAGCTTAACCGACAAAGACCATAAGAGCTAGACATCGAATCCCGATATTAACCCCTATCAGATGAGGGATCCTTACTTGCCTAGTGTAAGGTCATGCTTCTTAGCGTTTACATGGCTTTTCTAATAGCTACACCTATGCGGGCACATAGTTAAGGGATAAGGAGATTGCTACTAAGTAACTCACTCTCTACTAACGAGGAAGACTCATCTCAAGAGGTACTTTGGATTACAACATCTCAACTCACGAAGTGCAATCCACCTCCCCTTCATATCCTCTCGGTGCTAGGCATAACTCCCAACGGATTTCTCAATATATTAGTCTATCTTAAAAAGCTCACTAGGAATGGAGAGGTTGCTACTAGACACTACGTCTCAACTCACGAAGTGTGTCCACCTCAAGATTCCCCCTTTTGCTCAACTTGGTATAATACATTCTTTAAAGTGTGTGTGTGTACATGTGTACACTTTGCATATAAACATCATTTCATTATCAACAAGTTCTATGCATACTTTAACCTCGATTCATCGAGTTACACACTCTACATGCTTCTCATAATCATATACTTTATTTAGACATAAACTAGGTCAAGCATGCAATTCAAGCTACACCAAACATAATAGAAGACCCATATACAATATATCTTCATTTAACATATTAGACCTTCAAGATTAACTACTCAACACATACTAAACAACATCAAGCTCATCAATTAGCACCGCTACCCATAAGGTGGACCATACCACTCAAATAGCAATTCATAATAAGAAATATACAATGAGAACAACTCATCAACAATTCAAACCACCATCACCCATAATCAATTTATCAAAATTTCACCATATTAAGTCCCTTAGGGCAGTAGCTACACCAACATGACATACACAAGAAGACCCAAGTTCATACCTTACTCAATCATGCTCACATAACCCATTTTTAAGTCAAAAGTTGAAGTATGCATAAACAAGAGTTTCATGGAGTTTTAACATCAAAATCATCAATTCAAACCAAGATAAATACATTTAAACCATTAGAACTTAAATACAAGAAGACCCATACTAGAAATTAAAGTTAGAAGAAGATTGAGTTTAGAAACCCTTTTGAAAACCATTTTGGAAATTGGCTTCTTGAATGAAAAGATATTCAAGAATGGATACCATAACTTTAAGAGAAGGAAATCCACTCATTTTGATGAATAAACAATTCCAAGGCAGCCCTCCTTTCCTTCCTTGACTTCTAGCTTCCAATGGAGTCTTGAGAGAGTTTCTTTAGAGAGAGAGAGTTGAATTTAGAAGTGAGGGGGTCTTGTCTAGGTCTAGGGTTTAAAACTCATTTAATATAACCTAAAAATCCCTTCACAAACCGTGCAAACTCTTATTCAGACGTGGGGTGAATTTACAAGTTCACCCCTGACTTGGCAGAAAAATCTGCGCACAGGGACAAGGCTTGCGACGACCTGCTTGTGACGGGGCGTCACGGGTGCAACGGCCCGTCCTGACCATCCGTTGCAAGCTTCAGTGGCTTGCCAAGGGTCCCTTCTACACCCTTGAACAAGTCTCACATGATCTAACCTTGTGACGGGGCGTCACAGCCATGACTGGCCGTCGACTGCTCCATCGCCAAGGCTGCCTGGGACAGACTGCTTACCAGGTTTTGGGTCCTTCCTCAAGAACCCTTTGATGGTCCTTGGGGATAATTTCCCGGACATTTCCAACACAAATATGATCATCTATAAGCTTAACACCTCTCACATGAATTTCATCCAAAACGAACACATAAAACTCGACGAAACATGTCTAGACGTACAAGGTCAACTCAAGGCATATCTGTAGAATGCCTTGGACGTTCTTGGTTGTTTGACCTCCAAACTTCACAAAACTTTGCACACTGACTAAGGACACTATACTAACTCCGTTTAACTTAAAATCAACTCAAGAAACAATCATGAGGCTCTAGTTCACCTTAGTTCATTTTGGGGCATTATAGTTAATCTCAATACTTTCATTAGAGTGTTCATAGAGACTGGTCTCTTCATTAACTTTACACTCTCATAGGTGAGTACGTTTTGGTAACAATTATTAGGCTCATTTGGTATTGTTCTCATCTTTTACATTAGCCTCATATCATGTTGTCACCACATTCATTAACATTAGCACAATTTCTCTTCATAATTACTCACCCCATTTTACGTGAATGTTCATTTCATCATATGCCAATGCACTTGGCCATTTGTGTGTTTCACACTCTTACTTAACCCTTCTAGGGTTTCATCATTTCATTACATAATAATCATTTCATCGTATGCCAATGCACTTGGACATTTAGTGTATTTTACACTCGTACTTAACCCTTTACTTCATTTTATTCCATACATCTTAGGTTCACTTATTTTTAAATGTATGTTACACTTATGGGTCTATAAATACAAGCCATGAGGCTTCATTCATAGTTCATTAAGTGACTCATATCTTCCTAAGATTATGTAGTACAAGACTTATTTATCTTGTATATATGCCAAGATCTCGATTTCGATCTAAGTAGGTGGCATTATTCTTGAACAATTAATTCACGTATGGCTTATGTATCAATACGGAAATTTGGGCAAGGGAACGCAAATTCGAATCCCTTGGACAACACTTACATTTTTCCTTGATTTTATTTTTAATCCTCATGACATTGGGACCCTAGATCGAGCCCCAACATCAACATTTATTTTTAGTTCTTTTTGCCTTAGAAACTCTCTCCCTTGGCCGAGGGGTTGTGGGTTCGAACCTACACAACCCCCTTTTATTTTCCTATTCATTTTCCTTGTTTGTTTTGCATTAACCATGAGTTTGTGATATCAAACCCCCACAGCCTCTCTTTATTTATTTTTTATTTTGCTTGGGACTGAGAGGTTGTGGGTTCGAACCCCCACAACCTCCTTATTTTATTTTCATTTAAATGTTGACTTATTTATGCGTTGGCAGTGAGGTTGTGGGATCGAGCCCCCACAGCCTCACTTTATTTTCTTTTTATTTCTCCCTTTCTCCTTTACTCTCCTTCACGGCCTTGAGGTCGTGGGTTCGATTCCCACGCCTCACATTTCCTTTCTTTTATTTTTCTTTCACTTCATTCGCTACCTGGAGGTCGTGGGTTCGATTCCCACGCCTCCCATTTTATTTTATTAATTTTTGTACTCTATATTTTCAGCCAGCATACCCCATTTTAATTAACCCTAATCCCATTTCTTTTCTTGTAATTTCAAGGCAGTACACAGGTGAGATAACAGATTCAAATCCTGGTGGCCTCGTCCCTTTATTCTCAAATAAATTTCCAGATTTATTCCTCTACATTTAGCCTAAACTAAGCTTGTAAGTTGGCTGGAATTTTAGTCATTTTTTAAGCTTATTTTCACCAACATTTTCACTTGAAATCTTAGGGAAAATCATAGATCTTTTAACACATTTTTGGGATGCATTTTCATAGGTTCGTTTAGCCAAAATATTGATACTCAAATCAGCCATACTTCCATTTTAATGAACATCACGATTTACATAGGTTCATGCACCTAAAATCACAACCAAAACATTATTTATTTGAAGCCTTAAGCCGAGGACTCCATTTACAGTAACATTTTTGCACATACACACTTGCACAAATTTTTGAATACATGGTTGTCTTTCATACGATTTCAAGTACACAAACATAATCATATTCATCACGAAAACATAACATACACCTAAATCTACCAGCAATCATACCCAACCTATGATTCATTGGGAGCTAGTGACAGGGGCATGCAAAACGGGAAATAATCCTAGTTTTCGAATGAATAATATGAACCTTAAGGGGTCTCTTGGGAAAGGGACCAAGAGAGAAGAAAATCCATACCTTTTTGACGTTAAACCCTTGACTTGCTACCCAAAAACTTCACCCAAGAAGACGTCTAAGCCTCCTCAATATCAACTCCACTCGAATGACAACATCCCTTAGCCTAGTGTGCGATTAACGTTTGTTTTTTTGTGATTTCGTGTGAGTTCTTCAAGTGTGAAGAATTTGTTTTATTTTTCTGCTTTTGTATCTTATTTGGCAGAGAATTTTTGTGTGAAATAATAAGAGATATTGAGCGTGAGAGCTGAGAGATAGACGTGAGAGAGTGGAAGTTATATTAGGCTTAGGAGTCTAGTTTACGACTTAGTCAAATAAGGTTTAGTTAATTATTAAAAATATGATTTTTATTTTATTTTAAATCAGCTAATGAATAATAATTATTAATTAATTACATTAATTCAATAGCTTAAATAAAAATCACATTAATTCATTGCTTCCACCTAGGTTCGAACCCGGGTGGAGCAAGACTTCACTTCAAGAGCTCAATTTCGGCTCTCTCTCCCAAAATTGCCCCTCCACCTTATTAATTAAATAATTAATTATATATTTAGAGTAATTACGATACTACCCTTAGCCATGAAAAAGACCATTTTACCCCTAGACCCTTCAAACCTAAGATTTCCTCTTTTTAAGTCCGGTAAAGACTCCTTCGAGTAAATCTTCGTATTGGAGAGCCCTACATGGTTGGACCCAACCTTTACAAGCTCAACTAACTCCCCAAGTCAGTTGGCTTGTCTGTAGCAAGGGCTTCGAGGTTTTGTTCTACACACATCAATCCGTGTGAACCCTGGTCTAGTCGTAGGCATTCTTGACACATTAAGCATTTCTTATCTTATCCATTTTTAGGGTTGTTACACGGAGGATGAATACCCTTCGTGAGTTGAGATGTGGTGTTCACTAGTTATCCTTAACCTATATTATAAAATGTTGATAATTCGTGGAGAATAATGCTTAGAACGAAGAGGATATAAAGAAGGGGTGGTTACACTTCGTGAGTTGAGATGTTGTATTCCAGTGTACCCTATTGAGATGAGTACTCCTCGTTAGTAGAGAATGAGTTACTTAGTAGCAGTCTCCTTATGCTTTAACTATGTGCCCACATAGGTATATCTATTGGGAAAGACATGTAAAAGCTAAAAGAATGACCTTACTCTAGGTAAGTGAGGATCCCTCATCCAATAGGGGTTAATATCGGGAATCCATGTCTAGCTCTTATGGTCTATGTCGGTTAAGTTATTTCCCACAAAAGTAATTAACGTACTAAGTCTTCTAAAAGAGTGTGCTACTTAAGTTAGGTTGTGGAATGGTACTCTATTTATCCATTGCACTTGGTAGGCATTTCGAAAGGGGAGTCTTGGTGATTCTTATGTGAATTAAATGAACTAGGTCTTCTATAAGAATGTGGTACTTAGGGGTAGGTCATGGTATGGGACACTTTCTATCCATTGCACTAAGTAGGAACTTCAGAAAGGGAAGTCTTGGTGCCAAATCTTCTAAAAGAATGTACTACTTAGGGTAGGTGGTGGTATGGGACGCCATCTACTCATTGCACTAAGTAGGCATTCCGAAAGGGACGTCGTTGGTGTGTTGTTGGGTGTTCCTCTAATGTCTTGTGATTGAGTGGTGACTTGTTCTCCCGAGTGGAGTAAGCTCATGGTGGGTAGTCTTAAGGATCTTCTAGGTGTGTATTGAAGGAGGTGTTTAGACGTTTCCTTCATGTCATACCTTGGAGATCCTTAGGATAATCTCGGTTAGGAAACTTCTACGGAAATGAGTTAACTTCCTCCTTGGCAATACCTTGGGAGTTCACTATTTTTGGAGTCAATTAGTTCAATGTAAAGTTATAGGAGTTCACTTTAAATTTTTGGTTACTTCACTGTAATGTCCTAACTAGTTCACTATTAAGTGTATTCTTTGGTTAAAATTATGGAAATTCTTCTCTAAGTGTTAAATGATGTTTCTTATGTTGTTTTTGTTCTAAATTCATGAATGTTTTATTTATTTGGCATGAAAGGTTATTTTACTAAAATGTCCCTTTTTACATGATTTTGCAAATGCATACTTAGTACATTATTTTGTACTAACCCCATACTTTTCTATACTATATAAGTATAGGTTGGAAGCTTTTGAAGTTTTCAAGGTGAAGCTTGGGAAATATACTCTCTCAAGACTTGGTATGTCCTCATAAATTTGAGGACATAGTCTATGTTTTCCTAGTTTAATTATTAAAACTTATTATGTATTTTCTTTCAATGTAAAGGGTAGTCTATGTTTTCCTTGTTTTATTATTAAAACTTATTATGTATTTTCTTTCAATGTAAAGGGCCGTGTCCCTAAGATATTATGTCGTGTCTTAAGTTGGCTTGTGACGATGAGATTCTTAAGTATTTATGAAAGATTTCCTTTTATTAATTTATTCGTGAAAAGTTTTAAATTCCGCACTACTTTTCATGTCTTATGTAATGAACGATAGTTAAAGGGCTTGTACAAGACCCCAAAGGGGGAGTATGCCTTGACACGATCCAAGGGTTCTCCCTAGCTTCTAGGGGGTTCTTTCGGGTCGTGACATATCATCAATTTATCATCATTTACAGTTATAAGAATATACATACATTAACCTCCTAAGGCTTCTCTAAAGGCAAAATTGTGCAAGACATAGGTAGAGTCACATACCCCTACCTAAGCTAAGTCAAACCTTTTAAGTAATCCTAGTTGGTTCGTACTTCATTACTTCATTTTAGTTTAGGGAACACTTGCCTTAACCAACATAGAACACAAGATCTATGTGTGGAATCCAGTGTTGTAAAACCTTACACCGATGAAAGGTGGTGTACCGGCCAAAGTAGAACAAAACATAAACATAACTTTCTAGGTTGATCCACTAGCTAGTCTTCCTATGGGGGAAACATAGTTTAATGAACTAAGAGATCGGTATTTACTCTCTATATGCCACATCGCAATTGGAGCCTCTTCTCATGAGCATCCATAAGGTGAGTATCCCTCTTAGGGGAGTCAACACCTCTTGTGGAACTGTAGGATGAATCTTCCTCTACGGGAGGTCAATACCTCCCAATGTCAACTTCTCTCGGTGCTAAGCTAGAGTCCAATTTTCAAATGTCCTTAATGTCGTAATTAATAATCATATCTTAGTTTATGTCATAGGGTATATCTCTTATATAATCATCATCATAGCTCAATAATAATTTATGAGTATTTTCCTTTCATTACAATTAATATACGTGGGGTTAGCACATTTCATAGGATAAGGCACATTGGTAAGTCATCAGCATCCGTATAACATTTACATCTTAGCCACCACCTAAATATCCATAGTCAAGACATTTCAATTCAACATTATACCAACCCTATAAATCCTAATATAAGATATACTTCAATGCAACATCATCACTTAATCTCAAGTAATCACAATTGAAGTAAAGTGTTAAGGTCATAAGATTGACCTATTCTCCTTCATAATCCATCTTAAAGGTCTTACAATAAACCCTTAACTCAACCCAATAAGGTTGTAATATCATCACACAACAATAACCGACATGATAACAAGGACAATTGAATCACTACATCACAATTCATCACTAGTTCATAGCTTAAGATAACAGTCTTAGGTCAAATTCATAACATGTTTCCTAACCTAGATCAATTAATCAAGAACTAGCATGATCGGACCATAACTCATCGTAATCTATTGATAATTGATACAATAAAATCATGGAATAGTAATTCAACTAATAATTAACTCAATTGAACAAACACTACACAATTCACATTAAGATAACAACCTAGGGTTAAAAGGGAATAGGTTATCTGCTACAAACTATAGCAATACATAAAGAAATAACATAATTGATTTGTAATACATGTTAATGTATTCATAAATATCCAAAATAAATAATAAACAAAGCATCTCACAAGACCAATTTCGATATTTGGAAAGTCCCACTTGAATTTCATACTTTTGAAACCAATTTGATGGAACTCTTTGGGGAAAGAAGTCCCAAAGGTTAAATAAATCACATACCTTAATGTTTGATGAAGATTTATGGAGAAATATTGGTGATTAAAGCCCTATAATCCACCTTGACCTTGTCTTCTATGGAGTTCTTCAACTCTCTCTCGAGAGAGAAGAGAGAAGGAAGAGAGTTTTGGGTTTAGGACTTAGGTTAGGGTCTTTATATAGGTAGTTAATTAACTTAGTTAGACCTCCAATAAGCCCTAATTAACCTCCTAACTAAGCCAACTAATTAAATGAATTATTTAATAACGTGCAACAAAACCATCCCCTCAAAGATGAGATTACGATCGACGGACCGTGTGTCCATAATGGGCACTGTTCACCTCCGTGTTGCACATCCGTCGCTAATTTTAGAGACTTTCCATTTGCAGGCTTCCACAAAATTGGCTAAGTTTCCATCGATGGAAACAGTCCACGCACCTTCCACCAATTTTCATCATTTTCCAACTCCAATTTCAAGGGCCCTTGGTTGGTCCTTGTGGATTCGTTCCTGGACGTTTCGACTATGAACTAACTCTATACGTGTTAGACACCCTTACACCAATTTTCATCATTTTCCAGTTCCTGAAACATAGTAAAATAGGCTAAGGCATGCTAGCACCTCATTGAACTAATTTCCGGACGTCATGGACGTTACTTAACGTTTTGGTTTCTAAACTTCCTAAATGACTTATCTTCATAAAAGTTGACCCAAAAATAGTGTCTAAACCTTTTTACACCCATCTTACACCCTAGAACATGTCTCAGACTTTAGAGGTGTCACATTTTCCCCCCTTAGGAACATTCATCCCCGAATGATACTAAAATCTTTTGTAAGGAAGAAATAGACTCAAGACTAGCAGGCCAACAAATAAACAATACATAACAATATGATTTACAACATCAATCATATCATTTTCCCAAGCAATTCAAAATTTCAATTACCACACAATAAGGCTCAAAATCACATTATGTGGAATTTCCTTCTCACAACAACATGGGCTTAACATACCATATATGTGTCAATTATTCCAAAATCAACTTTACAACATGCTCAATATCCTTTCATAAGGACTCATTTTATCAAAATGCACAACATGACTCAAAACAAGAAGAATTGCAAAATTTTCAAGTCTATATGCACAATTCACTGTAACTTCACTCTAATGATACCAAAAAATGCACATTTTTGCAAAACTTCACCAAAAATCATAGCCCCTTCCAATTTAGTCATTGATTTCATTACATGTAATAACAACTAACCTTCATCAGAAAAGATCTAAGGATAACGGGACTTTATTTCTGCCTCGGCCTCTCATATTGCCACCTCAACTAGGTGGTCTCTCCACAATACTTTTACAAAGGCCACCTCTTTGTTTCTCATCCTCATCACTTGAAAATCAAGGATTTCAACCAGAATACCCTTGTATGAGAGGTTAGCCTTCACTCCAAGACCCTCAATAGGAAAAATAGACTCGGGATCAACGATACACTTCTTAAGCAAAGAAACATGGAAGACTGTATGAACCGAGGATAGTTCACTAGGAAACTTCAAATCGTAAGCAACCATATCAACCCTTTGCAAGATTTCATAGGGACCCATATAACGAGGATTCAATTTCCCTTTCTTTCAAAATTTATCCACCCCGTTCATAGGCGAAATTTTCAAGTACACTTTACCACCTTCTTCGAACTCTAAATCCCTTCTCCTATGATCGGCATAAGACTTTTGCCGAATATAGTCGGTTTACAACTGGTTTCTTCTGATATAAACTTTATCCAAAGTCTTGTAAATCAAATCGGGACAAAGAAGCGAAGACTCACCAACTTCAAACCACCCAATAGGAGACCTACACCTCCTACCATACAAGGCTTCATAAGGAGCCATAGATATGGATGAATGGAAACTATCATTGTAAGCAAACTACACCAAAGGCAACTGCTTATCCAAAATTCCCTTAAAGTCGATGACACAAGCTCTAAGCATATCTTCAAGGGTTTGAATAGTACGCTCTGCTTGACCATCCGTTTGGGGATGAAAAGCGGTGCTTAACTTCACCTCAGTACCCAACCCTTATTTGATTGACATCCAAAACCTAGATATGAATTTTTCACCCCCTATCCGATATGATGGATAATGGAATACCATGAAGACACACAATCTAATCTATGATGATCTTTGCATAATCCTCCGCCGAATAAGTAGACTTGAGGGGAATAAAACAAGCGGACTTGGTCAACCTATCCACCACCACCCAAATGGAATCATATTGTTTTTTAGTCTTAGGCAAACCTACCACAATATCCATATTGATGTCCTCCCACTTCCAAGTAGGAATTTGGATATCTCAAAGTAAGCCACCCGACTTTTGATGTTTGGCTTTAACTTTTTGACAATTTGGACACTTAGAAACAAATTCCACTATATCCTTTTTTAAACCTTCCCACCAATACACTTCCCTTAGGTCAGGATACATCTTTTTCATACCGGGAAGAAAGGAGTAATGGGACCCACGAGCTTTCTCAAGGATCCGGTTCCTCAAACCATATATATTGGGCACACACAACCTTGATTGATAACTCAAGACACCAACCCCCCTAAGGAGAATAACTCATTAACCTTAGCAAGAACTAATTCCTTCAACTTCATCAATGGTTGATCAAGGTGTTGTTTCGACATTACCTCAACCACCAATGATGACTCGGAGTTATGATGTACCACCATACAACTATTTAGATAATCTTCAATTCGAACCCCAAAACGAGCCAACCTATGAACATCTTTTACTATGTTTCTATTGGATTATTCCACATGGGACACATTTCTCATGTACAACTGACATAGAGCATCCACTACCACATTGGCCTTGTCGGGGTGATAGAGAACACTTATGTCATAGTCTTTCAACAACTCTAACCATCTCCGTTGCCATAGATTCAACTCATTTTGAGTAAATACATATTGGAGACTCTTGTGGTCTGTATACACATCAACATGAACCCCATAAAGATAATGCCTCCATTTTCTCAAGGCAAAAACCATGGCCACTAACTCAAGGTCATGAGTCAGATAATTCTTCTCATGAACTTTGACTTGCCTAGAAGTATATGATATAAGTTTATCGTGTTTCCTAAGCACACACCCCAACCCGACTCTGGATGCATCATCTGATAGAGTCAATACCGGAGCGGAAGTAAGTCTATCCTTCAACATTTGGAAGCTCTTTTCACATGCCTCCGACCACTCAAATTTCATATTTTTTGGGTCAAGGTTGTCAAGGGATAAGAAAGAGACACAAATTCGTCGACAAACCTTCTATAATAACTATCTAGGCCTAAGAAACTCCTAATATCCGTAGGAGCAAAATGCATAGGCCAATTTTTCACTGCTTTGGTCTTCATTAGATCAACCCCTACACCCTCACTAGAGAATATGACCAAGAAACGCTACCGACTTCAACCAAAACTCACATTTTCTATACTCGGCAAATAATTTATGTTCTTTAACTACTTGTAACACCACTCAAAAATGACTCATGTTTTCACCCTCATCCTTCGAATATACAAGGATATCTTCCAGGAAGACAATGACAAAAAAATCTAGGGACCTTCGAAACACCGTATTCATTAGTTCCATAAAGGCCGCTGGAGCATTACTGAAACGAAAGGACATTACTAAGAACTCATAGTTACCATATCTTGTTTGAAATGCCGTCTTGGGAATATATTCACCTCTCACCCTAAGTTGGTGATATCCCAATCTTAAGTCAATCATGGAAAAGTAACTCGCACCTTGGAGTTGATCAAATAAATCATCAATCCAAGGGAGAGGATACTTGTTCTTGATTGTGACTTTATTGAGTTGACAGTAATCTAGGCACATTCTAAGGTACCCATCTTTCTTCTTCACAAATAAAATCGGAGCACCCTATGGAGAAATACTAGGTCGAATGAAGCCATTGTCTAGTAAATCTTTGAGTTGAACCTTCAACACTTTCGATTCGGCCGGGGCCGTACGATAAGGATGAATTGAAATGGGATTTGTATTTGGTATCAAATTGATACAAAAATCAATTTCCCGTTCGGGAGAAATATTGGCAAGATAATTAGGAAAGACCTCTGGAAATTCCCTCATTACGTCGACCGACTCAATGGGGGGATTTTTGGAGTCTCAATCTTTGACTATTACAATGTGATATAGACACCCTTTAGAGATAATATTACAAGCCTTAAGACAAGAGATGATAGGACATCTAGGTATTGAATTTTCCCCCTTCCACTCTAAAACTGGCTCATTTGGAAAGTTAAACTTCACAACCCTCGTCCTACAATCTATAGAGGCAAACCAAGCATGCAAACAATCCATACCCAATATGATATAAAAATCAAGCATATCAAGTTTTACTAGCTCAACATAAGTAACTCTATTGGGCAACAATAAAGGAAAGTTTCTATACACCCAATTTACATCGACTGACCCACCCACCGGGGGTAGACAACATTAAAGGTTAATTAAATATATCGGGAAAAATGTCAAACGTTTTAGCTAATAGAGGAGTAAAAAATGACAGGGTAGCACCGGGATCAAGTAATAGAGAAGTCTTTCAACATACCGGTAACCATATCGGGAGAGGTCTCTTGCTCACATCAAGAGCGGAGAGCATAAAAGCGAATCTTCTGTGGAGCATCATTAGAACCACTTGCTTAAGGTTGACCACCACCCTTTATTTGACCCTTCACATTAGGGCAATCCTTAATCTTTTGGCCACTCTTTCCACAACCAAAACAATTGCCCGATCCAACTAAGTATTCTCCAAAGTTACCCTTTCCACACTTGGCACAAATAGGCTTCTAATTTGGTGAACTTCCACTCTTTCCATTTTGGGACCTAGTTTAGACACCTTATCCTCATGAGCTTTAGGTAACTTAGAAGGAACTTGATTATATAACCTTTTCTTGAATCTAGGCTTGTCCTAGATATCAAGCCTACCCTTTAAACAACCACCATCAAAAGATCTTTCCCTCTTAGCATCTCTACTCTTTCTCTTATTCTTTGACTCTTCTACTTGTTGAGCATGAACCATGAGACGAGAAATTTTCATATAGTCATGTTTCATAGCCGAATGACATTCCTCTTGCAAGTCATCCAACACTCCCTGTCACAAAGTGGCTCGTTCCATCCCTAGGATTGGAAACCAAGGAAGGGGCATACTTTGACAATTTAGTGAATTTGAAAAAGTATTTAAGTACACTAATACATACTTGACAAACTTTGATGAACAGCACCACTTTGGCTTCCCTCTTCTTCCTAGGAAAGAACCGATCAAGAAAATCCCTCTTGAAAACTTCCCAAGTTACCGGTCCACCTCTTAAAGGCCTATTGTCTCTCCATTGGACGTACCAAGTTTGGGCCATATCTTTGAGTTGGTAAATAGATAACTCGGCCTTCTAGTGAAATCCCTCAAACGAGGGGCCATGCTGCCAACATGTTGGTTTGCTCGGGGTGCAACCTTCCTATTAGCTTGTGCTTGAGTAGTGGCGGATTGTGCTTGCGTAGTAATGGTTTGGGCCATTTGGAGAAGGGCAGCCCTTTTGTCACCATCCGTCAAAGCAGGAGGATTGACCGGAGATTGGTCATCATTAGCATATTCTTCACGAGAAGGGACTTGATCACCACTTGGAGGAACTATACATTGTCTATCTCCTCCTCAAGTATTCGTGCCGCTTTCCTTTGAGTATTCATTGCCTATATCAAAAATAAAAGGTTTTGGTGAAAGCATACAATAAGTATACTCTTTAGGAACGATATTGAATTTCCAAGAAAGTGAGAGTCTTCTAATCATCACCTAGGTTACTATCCATAAGTATGGCGCGCTTCAAAATTATGAGTAAGAATCGACATAGACGTGGTTCAGAGAGACATCGACTCGAAGATATATAACCTCATGCTCTGATACCAAGTTTGTCACATCCACGGAGCACCCCCTAGATGTAACCGGCGTCGGCGTCCTTTTCGAGGACTAAGACTAGCCTCTAAGCGTAAATCATTACATTCATAGGTCAAAAATGTAGAAAATTTAAAAAATTTCATTACTTCTACATTGAGGTTTACATAGACCTATACATACACATAATATATATTCATATCGAGTATAAATAGACTATTCAAGTAAGAATATTACATAGTCTTCTACTTTATTTGCACAAAGGTAAGATATAACATAGTCTCAAATGGATGTCTCATCTCATCAGCATCTAACAAGAGTATAACAATTTTGGGCCTAGCCTATACATCAATGAAATAGAGCCACATATAGGCTATACAATTCGTACTCAAATGAATAGGAATGAATATAAGAGTCTAAAAACTAAAACAACTTCATAAGCTTGATATTGTCATTGCCCTTGAAAAGTGAGGACCTACCCACTTCAATGATTGAGAATTCCCAACCTTTCTTCAAAGTCATCTAAAAATCCTTCAACGACCGGAACCTAAAATTTTGGGGAAAAGGGAGAAAATGGGGTTAGTAAACCAGTTCTACTAAGTATGAGACAATATGAACATATAATATCAAATCATGCTAAAAAGGGACATATCATAAAAATAACTTAATTTATATTTGGAAAGCCTTATGCACATTCAAGAAGACCATACCAATCCAACAAGACATATTCATCAAGTCAATACCATGTACCATATAAGACCAACCACCTTAAGTCAAAGAAAGCAACATGCATATCAATATACTTGAACCCACAATCAAATACAACTCTATCTTCAAGTAAGGACATCACAAGCAAGAATAAGAGTTCATTACAACATAACCAAAGCAGGACCATTATTAATGACCCTCATTAAGTCCACTTGTGCAATGACCAAGAAAAGCCCTATAACCTTACATAATCAACTAAACCTAGCAAGAACCATAACAAATGTACAACTCCACATAGCATATCATTGAGAGTACAGAATATCATTCTTTAACAATAGAGACCAAATACATGTTCATAAGAGTAACCAACATCATAAAGTGTCATTTACACATAAATATCCAAAAAAAATCATAAATAAAGCAACTCACAAGACCCATTTCGAGAATGGAAAAGACCCACTTGAATTTCATACTTTTGAAACCAATTTTATAGAACCCTTTGGGGAAAGAAGTCCTAACACGACTGTCGTTGTCCTCTTAGATTACATTATTACATTCATATGTCAAAAATGCGGAAAGTTTAAAACTTTGCATTACTTCTACATTAAGGTTTACATAGACCTCTACATACACATAATATATATTCATATCGAGTATACACAGATGCTTCGTATAAGAAGATTACATAGCCTTCTACTTTTATTGCACATATATAAATAAGATATAACATAGTCTCAAATGGACGTGTCATCTCATAACCATATAACAAGAGTATAACAATTTTGGGCCTAGCCCATACATCAATGTAATAAAGCCACATATAGGCTATACAATTCGTACTTAACTGAAAAGGCAAGAACATAAGAGTCATAAAACTAAAACAACTTCATTAGCTTGATATTGGAATTGCCCGACGAAAGTGAGGACCTACCCACTTGGATGATTGAGAATTTCCAAGTCTTTTTCAAAGTTGTCTCAAAAGATTTCAACGACTAGAACCTAAAATGTTGGGGAAAAGGGAGAAAACGAGGTTAGTACAACACTTGTACTAAGTATCATACCATATGCACATACAATATTAAATCATGCTAAAAAGGGACATTTCATAAAAACATGCTAATTTACATTTTGAAAGCCTTATGCACATTCAAGAAGACCATACCAATCGAACTAGACATATTCATCAAGTCAATACCATGTACCATATAAGACCAACCACCTTAAGTCAAAACAAGTAACATGCATAACAACATACTTGAACCCACAATCAAATACAACTCTATCATCAAGTAAGGACATCAAAAGCATGAATAACAGTTCATTACAACATAACCAAAGCATGACCATTAGTAATGACCCTCATTAAGTCAACTTGTGCAATTACCAAGCAAAGCCCCATAACCTTACTTAATAAAGTAAATCTTGAAAGAACCATAAACAATGTCAATCTTGAAAGAACCATAACCAATGTCCAACTCCACAGAGCATATCATTGAGAGTACATAATATTATCCTTTAACAGTAGATACCAAATACATATTCATAAGAGTAACCGACATCATAAAGTGTAATTTACATGTATAATCATCACTTTATCATCATTTAAATTTATAAGCATATACATACATAAGAATAAACTCCTAATGCTTCTCTCAAGGCAAACTAGTGCAAGACATATATAGAGTCTTATACCCCTACCAAATCTAAGTCAAATCTCTTATATCGTCCTAGTTGATTCTTACTTCATTACTTTATTTTAGTTTAGGGAACACTTGCCTTAACTGACATAAAACACAAGAGCTATGTGTTGAATCCAATGTTGTAAAACCTTACACCGATGAAAGGTGGTCTACCGGCCAAAGTAGAACCAAACATAAACATAGCTGTCTAGGTGGATCCACTAGCTAGTCTTCCTATGGGGGCAACATAGTTTAATGAACTAAGAGATCGGTATTTACTCTCTACATGCCACATCGCAATGGGAGACTCCTCTCATGAGAATCCATATGGTGAGTATCCCTCTTAGGGGAGTCAACACCTCATGTGGAACTATAGGTTGAATCTTCCTCTATGGGATGTCAACACCTCCCAATGTCAAGTTTCCTCGGTGCTAAGCTAGAGTCCCATTTTTAAATGTCTTTAATGTCTTAATTAACTATCATACCTTAGTTTAGGTCATAGGGTCTATCCCTTATATAAACATCATAATCATAGCTCAATAAGAATTGCATGAGTATTGTCATTTCATTACTATTCATAATCCTTTATGATAAGGCATATTGATAAGTCATCACCATACTTATAACATTTACATCTTAGCCACAACCTGACAAACCATAGTCAAGATATTTCAATTCAAAATCATACCATAGTGAAGGGGTATAGGTTGATCCGAGAAAGACGGAAGTTGTCAAAAGTTGGCTTAGACCTTTGAGTCCTACCGACATCCGAAGTTTTATAGGGTTTGCCAAGTACTATATGAGGTTTGTTGAGTAATTTAACCCAAAAGAAATCTAAGTTCGAAGAGTCAGAATCTTGTGAAAAGAGCTTCTAATTATTGAAGGATAGACTTGTAAGATCTCGAAAACGACTTAGGAGAAGCTAGAGCCTAACATGGTTTTCGTGATGGTATAAGTTCCTAAATTGGTCTATAATGCCGTATGGAGGAAGTTTCTAAGTGTTTAGTTGTGTTGGAAGCCAAACAACAAAGGACGACCAAGACGTTCGACGACTAAGTCACCTATGTGCCTCATATGTGTTTTATGTGTTTATGTGTGATTCATGAGGTTATGAGGTCCTTAAATGAGTTATTATTATGGATTTAGGCAGTGTGTCATGTTTCGTTAGGTTTGGAGGTCAAACGTCAAAGAACGTCCGATGAAGTTTGAAAGATATCCTTTAGACGTCCTTATGAGTTTGGATGTATTTTCGCATGTTGCGTGGCTTGTTTGATGTTGAAATTGTTTTATGATGTTCCTAATACCTAGGCGTACGTGTTCAGAGGTTTAACGTTTGGATAATACTCCACCTAGGACCCATATGGGTCCCTAGAGGAGGACACCAAGTCAAGATTTGAAGATGCATGGCAGCTTGCATACAGTGCCAAACGACGACCCACACGACGTCCATTCGATGAAATGACAGCTCGTCGACTTGCGCCGTCGATGGAGCCTTCAATTCTGTAGGTAGAGAATCTACAGGAGCAACCAACGAGACCCCATCGAAGGGGCGTCGTCTCACCCACGGACCGTCGATGGTGCTGTGAACTGCCTGCAATTTTCTGTTAAGGCTTGGGGGTTTTGGGAAATTCATCCCAAGTCTTATAAAATAGGAGGACGATTGTTTTAGGTGTTTATGGTACTTTAAGTGTATATAAGTTATTAAACACTCATTTAAACCCTAGCACTTAGATCAAAACCATTTCCCTCCTACTATTTCTCCAAAAACCTCCATGAGAGCTCAGGGTGAAGATGGAGCTTAAAGATTGATCTTCAGTGGATTTTATTCTTCAATTATCATTGGGTTCTTCTATAGGAGTTATTAATTTAAGGCTTGCTATCACCTTAGATCCAATTTCAAAGATAATTTTCAAAGATTTAAAACATATGAAAAGTCCAATTTCTACAGTAAGTCTTGGGTTCTTGCATGAAACATTTTCAAACCTTAATATATGAGGTTATTGATGTATAATTTATGTTTTCCTATGAAATTCTCCATGAAACCTTGACCTTCTCAAATCTCTCAATTTGACTAAAATATGGGCTATGTGATCATGCATTGATATTGATGAATTAATGTGTAGATTGTTATGGGGTTGTGATTCATGTATAGATTATGATTGTATGGTTTATAGGCTGTATCAATTTGGTCAATTGAGTATTGTATATTCTTAGATCTATTGAATGTTAAGCTTATTGAATTGATATTGACTTAATACTTATGGATTGTAGTGTAGTTTTCTATGGGCTATTGAATAATGTATGAATTATATTCAATTGATGTATAGGTTTTATTAGATTGATAAATCTATATTGAATTGACCTAGTTTAATTCAGTATTATGGTTATTATAATGAATTGATGTTCATTTCTATGGGTAAGAGCCTTATGATATCGAATAGGATGATTTAGATTTTGATTGAGGTGGTGAGATTGAATGGGTTGTAGGGTGCCCTTATTATCTTAATATTAAGTATAGATTTTGTATTATGTTGTGATTGGTATGACCAACTTATGATGGCGGTGTTATGTGAATGATGTGGCCTTGTCAGTGTTACTTTATGTATTATGATGATCATGGACTTGTCGGCACTACTTGAAGTATTATGATGATTTGTGTAGTTGATTATGGGAAGTATGATTATACCTACCTATATGTAAATTAATGTGAAAGTATGTGTTTCTTCTATGGATATTAGGTGATCATGTTAGACTATGACTATGTCTTTAGGTGTGTAGTTTTAGAGTTAATACATGATTATTCCTACTTGACTATATAAGTCTATTGATGGTAATATTGATGATGATATAGTAGGGTATAGTAATACCTAAAGATGATAATGGTTATTACTATGTGCTTCTAGAATGACATGTAATCTGTGCTACAGTGAAGTATGTTGTGTCTTGTCTTGGTTGACTTGTGTCCCTTACTAGATAAATGTATGTATGAATATGAGATGTCTTGACTTAGGATGTTAAAGCCTCTTAGTCTTGAATGTATGAATGATATGTGAGACCTGGATAGATGCTAAGAAGGTCATCTATGTGGAACCTTAAACCTAGTGGTAATGTTATGAAACTTGAAGTCGAAATGCATAATGATATCCTTCTTGTAATGAATGATTGACATAAGGTTCGTTTGCTGGAACGTCATCATAACAATCCTTAGGAAAGCCATTATGAGCTTTTTGTCGCCAATTGTAAGGCATCCCTAGGGACCTCTTTCGTAGGGTGAATGTGATTGGGTTATGAACTTGATATGGAACCCCTTTATATGAATTTTTAATTTGAAATAATCTATGAGAAAAAATTCTAGCACCGAGTGAGTATGGTAAGGGCAGTATATCTAGTTAAAGATTGAGGCTAGAGTATAAAGTAAGCCCTTCATATTCCTTAACCATGTGCCTATATGGGATGTGTCCAACTTATACCATTGGCAAGTAGAACACCCTGCATCGGAATAGGTTACAACTCCAGATTCCATGATTTGCTACCATGGTTTATGTCAGTTATTTCCTATTCTCATTATGTTGGATACCTAAGAAGTACTATCAAGTTTAGGTGGTTGTATGGGACGCTATCTAGACATTGCACAATAGGATTTGAAGATGTTAGTGAGAGTCCCTAGGTATTCTTCAAGACCATTACTTAAATGTCATTATGTTATGAAAGAGTCTTAAATGAACTAAGGAATGTAATGACTTAAGTTAAGAAGCATTTTAAATGACTCAGTACTTATCAATAGTAGTTAAGGGTTGTCTAGTTAAGGTGTGAAAGAGGCCTGGGAATGGTCACTTCATCTCTTACTTATATAAGTCTTAAGAATGACTCTAGTTAGGAAATATGGTTGATTATGTAGACATGATCTAAACATAGGTGAAGCTAGATCCTAACATGGTTCTCGTGATCGTCTAAGGTTCTAAATTGGTCTATAATGGTGTATAGAAGCAGTGTCTAAGAGTTAAGCTGCATTGGAACATAAACATTTTATCAAATACTGAAGAATGTTACACTTAACGATGTCACTTTACAGTGAACTAAGTTCAATGCCACCGTGACCCCTTTTTGCTTGCAAGCCTCTAACCAAAGGTTATCTAAGACTCACTTATGTGAACCGAAGAGAGCGCCCATACACCCTCTTTAAGAACACCTAAATTGTCCTTAAGGCTACCTAAGATAAGATTATTCTTACTTTATTTTTTAACCTCCCGACCTAGAATTACTCTAAGACTCACCTAAGTAAGTCATGAAAGAGACCGCCCATACACCCTCTTCAAGCCTACTTTAGAAATCCTCAAAGCTACTCTACATAACTACTTTTTTATTAACCTTCCTTTACTAAAGTCGTCATTTTAATTAAATCATTTAGAAAACATTCATCACTTACGGACATTCACATAATGGCCTTTAAGAAGAACAAGGGACTCACATACTAACATCTTCAAAGACTAATCGTGCAATGTCTCAGTAGCGTCCCATTACACTACCTAAACTTCATAGTACTTATCCAACACTAGCATGTATCCCACATGATGAGAATAGGAAATAACCGACATAGACCATACTAGCTAGGTATGGATTCTAGAGTCATAAACGTACTCCGATGGAGGGTGTTCTACTTGCCAATGGAAGAACAAGGACACATCCCATATAGGCAAATTGTTAAGGAATATCAAGGTCTTTTATGCACTCTATTCTAATTCTCAAGTAGAGATACATTGTAATATAATCTTCTTCTTAAGTAGACCTACAAACCATAAAATATTCACTTGGTGCAAGCCGTTGTTCTCATAAAGTAAGTTCAATAAAAAGGGGTATATGAAAAGGTATTATCTCTTAGTTATTACCTAGTAATAATGCACCTACTACAGATGGGTTTACTAGGGTTGCCATTCAATAGTCTAATAAGGATAGCTCATTCTTAATCTTATTTCTGTATGGAAGGTTCCACATAATAGTCATGTTAGAAGGGAACCATCTTAGGTCTACCGATCCCAGACTTTCATTCAACATTTATCCATATACATACAAGACAAATTTTCCTAAGCATGCTAAGTGAAGGTGTTCATATTCATCATATACATGTATCAAGTAAGGTACACAAGTCTACCAAGACAAGACACACACATCTTCACATATAGCATATCATTCTTTAAGCACGTAGGCATAACCAACATCATCTATAGGTAATCCTATATACTACTATAGACACATCAATATAACCATTATAGACTCATATAGTCAAGTAGGAACAATCATGCATCAACTCTAAGACTACACACATAAACACATAATCATAGTCTAACATGATCACCTAACAATATCAAACTTTCACATTACTAGCATGTAGATAGATATGATCATACTAAACATAATCAACTACAAAAATCATCATAATACTTCAAGTAGTGCCGACAAGGCCATGATCATCATAATACGTAAAGTAACACTCACAAGGCCACATCAATTGCAATTAAAGCACATAGCACCGCCACCATAAGTGGACCATACATATAAAAACATTATTGAAGTCTAATTAACATAAAATAAAGAGAATTAGGGCAGCATACCACCAATAAATTATCACCACTTAAATCCATAGCTAAATCATCCAATTCAATTCCATAAGACCCTTACCCATGGCCACGAACATCAATTCAATACAAAAACTATAATACTCCATGAATCTATGTCAATTCAATATAGATTTATCAATCTAAGGCCAATTAGACATCAATTGAATACAATTCTTACATCATTCAATAACCATAGAAAACTACACCATAATTCATAAGTATAAAGACAAGATCACTTAACCCATAAAAAGTCAAAATAAGGATTGCATGGGTTAATAGAAAATATATCTTTAAAACATTACATTAACATCAATTCAATCGTAAAATATTGATTCAAAACCTTTTATGCAAGAACCCATGGCTAGATTATGAAATTGGACAATTCATATTTTTGATCATCTTTGAAAATCATTAAAATTGACTCCTTGAAGAAAAAAATATCAAGGATAAATAACCATACCTTAATTGTGATGAAAAACCCACAACATTGATGGAGAAAAACTTGAGATACCTATTATCTTCCTTTAGAGCTTCCAACCTTCAACAATGGAGGTTTTGGAGAGAGTGAATGGAGAGGTTTTGTTTTTAATTGGGGATTTTACTTTAATTGGTGAGGTTAGGGGTTTAGATAGGTCCTATAACCGTCCATAATGCACCCCTAAATTACCTAAAATACCCCTACATTTATTATACAAATTAACTAACTCAAATTTGACCTAAAAATAAAACAACGAAATCTGGGACTTTACTGCGGGTCGCGGAGGCACTTTCAAATATTATTTTTTGAAAATATTTTGGACAGAATTGTTCTTGACAGCCCAGCGTCGCAAGGCAAAACTTTTACCTACTGAGTGACAGTTGCGCGTAGCGCAACAACATGCCAATTCTTTGTTGCTTGGCAGCTTCACTAGCCAATGTTTGGGTCCTCCTCAAGGACCCTTTTGATGGTCCCCGTGGGTCATTCTCGGACATTTCGACCCTTTGTACGTCAGGCCGTTTCAATTTTATCAATTGATTATTTTATATTCTTAGATCTATTGAATGTTAAGCTTATTGAATTGATATTTACTTAATTCTTATGGATTCTAGCGTAGTTTTCTAAGGGCTATTGAATGATGTAAGAATTATATTCAATTGATTTATATGTTATATTAGATTGATAAATCTATATTGAATTAACCTAGTTTCATTGAGTATTATGGTTATTGTATTGAATTGATGTTCATGGCCATGGGTAAGGGCCTTATGGTATAGAATTGGATGATTTAGCTTTGGATTGAAGTGGTTAGATTGAATGGGCGGTAGGATGCCTTAAATCTCTTAATATTATGTATAGCTTTTATATTATGTTGTAATTTGTATGGCCCACTTATGGTGGCGGTGTTGTGTGAATGATGTGGCGTTGTCGGCATTACTTGATAAATTATGATGATCATGGTCTTGTCGACACTACTTGAAGTATTATAATGGTTTGTGTAGTTGATTATGTGATGTATGATCATACCTACCTATATGTGAATTAATGTGAAAGTATGTGTTTCTTTTATGGATATTAGGTGATCATGTTAGACTATGATTATGTCTTTAGGTATGTAGTCTTAGAGTTAATACATGATTATTCCTACTTGACTATATGAGTCTATGATGGTTATATTGATTATGATATAGTAGTGTATAGGATGACATAAAGATGATAATGGTTATTCCTATGTGCTTCTAGAATGACATGTAATATGTGCTAAAGTGAAGTATGTTGTGTCTTGTCTTGGTTGACTTGTGTCACTTACTTTATATATTTATGAATATGAATATGAGATGTCTTGACTTTTGATGCTAAAGTCTCTTAATCTTTAATGTATGAATGATACATCAGGCCTTGAATGACGCTAAGAAGGTCACATATGTCGAACCTTAAGCCTAGTGGTAGGGTTATGAAACTTGAAGTTGGAAGTCGTAATGGTATCCTTCTTGTAATAAATGATTGACTAAAGGTTGGTTGGATGAAATGACATCATATCAATCCTTAGGAAAGTCATTATGAGCTTCTTGTCACTAATTGTAAGGCATCCCTACGGGACCTCTTTGGTAGGGTGAATGTGATTGGGTTATGAACTTGATATGGAACCGTTTATATGAACCTTTAATGTGAAATACTTTATGAGAACAAATGCTCGCACGGAGTGAGTATGGTATGGGAAGTAGCTGTAGTTAAAGGATGAGGCTAGAGTACAAAGTAAGTCATCTATATTTCTTAACCATGTGCTTACATGGGATGTGTCCAAGTTCTACCATTGGCAAGTAGAACACCCTCCAATTTAGTCATTGATTTCATTACATGTAATAACAACTAACCTTCATCAGAAATGATCTAAGGATAACGGGACTTTATTTCTGCCTCGGCCTCTCATATTGCCACCTCAACTAGGTGGTCTCTCCACAATACTTTTACAAAGGCCACCTCTTTGTTCCTCATCCTCATCACTTGAAAATCAAGGATTTCAACCAGAATACCCTTATATGAGAGGTTAGCCTTCACTCCAAGACCCTCAATAGGAAAAATAGACTCGGGATCAACGATACACTTCTTAAGCAAAGAAACATGGAAGACTGTATGAACCGAGGATAGTTCACTAGGAAACTTCAAATCGTAAGCAACCATATCAACCCTTTGCAAGATTTCATAGGGACCCATATAACGAGGATTCAATTTCCCTTTCTTTCAAAATTTATCCACCTCGTTCATAGGCGAAATTTTCAAGTACACTTTACCACCTTCTTCGAACTCTAAATCCCTTCTCCTATGATCGGCATAAGACTTTTGCCGAATATAGTCCGTTTACAACTGGTTTCTTCTGATATAAACTTTATCCAAAGTCTTGTAAATCAAATCGGGACAAAGAAGCGAAGACTCACCAACTTCAAACCACCCAATAGGAGACCTACACCTCCTACCATACAAGGCTTCATAAAGAGCCATAGATATGGATGAATGGAAACTATCATTGTAATCAAACTACACCAAAGGCAACTGCTTATCCAAAATTCCCTTAAAGTCGATGACACAAGCTCTAAGCATATCTTCAAGGGTTTGAATAGTATGCTCTGCTTGACCATCCGTTTGGGGATGAAAAGCGGTGCTTAACTTCACCTCAGTACCCAACCCTTATTTGATTGACATCCAAAACCTAGATATGAATTTTTCACCCCCTATCCGATATGATGGATAATGAAATACCATGAAGACACACAATCTCATCTATGATGATCTTTGCATAATCCTCCGCCGAATAAGTAGACTTGAGGGGAATAAAACAAGCGGACTTGGTCAACCTATCCACCACCACCCAAATGGAATCATATTGTTTTTTAATCTTAGGCAAACCTACCACAATATCCATATTGATGTCCTCCCACTTCCAAGTAGGAATTTGGATATCTCAAAGTAAGCCACCCGACTTTTGATGTTTGGCTTTAACTTTTTGACAATTTGAACACTTAGAAACAAATTCCACTATGTCCTTTTTCAAACCTTCCCACCAATACACTTCCCTTAGGTCAGGATACATCTTTTTCATATCGGGAAGAAAGGAGTAACGGGACCCACGAGCTTTCTCAAGGATCCGGTTCCTCAAACCATATATATTGGGCACACACAACCTTGATTGATAACTCAAGACACCAACCCCCCTAAGGAGAATAACTCATTAACCTTAGCAAGAAATAATTCCTTCAAATCCATCAATGGTTGATCAAGGTGTTGTTTCGACATTACCTCAACCACCAATGATGACTCGGAGTTATGATGTACCACCATACAACTATTTAGATAATCTTCAATTCGAACCCCAAAACAAGCCAACCTATGAACATCTTTTACTATGTTTCTCTTGGATTATTCCACATGGGACACATTTCTCATGTACAACTGACATAGAGCATCCACTACCACATTGGCCTTGTCGGGGTGATAGAGAACACTTATGTCATAGTCTTTCAACAACTCTAACCATCTCCGTTGCCGTAGATTCAACTCATTTTGAGTAAATACATATTGGAGACTCTTGTGGTCTGTATACACATCAACATGAACCCCATAAAGATAATGCCTCCATTTTCTCAAGGCAAAAACCATGGCCACTAACTCAAGGTCATGAGTCAGATAATTCTTCTCATGAACTTTGACTTGCCTAGAAGCATATCATATAAGTTTATCGTGTTTCCTAAGCACACACCCCAACCCGACTCTGGATGCATCATCCGATAGAGTCAATACCGGAGCGGAAGTAAGTCTATGCTTCAACATTTGGAAGCTCTTTTCACATGCCTCCGACCACTCAAATTTCACATTTTTTGGGTCAAGGTTGTCAAGGGATAAGAAAGAGACACAAATTCGTCGACAAACCTTCTATAATAACTATCTAGGCCTAAGAAACTCCTAATATCCGTAGGAGCAAAATGCATAGGCCAATTTTTCACTGCTTTTGGTCTTCCTTAGATCAACCCCTACACCCTCACTAGAGAATATAACCAAGAAACGCTACCGACTTCAACCAAAACTCACATTTTCTATACTCGGCAAATAATTTATGTTCTTTAACTACTTGTAACACCACTCAAAAATGACTCATGTTTTCACCCTCATCCTTCGAATATACAAGGATGTCTTCTAGGAAGACAATGACAAAAAAATCTAGGGACCTTCGAAACACCGTATTCATTAGTTCCATAAAGGCCGCTGGAGCATTACTGAAATGAAAGGACATTACTAAGAACTCATAGTTACCATATCTTGTTTGAAATGCCGTCTTGGGAATATATTCACCTCTCACCCTAAGTTGGTGATATCCCAATCTTTAGTCAATCATGGAAAAGTAACTCGCACCTTGGAGTTGATCAAATAAATCATCAATCCAAGGGAGAGGATACTTGTTCTTGATTGTGACTTTATTGAGTTGACAGTAATCTAGGCACATTCTAAGGTACCCATCTTTCTTCTTCACAAATAAAATCGGAGCACCCTATGGAGAAATACTAGGTCGAATGAAGCCATTGTCTAGTAAATCTTTGAGTTGAACCTTCAACACTTTCGATTCGGCCGGGGCCGTACGATAAGGATGAATTGAAATGGGATTTGTATTTGGTATCAAATTGATACAAAAATCAATTTCCCGTTCGGGAGAAATATTGGCAAGATAATTAGGAAAGACCTCCGGAAATTCCCTCATTACGTCGACCGACTCAATGGGGGGATTTTTGGAGTCTCAACTTTGACTATTACAATGTGATATAGACACCCTTTAGAGATAATATTACAAGCCTTAAGACAAGAGATGATAGGACATCTAGGTATTGAATTTTCCCCCTTCCACTCTAAAACTGGCTCATTTGGAAAGTTAAACTTCACAATCCTCGTCCTACAATCTATAGAGGCAAACCAAGCATGCAAACAATCCATACCCAATATGATATAAAAATCAAGCATATCAAGTTCTACTAGCTCAACATAAGTAACTCTATTGGGCAACAAAATAGGAAAATTTCTATACACCCAATTTGCATCGACTGATCCACCCACCGGGGGTAGACAACATTAAAGGTTAATTAAATATATCGGGAAAAATGTCAAACTTTTTAGCTAATAGAGGAGTAAAAAATAACAGGGTAGCACCGGGATCAAGTAATAGAGAAGTCTTTCAACATACCGGTAACCACATCGGGAGAGGTCTCTTGCTCACATCTAGAGCGGAGAGCATAAAAGCGAATCTTCTGTGGAGCATCATTAGAACCACTTGCTTAAGGTTGACCACCACCCTTTTTTTGACCCTTCACATTAGGGCAATCCTTAATCTTTTGGCCACTCTTTCCACAACCAAAACAATTGCCCGATCCAACTAAGTATTCTACAAAGTTACCCTTTCCACACTTGGCACAAATAGGCTTCTCATTTGGTGAACTTCAACTCTTTCCATTTTGGGACCTAGTTTAGACACCTTATCCTCATGAGCTTTAGGTAACTTAGAAGGAACTTGATTATATAACCTTTTCTTGAATCTAGGCTTGTCCTAGATATCAAGCCTACCCTTTAAAGAACCACCATCAAAAGATCTTTCCCTCTTAGCATCTCTACTCTTTCTCTTATCCTTTGACTCTTCTACTTGTTGAGCATGAACCATGAGACGAGAAATTTTCATATAGTCATGTTTCATAGCCGAATGACATTCCTCTTGCAAGTCATCCAACACTCCCTGTCACAAACTGGCTCGTTCCATCCCTAGGATTGGAAACCAAGGAAGGGGCATACTTTGACAATTTAGTGAATTTGAAAAAGTATTTAAGTACACTAATACATACTTGACAAAGTTTGATGAACAGCACCACTTTGGCTTCCCTCTTCTTCCTAGGAAAGAACCGATCAAGAAAATCCCTCTTGAAAACTTCCCAAGTTACGGGTCCACCTCTTAAAGGCCTATTGTCTCTCCATTGGACGTACCAAGTTTGGGCCATATCTTTGAGTTGGTAAATAGATAACTCGGCCTTCTCACTAGTAGTCAACCCCATGGAATAGATTATATTGTAGACTTCATCAATGAACTCTAGGTGGTCTTCCTCAACTTTGGACCCATAGAAAGTAGGATGATTCATTCTAGTGAAATCCCTCAAACGAGAGTCCATGCTGCCAACATGTTGGTTTGCTCGGGGTGCAACCTTCTTATTAGCTTGTGCTTGAGTAGTGGCGGCTTGTGCTTGCGTAGTAATGGTTTGGGCCATTTGGAGAAGGGCAGCCCTTTTGTCACCATCCGTCAAAGCAGGAGGATTGACCGGAGATTGGTCATCATTAGCATCTTCTTCACGAGAAGGGACTTGATCACCACTTGGAGGAACTATACATTGGCTATCTCCTCCTCAAGTCTTCTGCCGCTTTCCTTCGGGTATTCATTGCCTATATCAAAAATAAAAGGTTTTGGTGAAAGCACACAATAAGTATACTTTTTAGGAACGATATTGAATTTCCAAGAAAGTGAGAGTCTTCTAATCATCACCTAGGTTACTATCCATAAGTATGGCACGCTTCAAAATTATGAGTAAGAATTGACATAGACGTGGTTCAGAGAGACATCGACTCGAAGATATATAACCTCATGCTCTGATACCAAGTTTGTCACATCTACGGAGCACCCCCTAGATGTAACCGGCGTCGGCGTCCTTTTCGAGGACTAAGACTAGCCTCTAAGCCTAAATCATTACATTCATAGGTCAAAAATGTAGAAAATTTAAAAAATTTCATTACTTCTACATTGAGGTTTACATAGACCTATACATACACATAATATATATTCATATCGAGTATAAATAGACTATTCAAGTAAGAATATTACATAGTCTTCTACTTTATTTGCACAAAGGTAAGATATAACATAGTCTCAAATGGATGTCTCATCTCATCAGCATCTAACCACAGTATAACAATTTTGGGCCTAGCCTATACATCAATGTAATAGAGCCACATATAGGCTATACAATTCGTACTCAAATGAATAGGAATGAATATAAGAGTCTAAAAACTAAAACAACTTCATAAGCTTGATATTGTCATTGCCCTTGAAAAGTGAGGACCTACCCACTTCAATGATTGAGAATTCCTAACCTTTCTTCAAAGTCATCTAAAAATCCTTCAACGACCGGAACCTAAAATTTTGGGGAAAAGGGAGAAAATGGGGTTAGTAAACCACTTCTACTAAGTATGAGACCATATGAACATATAATATCAAATCATGCTAAAAAGGGACATATCATACAAATAACTTAATTTATATTTGGAAAGCCTTATGCACATTCAAGAAGACCATACCAATCCAACAAGACATATTCATCAAGTCAATACCATGTACCATATAAGACCAACCACCTTAAGTCAAAGAAAGCAACATGCATATCAATATACTTGAACCCACAATCAAATACAACTCTATCTTCAAGTAAGGACATCACAAGCAAGAATAAGAGTTCATTACAACATAACCAAAGCAGGACCATTACTAATGACCCTCATTAAGTCCACTTGTGCAATGACCAAGAAAAGCCCTATAACCTTACATAATCAACTAAACCTAGCAAGAACCATAACAAATGTACAACTCCACATAGCATATCATTGAGAGTACAAAATATCATTCTTTAACAATAGAGACCAAATACATGTTCATAAGAGTAACCAACATCATAAAGTGTCATTTACACATAAATATCCAAAAAAAATCATAAATAAAGCAACTCACAAGACCCATTTCGAGAATGGAAAAGACCCACTTGAATTTCATACTTTTGAAACCAATTTTATGGAACCCTTTGGGGAAAGAAGTCCTAACACGACTGTCATTGTCCTCTTAGATTACATTATTACATTCATATGTCAAAAATGCGGAAAGTTTAAAACTTTGCATTACTTCTACATTGAGGTTTACATAGACCTCTACATACACATAATATATATTCATATCGAGTATACACAGATGCTTCGTATAAGAAGATTACATAGCCTTCTACTTTTATTGCACATATATAAATAAGATATAACATAGTCTCAAATGGACGTGTCATCTCATAACCATATAACAAGAGTATAACAATTTTGGGCCTAGCCCATACATCAATGTAATAAAGCCACATATAGGCTATACAATTCGTACTTAACTGAAAAGGCAAGAACATAAGAGTCATAAAACTAAAACAACTTCATTAGCTTGATATTGGAATTGCCCGACGAAAGTGAGGACCTACCCACTTGGATGATTGAGAATTTCCAAGTCTTCTTCAAAGTTGTCTCAAAAGATTTCAACGACTAGAACCTACAACGTTGGGGAAAAGGGAGAAAACGAGGTTAGTACAACACTTGTACTGAGTATCATACCATATGCACATACAATATTAAATCATGCTAAAAAGGGACATTTCATAAAAACATGCTAATTTACATTTTGAAAGCCTTATGCACATTCAAGAAGACCATACCAATCGAACTAGACATATTCATCAAGTCAATACCATGTACCATATAAGACCAACCACCTTAAGTCAAAACAAGTAACATGCATAACAACATACTTGAACCCACAATCAAATACAACTCTATCATCAAGTAAGGACATCAAAAGCATGAATAACAGTTCATTACAACATAACCAAAGCATGACCATTAGTAATGACCCTCATTAAGTCAACTTGTGCAATTACCAGGCAAAGCCCCATAACCTTACTTAATAAAGTAAATCTTGAAAGAACCATAAACAATGTCAATCTTGAAAGAACCATAACCAATGTCCAACTCCACAGAGCATATCATTGAGAGTACATAATATCATCCTTTAACAGTAGATACCAAATACATATTCATAAGAGTAACCGACATCATAAAGTGTAATTTACATGTATAATCATCACTTTATCATCATTTAAATTTATAAGCATATACATTCATAAGAATAAACTCCTAATGCTTCTCTCAAGGCAAACTAGTGCAAGACATATATAGAGTCTTATACCCCTACCAAATCTAAGTCAAACCTCTTATATCGTCCTAGTTGATTCTTACTTCATTACTTTATTTTAGTTTAGGGAACACTTGCCTTAACTGACATAAAACACAAGAGCTATGTGTTGAATCCAGTGTTGTAAAACCTTACACCGATGAAAGGTGGTCTACCGGCCAAAGTAGAACCAAACATAAACATAGCTGTCTAGGTGGATCCACTAGCTAGTCTTCCTATGGGGGCAACATAGTTTAATGAACTAAGAGATCGGTATTTACTCTCTACATGCCACATCGCAATGGGAGACTCCTCTCATGAGAATCCATATGGTGAGTATCCCTCTTAGGGGAGTCAACACCTCATGTGGAACTATAGGTTGAATCTTCCTCTATGGGATGTCAACACCTCCCAATGTCAAGTTCCCTCGGTGCTAAGCTAGAGTCCCATTTTTAAATGTCTTTAATGTCTTAATTAACTATCATACCTTAGTTTAGGTCATAGGGTCTATCCCTTATATAAACATCATAATCATAGCTCAATAAGAATTGCATGAGTATTGTCATTTCATTACTATTCATAATCCTTTATGATAAGGCATATTGATAAGTCATCACCATACTTATAACATTTACATCTTAGCCACAACCTGACAAACCATAGTCAAGATATTTCAATTCAAAATCATACCATAGTGAAGGGGTATAGGTTGATTCGAGAAAGACGGAAGTTGTCAAAAGTTGGCTTAGACCTTTGAGTCCTACCGACATCCGAAGTTTTCTAGGGTTTGCCAAGTACTATATGAGGTTTGTTGAGTAATTTAACCCAAAATAAATCTAAGTTCGAAGAGTCAGAATCTTGTGAAAAGAGCTTCCAATTATTGAAGGATAAACTTGTAAGATCTCGAAAACGACTTAGGAGAAGCTAGAGCCTAACATGGTTTTCGTGATGGTATAAGTTCCTAAATTGGTCTATAATGTCGTATGGAGGAAGTTTCTAAGTGTTTAGTTGTGTTGGAAGCCAAACAACAAAGGACGACCAAGACGTTCGACGACTAAGTCACCTATGTGCCTCATATGTGTTTTATGTGTTTATGTGTGATTCATGAGGTTATGAGGTCCTTAAATGAGTTATTATTGTGGATTTAGGCAGTGTGTCATGTTTCGTTAGGTTTGGAGGTCAAACGTCAAAGAACGTCCGATGAAGTTTGAAAGATATCCTTTAGACGTCCTTATGAGTTTGGATGTATTTTCGCATGTTGCGTGGCTTTTTTGATGTTGAAATTGTTTTATGATGTTCCTAATACCTAGGCGTACGTGTTCAGAGGTTTAACATTTGGATAATACTCCACCTAGGACCCATATGGGGCCCTAGAGGAGGACACCAAGTCAAGATTTGAAGATGCATGGCAGCTTGCATACAGTGCCAAACGACGACCCACAGGACGTCCATTTGATGAAACGACAGCTCGTCGACTTGGGCCGTCGATGGAGCCTTCAATTCTATAGGAGCAACCAACAAGACCCCATCGACGGGGCGTCGTCTCACCCACGGACCGTCGATGCTAGGGCGTCGATGGTGCTGTGAACTGCCTGCAATTTTCTATTAAGGCTTGGGGTTTTTGGGAAATTCATCCCAAGTCTTATAAAATAGGTGGACGATTGTTTTAGGTGTTTATGGGTATTTTAAGTGTATATAAGTTATTAAACACTCATTTAAACCCTAGCACTTAGATCAAAACCATTTCCCTCCTACTATTTCTCCAAAAACCTCCATGAGAGCTCAGGGTGAAGATGGAGCTTAAAGATTGATCTTCAGTGGATTTTATTCTTCAATTATCATTGGGTTCTTCTATAGGAGTTATTAATTTAAGGCTTGCTATCACCTTAGAGCCAATTTCAAAGATAATTTTCAAAGATTTAAAACATATGAAAAGTCCAATTTCTACAGTAAGTCTTGGGTTCTTGCATGAAACATTTTCAAACCTTAATATATGAGGTTATTGATGTATAATTTATGTTTTCCTATGAAATTCTCCATGAAACCTTGACCTTCTCAAATCTCTCAATTTGACTAAAATATGGGCTATGTGATCATGCATTGATATTGATGAATTAATGTGTAGATTGTTATGGGATTGTGATTCATGTATAGATTATGATTGTATGGTTTATAGGCTGTATCAATTTGGTCAATTGAGTATTGTATATTCTTAGATCTATTGAATGTTAAGCTTATTGAATTGATATTGACTTAATACTTATGGATTGTAGTGTAGTTTTCTATGGGCTATTGAATAATGTATGAATTATATTCAATTGATGTATAGGTTTTATTAGATTGATAAATCTATATTGAATTGACCTAGTTTAATTCAGTATTATGGTTATTATAATGAATTGATGTTCATTTCTATGGGTAAGAGCCTTATGGTATCGAATAGGATGATTTAGATTTTGATTGAGGTGGTGAGATTGAATGGGTTATAGGGTGCCCTTATTATCTTAATATTAAGTATAGATTTTGTATTATGTTGTGATTGGTATGACCAACTTATGATGGCGGTGTTATGTGAATGATGTGGCCTTGTCAGTGTTACTTTATGTATTATGATGATCATGGACTTGTCGGCACTACTTGAAGTATTATGATGATTTGTGTAGTTGATTATGGGAAGTATGATTATACCTACCTATATGTAAATTAATGTGAAAGTATATGTTTCTTCTATGGATATTAGGTGATCATGTTAGACTATGACTATGTCTTTAGGTGTGTAGTTTTAGAGTTAATACATGATTATTCCTACTTGACTATATAAGTCTATGATGGTAATTTTGATGATGATATAGTAGGGTATAGTAATACCTAAAGATGATAATGGTTATTACTATGTGCTTCTAGAATGACATGTAATCTGTGCTACAGTGAAGTATGTTGTGTCTTGTCTTGGTTGACTTGTGTCCCTTACTAGATAAATGTATGTATGAATATGAGATGTCTTGACTTAGGATGTTAAAGCCTCTTAGTCTTGAATGTATGAATGATATGTGAGACCTGGTGGTAACTAAGAAGGTCATCTATGTGGAACCTTAAACCTAGTGGTAATGTTATGAAACTTGAAGTCGAAATCCATAATGATATCCTTCTTGTAATGAATGATTGACTTAAGGTTCATTTGCTGGAACATCATCATAACAATCCTTAGGAAAGCCATTATGAGCTTTTTGTCGCCAATTGTAAGGCATCCCTAGGGACCTCTTTCGTAGGGTGAATGTGATTGGGTTATGAACTTGATATGGAACCCCTTTATATGAATTTTTAATTTGAAATAATCTATGAGAAAAAATGCTAGCACCGAGTGAGTATGGTAAGGGCAGTATATCTAGTTAAAGATTGAGGCTAGAGTATAAAGTAAGCCCTTCATATTCCTTAACCATGTGCCTATATGGGATGTGTCCAACTTATACCATTGGCAAGTAGACCACCCTGCATCGGAATAGGTTACAACTCCAGATTCCATGATTTGCTACCATGGTTTATGTCAGTTATTTCCTATTCTCATTATGTTGGATACCTGAGAAGTACTATCAAGTTTAGGTGGTTGTATGGGACGCTATCTAGACATTGCACAATAGGATTTGAAGATGTTAGTGAGAATCCCTAGGTATTCTTCAAGACCATTACTTAAATGTCATTATGTTATGAAAGAGTCTTAAATGAACTAAGGAATGTAATGACTTAAGTTAAGAAGCATTTTAAATGACTCAGTACTTATCAATAGTAGTTAAGGGTTGTCTAGTTAAGGTGTGAAAGAGGCCTGGGAATGGTCACTTCATCTCTTACTTATATAAGTCTTAAGAATGACTCTAGTTAGGAAATATGGTTGATTATGTAGACATGATCTAAACATAGGTGAAGCTAGATCCTAACATGGTTCTCGTGATCGTCTAAGGTTCTAAATTGGTCTATAATGGTGTATAGAAGCAGTGTCTAAGAGTTAAGCTACCTTGGAACATAAACATTTTATCAAATATTGAAGAATGTTACACTTACCGATGTCACTTTACAGTGAACTAAGTTCAATGCCACCGTGACCCCTTTTTGCTTGCAAGCCTCTACGTGGGTCATTCTCGGACATTTCGACCCTTTGTACGTCAGGCCGTTTCAATTTTATCAATTGATTATTTTATATTCTTAGATCTATTGAATGTTAAGCTTATTGAATTGATATTTACTTAATTCTTATGGATTCTAGCATAGTTTTCTAAGGGCTATTGAATGATGTAAGAATTATATTCAATTGATTTATATGTTATATTAGATTGATAAATCTATATTGAATTAACCTAGTTTCATTGAGTATTATGGTTATTGTATTGAATTGATGTTCATGGCCATGGGTAAGGGCCTTATGGTATAGAATTTGATGATTTAGCTTTGGATTGAAGTGGTTAGATTGAATGGGCGGTAGGATGCCTTAAATCTCTTAATATTATGTATATCTTTTATATTATGTTGTAATTTGTATGGCCCACTTATGGTGGCGGTGTTATGTGAATGATGTGGCGTTGTCGGCATTACTTGATTAATTATGATGATCATGGTCTTGTCGACACTACTTGAAGTATTATAATGGTTTGTGTAGTTGATTATGTGATGTATGATCAGACCTACCTATATGTGAATTAATGTGAAAGTATGTGTTTCTTCTATGGATATTAGGTGATCATGTTAGACTATGATTATGTCTTTAGGTATGTAGTCTTAGAGTTAATACATGATTATTCCTACTTGACTATATGAGTCTATGATGGTTATATTGATTATGATATAGTAGTGTATAGGATGACATAAAGATGATAATGGTTATTCCTATGTGCTTCTAGAATGACATGTAATATGTGCTAAAGTGAAGTATGTTGTGTCTTGTCTTGGTTGACTTGTGTCACTTACTTTATATATTTATGAATATGAATATGAGATGTCTTGACTTTGGATGCTAAAGCCTCTTAATCTTTAATGTATGAATGATACGTCAGGCCTTGAATGACGCTAAGAAGGTCACATATGTGGAACCTTAAGCCTAGTGGTAGGGTTATGAAACTTGAAGTTGGAAGTCGTAATGGTATCCTTCTTGTAATAAATGATTGACTAAAGGTTGGTTGGATGAAATGACATCATATCAATCCTTAGGAAAGTCATTATGAGCTTCTTGTCACTAATTGTAAGGCATCCCTACGGGACCTCTTTGGTAGGGTGAATGTGATTGGGTTATAAACTTGATATGGAACCGTTTATATGAACCTTTAATGTGAAATACTTTATGAGAACAAATGCTCGCACGGAGTGAGTATCGTATGGGAAGTAGCTCTAGTTAAAGGATGAGGCTAGAGTACAAAGTAAGTCATCTATATTTCTTAACCATGTGCTTGCATGGGATGTGTC
Organism: Solanum sitiens; assembly: GCA_016801875.1. Lineage (NCBI taxonomy): Eukaryota > Viridiplantae > Streptophyta > Magnoliopsida > Solanales > Solanaceae > Solanum > Solanum sitiens. The sequence continues at coordinate 118,848 of JABWTJ010000919.1, read as the reverse complement.
CAAGTTCTACCATTGGCAAGTAGAACACCCTCCATCGGAGTACGTTACAATTAAGGATTCCATGAATTTCTACCATGGTCTATGTCGGTTATTGGCTATTCTCATCATGTGGGATACCTACTAGTATTGGAAGAGTTCTATGAAGTTTAGGTAGTAGTATGGAACGCTATCTAGATACTACACAATAGGCTTTGAAGATGTTAGTGAGAGTCCCTAGGTCTTCTTCAAGACCATTACATGAATGTCCTTATGTGATGAAAGACTCTTAAATGAACTAACGAATGTAATGACATAAGTTAAGAAAGCATGCTAAATGAATAATTACTTATCTAGAGTAGTTAAGGGTTGTATAGTTAAGGTATGAAAGGGGAATGGGATTGGTCACTTCATCTCTTACTTAGATGAGTCTTAAGAATGACTCTAGTTATGAAAGATGGTTGATTATGTAGACATGATCCAAACTTAGGTAAGTCTTAAGGATTACTTAGGTAATCTTGAAGAGGTCATTTATGGACGTTCTCTTCTTGAGTTACTTGAGTGGGTCTTTTGATAACCTTTGAACGGAGAATGTCATATTTTATGAATTCTATTGGATTAAGTTAGAATGATTCTATGTGAGGTAGTCTATAAGATCCCTTGAGTGTGTGTGAAAGGGATTGTATGGGCGATCGATTCACAACTCACTCAAGTGAACCTTAGAATCACCTTTCGTACGAGGATCTCATGTTCATGTGCTAGACGTATTGTAAGTGTATGTACTCATTATAGGTGGTCTTATGCATCATTTAGGTGTGCCTAGAAAGGGTCTATGGGCAGTCTCTCTTTGTCTTACTTAAGTGAGTCTTAAGATAGACTTTAGTGACGGAATTACACGCTAAATAGTGACGATGGTGACATTAAGGAACTTCACTGTAACAGTGAAGGAGTTCACTGTACAGTGAAGTAGTTCACTGGAAAGTGTTCTTAAAAATGTGAATAATTGCTTAAATGATTTCCTATGTGTTCTTAAGTTGTTAAAGGTTGTTCTTATTCTTATAGTATGATGTTTAAATCAAAATTCATGAAAATCATATTATTTACTAAATGTCCCTTTTCGTTTTTGCATGGCTTCTATACTTAGTGTATCTAATGTGCTAACCCCTTCTTTTCCCTTTTTGACTAACGTGCAGGGAATTTGTGTCACGACCGGAATCTAGACCACAGACGAGACCGGCGTCATTGACCTCTCAGAGGTCGCAGACAAGCCTACATACGTCAGTCTTACTTCATCTAGGTTAATTTTAGCGGAAAATTTGAACTTTTTGTTTTCTTATTTCATGCTAAACATTTTAAACTTAACATCATAGGTGTTCACAAATCAACCATCTAATATAGAGATAATCAAATCAAAGAAACAGTTCATAATTGCATTAAACATATTTTTTCCAAAACGGCACCAATACAAAGTCTGAAATGAAAGTGGAAAGAAAAACTAGTGGAACATGCTCCACTAGCTAAATCCTACATCTAAGCTAGATAATAACGGTAGACATCCTCGAAAGCATGAGGGCCTACCAAGTCCGGATAAAAGCTCCACGTCCGGATAGCTGCAAAGTCAACCTGTAAGCTCTAGCGTCTATCTATGCCTGCACCTAAAAATATAGAGTTGTATGGGATTAGTACACACTTGTACTAAGTATGGGTATATGCAAGCACACACCAAGGACATGCATGAGTAAAAATAGCTCATTCCTAGCAACATGATTATGGAAAGTCAAGTTAGTGGACTTGCCAAATTGGGATTAGGAAAGTTAGTGAGCTTTCCAAATTTGGATTAGGAAAGTCATGCCATGAGAGTAACATGCATCATCATACTTATCATATTGCACACAACACATAACATCTTACACATAGCACATATCATATTGCATAAAGCACATAACATCTTTCATATCATTCATTCATATGCCATAAGACCTTGGAATCAAGGACTTGACAATAAGACTTCCCAAAATGAGGGCTCAACATATGAGACCTCAACTAGGGAGCCTTCTTTAACAAACACATAGTCTGCTTCGTTCATTCATACGTACTTCATTTCATTCATTCATAAGCTAGTGTAAACACCAGCTATACCTAGGATGTAGTTTAAGACTCTCATCGGGTTTGCTGTGCAATGATCAAGAATAACCTAGTATCTTTACTTGAGTCTAGCTCACCTCTTGATTATCCTATCCTAACACCTTTGGTATCGTTCATTTCATTATGTGCATCATTTGAGGCTGGCCTCATTCATTCATTGGGAACTTTAACTTTAACTGACATAGATCATGTGAGAATCATGAAATCCAGTGTCTCCCCCACACCGAAAAGAGGTGGAATCACCGGCAAGAGTGACCCAAAACATGCTAGCGTACATGGGAATTGAACCCCGCCAAATCCCTATATTGGCAGTATAGGTTCGAAGACAAGGAGATATAAGAAGACCCATACCCGGTATGCCGGAAAGTCTCATCTCATGAGAGTTACGTGAACCTCCGTACTTCTCGAAAGAAGGCATCACCGCTCATAGCTAGTCTATCGGTGCTCAGTATAAAGTTCCATTTCATTCAACTCATACGTCATGGAAGCTGGTTTCTAGTATGAGGACATCATAGCTCAATAGATGATTTCTCATCTCATCATTAGTATTAAGTATACATTATTCTCAATACTTTCATTAGAGTGTTCATAGAGACTGGTCTCTTCATTAACTTTACACTCTCATAGGTGAGTACGTTTTGGTAACATTTACTTAGGCTCATTTGAGATTGCTCTCATCTTTCACATTAGCCCCTTATCATATTGTCACCTCATTCATTAACTTTAACACATTTGCTTTTCATAATTACTCACCCCTTCACGTTAATGTTCATTTCATCTTATACCAATACACTTGGCCATTTAGTGTGTTTCACACTCTTACTTAACCCTTCTAGGGTTATATCATTTTATCGCATACATCTTAGGCTCACCTACTTTTAAACGTATGCTAGACTTATGAGTCCACACATACAAGCAATGAGGCTTCATTCATAGTTTGTCTAAGTGATTCATGTTTACCCAAGATTATGTGGTACAAGACTTATGCATCTTGTAGATATGCCAGGATATTGATTTCGATCTTTAGAGGTAGCATTCATTAAATATTTACTTACGTATGACTTATGTGTCAATACGGAATTGGGCAAGGGAACCCGATTTCAAATCCCTTGGACAACACTTAATCTTATTTTAAACTTGATAATTGCATTTTTCAGATTTGGGGGACCCTAGTTCGATCCCCATCAACCCCATAATATTTCCTTTCTTTTTCTCCTCTCCTTTTTCGTTTAAGTCAAGGAGGTTGTGGGTTCAATCCCCCACAAATCATTATTTTTATTTTAATTTATCTCTTAACTTTCTCACCTATCCAAGAGGTTGTGGGTTCAATCCCCACTCTCCACATTTATTTTCTCCTTTATTTTTTTCTCCTAACACTCTCATCCATTCAAGAGGTTGGAGGTTCAATCCCCACTCTCCACATTTATTTTTCCTTGCATTTTTCTCACGAAATTTTTATGAAATTTTCATTTGGTGAGGTCATGGGTTCAATCCCCAATGACCTCACATTTTAAAAAAAAAATTAAACAAAGTTCATTTTTTTAAAAGTTTGCCGAGACTACAATTTTTAGCAAGCTGTAAATTTAGTCTCCTCCAATCCATTTTTGTCTTAATCTTTTGTTGATTGTTTTGTAGCTTTCATGTAATGATGTCTTGGGTTCAATCCTTAGTGATTTCACTTATTTTACATTCATTTTTCATTGCATTTTATACCACTTTGATTGGCCAAACCCAACCTACCAAATGTTGAAACTTTGTTCACTATTTTCAGCTCCTTGTTATCATCATTTGTACATTAGATCTTAGGACGTTTCATGAATCATTTGGTGAATATTTAAGTATATTTTTTCATGGTTATATTTAGCCAAGAATTACCATTAAATCCAGAAACATTACACCACTTTTGTACATCATGATTTACACAAACATTTGCACAAACATCACTTTTCACATACTTTTGGTTGGCATAAATTAACATGCTTACAATTCCAAACACATAATCATGAACACATTATTACGAAAATCACACTTCATACTTAAACTACCAGCAAACATACCAACAACATGATCTCTAACCTATTTCAGATTGAAATCAGAAGGATACTAGGGACAAGGAGTTCGACAAGAATGGGAACAACCCTAGTTTCAAAATTTGTTGAATTCGTGGAAAGGAAATTCTCTTGGAGAAAGGAGTCCAGGAGAGAAACCCATACCTTAATGTCGTTCAAAACTTGTTTAAATGCTGTCAATTTACCATGAAACCAAGCCTCACCACCGAAACTTCAAGCACAATCCCGTCAAGAACTTGTTGTTGATTTTCGTTTTTAGCTTAGTTTTTCGTTTGAGTTTTTGTGTGTAAGTTCTTCAAAAGTGAAGAACTATTATTTTCAGTTATTTTAATGATAAAAAACGTGAGAATGAGAGTGAGATACGTGAGAATGAGAGGATTAGGATTATGATTAGGATTAGGAGAGTTAGGTGGAGACTAAGTCAAACTAGGACTCCTCATCATTTATTAATTTTATTATTATTATTTTTTTATTAAAAATATGATTTTCCTTTAATTAAATTAGAAAATTAAATATTAATTAATTTAACTAGTTCACTAAATAAAATTAAATCAATTTAATCCTTGCTTCCACCAAGGCTCGAACCCAGGTGGAGCTAGATTTTGCTTAAAGGGTCAATTTCGGCCACCTCTACCCAAATTGCCTCTTAACCATATTATTTATTTATTTATTTATTTATTTAGGGTAAAATACTACCCTTATCCTGGAAAAGACCATTTTACCCCTAGACCCTCCAAACTTAAGATTACCCCTTTTTGAGTCTGGTTAAGACTCATCCGGATAAATCTTCATATTCGGGTGCCCTACATGGCTGGACCTAACCTTTCCTAGCTCAAATAACTCACCAAGTTAGTTGGCTTGGTTGCTGCAGAGGTTCAGAGGTCAGGTTCTATGCGCATCTATTCGTGTGAACCCGATCTAATCTAGGCATTCTAGATACGTTAGACATTACTTAGCATAGTCATTTTTAGGGTTGTTACAATTTGAAGTCTTGATATACCATGGAGGATGGATAGGTTTCTAAGGATTGAAGATGAAGTATTGGTGAGTCCTCATTGATTCAAGGTCAATATCCACATGTTCCTTTATTTCTTAGTCTTTATTTTATTTTTTGTATGGGCTTGGTCCCAAGTGTTGTATACTCTAAAGTTTATATGGTTCAATAGGATGTTGTATGTTTTAATGTTTTAATGAAAGTCTTCCGCTTGCGTATTTAATATGGAAATAGTTCTTCGTGTGTGAAGAAAGTTTTATATTATTACTCATTTTAGAACTTTTATCATGCAATGAATGATACGAGTGGCTCAAGTGAGACTTCTTGAAGTCTCATTTGCCGTGTGGAGACTCAAGGATGCTCTAACTTCTAGGGTGTACTTGAGGTTCGTTACAAACGTGGTATAGAGCATATGGTTAGGGAGTGTCTTAGTTTTTTCATGAACCGCATCTAGTAGAGTCTTGTTCATAATGTGAAGAGCGCCACATTATGAATAGGAGGCTATGGTGTGCTAGGAAAAGTTTCACTTCTTCATTCATCTAATTGTACCTAAGAGCTTTGTATATAGTGTCTTTCCCTTGTCTCCCTTATGTATTTGGTCATTTGAGTGTGACTTTATGAAGATGGGGTTGAGGGAGAGAAAATATGAGACGTGACTTGTTAGATGAAATGTGAAAGATTGTATTGATGACCTTACGTTGGTTTAGTTACGTTTTAAAGGGTAGTTAAGTTGGATAGAATGGTAAGGTATAGTGTGAGAAATGTAAAGGAGTGGTTTTTGAGATGGTTTGAAGTAGTTTAATACGCAACCATAGAAAGGAAGTTGAAGAGATTAGAAAGAGTAAAGGAAGTTTCTACTTGTAAGGGGGATGTAGTGGTTATATGGTTAAACCTTGAGAGTCTATAATTTCATGAGCTAGACTTTGGGTGAGAAATTATTAGTAAGGTTTAAGGTGCCTTGAGGTATTTCCTTGTAATAGATGTTATGTTGACCTTAGAATGAGTTTCTCCTATATGGGGGAGTATGGTGAAGAGTATGGTTGTTGGAATTGAGGTACCCTTAACCTTTCTTTATGTGTTTGTTCAAGCCTAAAACAAAGAGTTCTTAGTAACTTGATTTATGTAGGAGTAGTTTGTGAAAAAAATGAGTTCCAAACATTCTCCTTATGATATGCATGTTTTGGTTGAAGTTTTGTTGAATGAGAAAATGTGTTTTCATGCATGGTATCTACCTCATCATTCATGTGCGTCTAGTGTAGGTTGCTAATTGTTTCATGAAGATGAATTGTGAGTATGTCTAAATTGTTATATGAGATTTGTTTGTTAAGCATTTATAAGGAATGTCTTAAGTGTTGCATTGATTAGATTGTGAAGCATGTTCACTATAATTTTCCAGGGATTTCTGCTCACTGTGAGGTTTTGGAAAAAAATTGACCAATTCATTCTTTGACTGAAAATTTTATAATGTGGTTAGAACTGATGTATATGAGTATGATAATGAATATAAAATAAGTTTTTTCTATTTGGAATGAAGGATGTGTGTTTTATAGCATGATGAGTTATAGAATCTAAACTAGTTTATTGTTGTGTTGTGAATCTCTTGATCTTGTGAAATTGATGTTTTCTACTTGATTGTGTGTTATATGGTATGGTTATGAGCTGATAGTTGAGTCTCTATTCTTGGAAGTGTTCGGAGAGTGGCAAGTTTCATTCGAGAATGAATGTTGTCCAAGTGGGGGATATTGTAAGATCTTGAAGAGCCTAACATGGTTATCCTGATGGTCTAAGGTACTAAATTTGTATATAATGTGGTATAGAGGAAGTGTCTAAGAGTTTAGGTGCGTTGGAAGTCAAACGTCAAGGGACGACCAAGACGTTCGACGACTAAGTCACTTATGTGGCTCATATGTATTTTATGTGTTTATGTGTGATTCATGAGTTTATGAGGTCCTTAAATGAGTTATTATGATGTATATTGGCAGTGTGTCAAGTTTCGTGAGGTTTGGATCTCAAACGTCCAAGAACGTCCGATGAAGTTTGAAAGATAGCCTTTAGACGTCCTTGTGAGTTTGGATGTGTTTTAGGTTGTTGCATGGCTTGTTTGAATTTGAACTTAATTAGAGATGTTCCTAATAGATAGACGTATGTGTTTAGAGGTTTAACGTCCGGGTAAGACTCCACCTAGGACCCACAAGGTGCCTAGAGAAGGACCCCAACTCAAGAGTTGAAGCTGCATAAAGCTCGCATGCAGTGCCAAACGATGACCCAAATGACATCCATTCGATTGAACCATGGCTCATCGACTTAGGGCGTCGATGGAGAATGCAATTCTGCAGTTGGAGAAGCTTCAGGAGAAACCGACGAGACCCCATCGATGGGGCATGGTCTCACCGACGGACTGTCAATGCTAGAGCGCCGATGGTGCTGTGAACAACCTGCAATTTTCTGTTAAGGCTTGGGGGTTTTCACCACTAGTGTTATAAAATAGGAGGACGATTTTCTTAGGTGTTTATGGGTATTTTAAGAGCATATAAGTCATTAAACTATCATTTAAACCCTAACACTTACATCAAAACCCTTTCCCTCCTAATGTGTCTCCAAAAACCTCCATGAGAGCTCAAGGTGAAGATAGAGCTTGAATATGGATCTTCGATCAAGTTTCTTCTTCAATTATCGTTGGGTTCTTCTAATAAGGTATGTCTGTCTTCATCTATGGCTTGCTTTCACCTTACAGCAAATTTCAAAGATGATTTTCAAAAATTTCAAAAAGATGAAAAGTCCAATTTCTACTCTAAGTCTTGGGGTCTTGCATGAAATGTTTTCAAACCTTAATATATGAGGTTATTGCTGTATAATTGATGTTTTTCAATGAAATTCTATATGAACCCTTGACCTTCTCAAATCTCTTAATTTGACAAAAATATGGTCTATGTGATCATGCTTTGATATTGATGAATTCATGTGTAGATTGTTATGGGCTTTTGATTCATGTATAGTTTATGATTGTATGGTTTATAGGCTGTTTCAATTTTATCAATTTAGTATTTTATATTCTTAGATCTATTGAATGTTAAGCTTATTGAATTCATATTGACTTAATGCTTATTGAATCTAGTGTAGTTTTCTATGGGCTATTAAATGATGTAAGAATTATATTCAATTGTTGTATAGGTTTTATTAGATTGATAAATCTATATTGAATTGACCTAGTTTCATTGAGTATTATGGTTATCGTATTGAATTGATGTTCATGGATATGTGTAAGGGCCTTATGGTATCGGATTGGATGATTTTGCTTAGGATTGAAGTGGTGAGATTGAATGGGTGGTAGGATGCCCTAACTCTCTTAATATTACGTATAGATTTTGTATCATGTTGTGATTGGTATGGCCCACTTATGGTGGCGGTTTTATGTGAAGGATGTGCCCTTGTCGGCGTTACTTAATGTATTATGATGATCATGGCCTTGTCGGCACTACTTGAATTATTATGATGATTTGTTTAGTTGATTTTATGAAGTATGATCATACCTACATATATGTGAATTAATATTGAAGTATGTGTTTCTTCTATGGATATTAGGTGATCATGTTAGACAATGACTATGTCTTTAGGTGTGTAGTCTTAGAGTTAATACATGATTATTCCAACGTGACTATATGAGTCTATGATGGTTATATTGATGATGATATAGTAGTGTATAGGATGACTTAAAGATGATAATGTTTATTCCTATGTGCTTCTAGAATGACATGTAATATGTGCTAAAGTGAAGTAAGTTGTGTCTTGTCTTGGTTGACTTATGTCTCTTACTTCATACATGTATGAATAAGATGTCTTGACTTAGGATGCTAAATCCTCTAAGTATTGAATGTATGAATGATATGTGACACCTTGAATTATGCTAAGAAGGTCCTCTATGTGGAACCTTAAACATAGTGGTAAGGTTATGAAACTTGAAGTCGAAAGTCTTAATGGTATCCCTCTTGTAATGAATGATGGACTTAAGGTTTGTATGGGACACTATCTAGACATTGCACAATAGGCTTTAAAGATGTTAGTGAGAGTCCCTAGGTCTTCTTCAAGACCATTACTTGAATGTCCTTATGTGATGAAAGAGTCTTACATGAACTAAGGAATGTAATAACTTAAAGTTCAGAAAGCATGTTAAATGAATAAGTACTTATCTAGAGTAGTTAATGGTTTTCTAGTTAAAGTATGAAGGGGACATGGGAATTGACACTTCAAGTCTTAAGAATGACTCTAGTTAGGTAAGATGGTTGATTATGTAGACATGATCCAAACTTAGGTATGTCTTAAGGATTACTTAGGTAATCTTGAAGAGTTAAATTATGGATATTCTCTTCTTGAGTTAATTGAGTAGGTCTTTTGATAACCAAAGTTTGTATGGTTCAATGGGATGTTGTAAAGGTTTAATGTTTTAATGAAAGTCTTCCTCTTACGTCTTGATTATGGAAAGAGTTCTTCGTGTGTGAATAAAGTTTTAAATAATTACTCATTTTAGAATGTTTATTATGCAATGAATGATACGAGTTGCTCAAGTGAGACTTCTTAAAGTCTCATTTGCCGTGTGGAGACTCAATGATGCTCTAACTTCTAGGTTGTACTTGAGGGTCGTTACAAGACTCACCTCGACTCCGGCATTGACCTTATCGGATGGTACCGAAGGGTTTGTGGTTTATTGTTATAGCTCCCGAGTGGGTGTAGGATGTGTGATCATGCAACATGGAAAAGTCATAGAGTATTTCTCTAGGCAACTCAAACCTCATGGGAAAAATTACCCAACTCATGACCTTGAGCTTGCGGCCGTGGCATTTACCTTGAAAATTTTGAGGCATTATCTCTATGGGTGCGTGTTGATTTGTTCACCGATCACAAGATTCTATGAAATATATCAACTCAAAAAGACTTGTATCTACGACAAAGAAGATGGTTAGAAGTTTTAAAAGATTATGGCATGAGTGTTCTTTACCATCCCGGGAAAGCCAATGTGGTAGCGGATGCACTAAGCCGAGTGTCAATGGGTAGTGTGGCTCATGTGATTTATGATAGTAATGAATTGGAGAAGGAGGTTCATAGGTTGGCCCGGTTGGGTGTCCGACTAGAAGAATCTTCAAAGAGTGGTTTCATGGTCCGTCATAACTCCGAGTCATCTTTAGTGGTTGATGTGAAGTCCAAGAAACATCTTGATCCTCTAGTGATGGAGTTGAAAGAATCGGTCCTTAAGAAGAAGAATGAATCTTTCTTCCAAGGAGAGGATGGGGTAATTAGGTATCAAGTGAGGTTATGAGTGACGAATGTTGATAGTTTAAGGGAGAAAATCATGGAAGAGGCTCATGGTTCCCTATACTCCATCTATTCGGGTGGCCCCAAGATGTATTGTCACTTATGTGATATTTATTGGTGGAATGTAATGAAAAGGGATGCAGCTAAATTTTTGTCGAGGTTTCCAAATTGCCAACAAGTCTAAGCCGAGCATCAAGGTCAAGGTGGTCTAGACAAAGATATTCATATTCCAATTTAGATGTGGGACGATGTCAACATGGACTTTGTGTTACGTTTGCCTCGAACGCGTAGACAAAATGACTCTATTTGGGTAATAGTTGATAGGTTGACTAAGTCATCCCACTTCCTTCCCGTAAAAGTTTCTTACTCGGCTAATGAGTATGGTAAATTGTATGTTAAGGAGATTGTGATGTTACATGGGGCCCCTTGTCGATCATTTCAGATATATGAGCCCAATTAACTTTACAGTTTTGGAGATCTTTCCAAAGTGGGCTTGGTACTCAAGTAAATCTTAGCACCGCTTTCCACCCCCAATCGAATGGACAAGCGGAGTGCACCATCCAAACTCTAAATGATATGTTGACGACTTGTGTGATTTATATCAAAGGGAATTGGGATGATCAACTACCGTTGATAGAGTTCTCCTACAACAATAGCTACTATGCAAGTATTAATATGACACCTTTTTAAGAAATTTATGGTAGGAGGTGTCGGTCCCCAATTGAATGGTGTGAAGTGAGTGAGTTTTCTCTTCTTCGCCCCGATATAGTGTATGAAGCCACGAAGAAGGTTCGCATCATAAGAGAGAGGTTGAAAACAAATTATAGTCGGAAAAAATCTTATGTCGACAATAGAAAGAGGGACCTTGAATTCGAAGTAGATTGGGTCTATTTGAAAATTTCACCCATGAAAAGGGTGATAAGGTTTAGAAATAAGGGAAAGATTAGTCCACATTATGTGAGCCCTTATGATATTTTTAAAAGTGTAGGGAAGTTGTATATGAGTTAGATTTGCCAATGGAATTGGCCTCAGGTCATCCGGTGTTCAATGTGTATATGCTCAAGAAGTGTATAGGTGATCCGATGTCGATTCTCCCTCTAGAAGGTTTGGGGGTAAAAAAGGACCTTTCTTATGAAGAGGTCCTGGTTGAGATTTTTGATCATCATGTTAAGAAATTGAGGAATAAGAAGGTTGCCTTCGTAAAAGCTTTATGGAGAAATAACTTTGTTGAGGGTGTAACCTAAGAGGACGAGGACGAGGTCGACATGAAGTACCACTATCCTGATCTTTTTCCCCTACTCCTTTCCAAAGTTATGGTTAGTAGGTTTGCTCAAATGAGTCATATGAATAATGTTGAACTTATTATGTTTATCTAGTATGTGCATATTCTTGTAGAAATTAATTCCTAAATTGCGTTTTAGTGAAATATGACTCTCATGATTAACTTGCACCTAAATATGTAGTTTGCAATATTGCTTTCATGAGAATTGTGTTGGGCTTGTTTTGTGTTGTCTTCATAAAACTTAGCATGTCATCTCTTTGAAATTTTTCATGTTGAGCTCATGTTGAAATGGATAAGGTAGTTCCTCCTTATGTGATGTAAATGATGAGCTCTTATGTGTCATGAATTGTGGATTAAGTTCCTATGTGTTAATGTTGTGTTTATGTGTTGAGTTGAGAATTCCTCCTATGAGCTGTGACTAATTATGATATTTCTTGGTATTGGGCTGCTAGTCTTGAGTTCTACTACTTTTTCCCAATAAAAGGTTAAAGGTGTCTTTATTGGATGAATACTCCTAAGGGGGTGATATTATAACACCCTGTAATTTCCATGACCTATACTAGAGCCTCATATGTTCAATAATGATGTTTTATACCTAAAACAAAAGTAGAAACATAATTGGGAAGTGTTAGAGTCACAACGTCAAAGAAAGACCTTAACCTACGGAAAGTAGTGTAATTGAACTAGTAGACGTCCCTCTGTTTTAGGAAGGTTTGGGAGTTTCATATGAAGTCTAAAACTTCTAAGAAGACTTCAAATAGGTGAAATATAGTATAAAGGGTTCAAACGTCCGATAACGACTCACCCAAGACCACCCGAATGGTCCTTGAGGAGGAACCAAACCTTGGTGAGTAGGTTGCCAAAGCAGCCTGCATCCAACCAAGATATAAAGGTCCCTGCGCGTCGCGCGGCCAGCACAAGGAAAGGAAAAATTTGCCTGGCGACACGGGGCCTCCACGATGTCCACTGCCTCAACCCAGAATTTTGACAAAAAATGGTTAATTGCCCCCGCGACGCTCAACAACTTCCCAGATCTGTTCGAGTCATTTTTAAGACAATTTGACATCACAAAAGACCCAGTCAAGTGAGGGTATTTGGGTAATTTAAGGGATCAATCAAAAACGTTTTAGTGTCAGTTTTAAGTCACTTTGAACACACAAATCAAATCCCCAATGTTGAAACCAAAAATCACTGTCATCTCTCTAAAAAATTCTCTTCCTTCAAACCTCCATTGAACACCATTAGATATCCAAGAAGTGTAACAACCCTAAAAATGAATAGGATCAAGACTTAGGTTTTCAAGAATGCTTGCGATTAGACCAAGGTCCACACGGACTGATACGCATAGAACCAGACCTCAGAACCCTTACTACGACCAAGCCAACTAACTTGGGGAGCTAATTGAGCTTGGAAAGGTTGGAACCAACCATGTGAGGCTCACAAAAACAAAGATTTAGTCGAAGGAGTCCTTACCGGACTTAAAAGAAGAATTTTCAAGTTTTGAGGGTCCAAGAGTAAAATGATCTTTGCCAGGCCAAGGGTAATATTGTAATTACCCTAAGGAATTAATTATTTAATTAATTAATTTAATTAAATAAAGCAATTCGTGTTGGGGCGACCCGAAGTGACCCATTTTCTCAAATGGGGTGTCACTCGGGTTCGAGCCCCACTAGAAGCAATGATTAAATTTGTTTTTAATTTATGTTGGTAAATTAATGTAATCAATTAATATTTATTAGCTGACGTAAGAAAAAGAAAAATCAGATTTTTATTTAAAAGTTTGAAAGAGTACTAGTTGACTAAGTCCTTACCTAAGCCTAAACTACCTTGCACGTTTAACTCTCTCCTTCTCTCACGTCAACATCTCTCTTCTCTTTCACATTTATTCTCTGCAAAATTAAGGTGAAGAACTGAAAATACATCAAGAGTTCTTCACACTTGAAGAACTCACACGAAATTTTAAGAAAAACAAAGTAACCAAAACGTTAAGGCAAAGAGAAGTTGTTGTCGGGTGGTGTGGACGTTGAGGAAGCTTGGACTGATTTGTGGAGAGGATTTTGGACAGCAATTTCGTGGTTGAACAAGAAAATTAAGGTATGGGTTTTCTTATTCTTGGTCCCTTTCCCAAGAGACCCTTAAGACTCAGATAATTCTATTCCGAAACTAGGATTGTTCCCCATTTCATGCTCCCTGTCACTAGCTCCCAATGATTCGTAGGTTGGGTATGTTTGCTGGTAGATTTAGGTATGTGTGATGTTCTTGTGTTGAATGTGTATATGTTTATGTACGTGAAATCAAGAAAATGACAATCAATGCGTGTTCGAAGTTATGTGCAAGTGTGTGCAAGTTTGTGAATGTGGCAAGGGCCTCGGCATGATGCTCAAAATTTGATAAGGTTGTAGTTGTTGTTTTGTGTACATAACTCCATGAAAAAAATTGTGATGTTCATTTAAGGAAATGTGGCTGATTGAATGACAATCTTTTAGCCAAATATACTCATGAAAAATACGCCTAAAGATGTGTTAAAATGGAATACGAATACACCCTATGAATCAAGTGAAAACGTTGATAAAAAATAAATCGAAAATGACCAAAATTTCCAGCAACTATGCAAGGTTAAATTACACTAAAGTTTAATAATGAAAATCTGGAAATTTAATACATTTTAAAGAGGTGAGGCCACCAGGATTCGAACCTGTGACCTCACCCTTTGGCTACTGTAATTCGCGAGAAAAGGAGACGAAAATGGGGCTGGGGGGAATCGAACTCGGGCCACTGGTTTGGGAAAGGAGAGGAAAATGATTTAATTAACTAAATGGGAGGCGTGGGAATCGAACCCACACCTCCAGGTAGCGAGTGAAGGATGAGAAAATAAAGAAAAAGAAAATGTGAGGCGTGGGAATCGAACCCACGACCTCAAGGTTGGCGAGGAGAATGACAAAATTAAATAAGAAAATAAAGTGAGGCTGTGGGGGATCGATCCCACAACCTCACTGTCAAGGCGCCTAGTTAAGAAATCTTTAATTAAAAATAATGATAGGAGGCTGTGGGGGTTCGAACCCACAACCTCACAGCCCCTAGCGAAATTAAACTAAAATAAGGATTCTGTGGGGGTTCGAACCCACAACCTCCCAATGCACAGCGAAAATTAAGAATAAATAAAAGAGGCTATGGGGGTTTGATCCACAACCTCTTGGTTTAGGCGAAATTGGGCAATAAAATATTAATGGAAAATAAGAAGGAGTTGTGGGGGTTCGAACCCACATCCCTTCGGCCAATTTAAGAGAAAAGTTAAGTAGAAAATTAATAATTCGATGTCAATGTTGGGATTTAATCTAGAGTTCTAATGTCATGAATATTAAAAATAAAATCAACGAAAAATGTAAATGATATCCAAGTGATTCAAACTTGGGTTTCCTTGCCCAAACTTCCGTATTGATACATAAGTCATACGTGAACAAAATACCCAAGAATAATGCCACATACTTAGATCGAAATCAAGATCTTGGCATACATACAAGATGCATAAGTCTTGTATCACATAATCTTAGAAAGATATGAATCACTTAGCCGAAATATGAATGAAGCCTCATGGCTTATATGTATAGACACATAAGTCTAACATACGTTCAAAAGTAAGTGAACCTAAGAGGTATGTAATAAAATGATGAACCCTAGAAGGGTTAAGTATGAATGTAAGATACACTAAATGGCCAAGTGCATTGGCATATGATGAAATGAACATTCACGTAATAAGAGGTGAGTAACTATGAAAAGCAAAGGTGCTAATGATAATTAATGTGGTGACAATATGATATGAGGCTAATGTAAATGATGAGAGTAATCTCAAAGGAGCCTATGTAAGTGTTACCAATACGTACTCATCTAGGAGAGTGTAAGTTAATGAAGAGACCAGTCTCTATGAACACTCTAATGAAGGTATTGAGCTTAACACACTTAATACTAATGATGAGATGAGAAATCATCTAATGAGCTATGATGTCCTCATACTAGAAGCCAGCTTCCATGACGTATGAGATGAATGAAATGGAACTTTATACTGAGCAGCGATAGGCTAGCTATGAGCGGTGATGCCTTCTTTCAGGAAGGACGGAGGTTCACGTAACTCTCATGAGATGAGACTGTCCAGCATGCCGGGTATGGGTCTCCTTATATCTCCTAGTCTTCGAACCTGTACTGCCAATATAGGGATCTGGCGGGGTTAAATTCCCATGTACGCTAGCATGTTATTGGATCACTTTGGCCGGTGATTCCACCTCTTTTCGGTGTGGGGGAGACACTGGATTTCATGATGCTCACATGATCTATGTCGGTTAAAGTTAAAGTTACCAATGAATGAATGAGGCCAGCCTCAAATGATGCACATAATGAAATGAATGATACCAAAGGTGTTAGGATAGGATAATCACATGTGAGTTAGATTCAAGTAATGACATTAGGTCATTCTTGGTCATTGCACAACGAACCTAATGAAAGTCTTAAACTACATCCTAGGTATAGCTGGTGGTTACACTGGCCTATGAATGAAATGAATGAAGTACGTATGAATGAATGAAGCAGACTCTGTGTTTGTTAATGAAGATTCCCTAGTTGAGGTCCCATCTGTTGAGCCCTCATTTCTGGGACGTCTTAATGGCAAGTCCAGGATTCCAAGGTCTCATGGCATATGAATGAATGATATGAAAGAAGTTATGTGCTACATGCAAAATGTACTGTATGCTATATGATATGTGCTATGTGTAAAAGTTATGTGCTGTGTGCAAATGTGAAAAGTATGATGATGTATGTTATTCTCATGGTATCACTTTCCTAATCCAAATTTGGAAAGCTCATTTACTTTCCTAATCCAAATTTGGAAACTTTCCTAATCTTAATTTGGCATGTCCACTGACTTGACTTTCCAAAAATCATGTTGTTAGGAAAGAGCTATTCTTTCTCATGCATGTCCTTGGTGTGTGCTTGCATATACCCATATTTAGTACAAGTGTGTACTAACCCTATACAAACTCTACTATTTTAGGTGCAGGCATAGGTGAACGATAGAGCTACAGGATCATCGCTGCATTTATCCGGACATCCAGCATTCATCCGGTTTTGGTGGGTCCTCATGCTTTCGAGGATGCTACTGTTTTATATTCTAGCTTAGTTTTAAAGTTGAGCTAGTGGAGCATGTTCCACTAGCGTTTCTTTCCTATTTTTATTCAGACTATGTGTTGGTGCCATTTTGGCAATTATACGCTTTATAAGTATTGAACTATTCCTTTCATTTGATTATCTCTTAATGTTAGATGGTTGATGGTGAACAAATTACGAATGTATTAGAAATGTTTAGTAAGCAATATTTAGAAACAAAAAGTTTAAAATTTTTCCGCTAAAATTAACCTATGTAAAGTAAGAATGACGTAAGTAGGCTTGTCTGCGACATCTGAGAGGTCAACGACGCCGGTCTCGTCTGGGGTCTAGATTCCAGTCGTGACAAAGTTGGTATCAGAGCATTAGGTTAAATTACGAAAATAATAAGTTCACATCAACCACATTGAGTAGTTTCTAGTGAAGTGCACCACTATCGACTTAGAACCCGATACTAAACCAATCTTAATTCCTCCTTACCGAATGGCTCCAGCTGAACTCAAAGAGTTGAAGCTGCAGTTAAAAGATCTCACTGACAAGGGTTTTATTCAGCCGAGCATATCCCCTTGGGGCGCTCCAGTGTTGTTTGTAAAGAAGAAAGATGGAACCCTTAGAATGTGTATCAATTATCGGCAGCTCAATAAGTCACTATAAAGAATAAGTATCCACTCCTCAGAATAGATGATTTGTTCGATCAACTCCAAGGGTCTAGTTTCTTCTCTAAGATTGATCTTCGTTCAGGGTATCATCAGCTTAGGGTTAGGGATGGAGATATCCAAAAGACAGCCTTTCGTACCCGCTATGGTCACTATGAGTTTTTAGTCATGTCATTTGGTCTCACTAATGCACCTGCTGCATTTATGGATCTCATGAACAGGGTCTTCCGTGAGTACCTTGACTCTTTCGTCATAGTATTCATTGATGACATTCTCATCTACTCTAAGACCAAGGAAGAGCATGAATACCATTTGAGACTAACCTTGCAGGTACTTATACAGCATCAGTTGTATGCCAAATTCAGCAAATGTGAATTCTGGCTGAGATCAGTGACCATCCTGGGTCATGTTGTGTCCGATCAGGGCGTGGAGGTGGATCTCAGGAAGACTGAGGCTGTGAAGAACTGGCCAAAGCCTCTTACTCCTACTGACATCCGTAGCTTTTTGGGATTGGCTGGTTACTACCGCAGGTTTGTGGAGGGCTTTTCTTCCATTGCTACCCCATTGACAGCTTTGACTAAGAAGAAAGCCAAGTTTGAATGGACGGAGACTTGTGAGAAGAGTTTCCAGGAGCTCAAGGACAGACTCACTTCAGCCCCGGTGCTTACTTTGCCTACGTGTGGTGAGAATTACACTGTTTATTGTGATGCATCTAGGGTTGGTTTGGGTTGTGTTCTTATGCAGGTTGGTAAGGTGATAGCCTATGTATCCAGACATCTCAAGGTTCATGAGAAGAATTATCCCACTCATGACCTGGAGTTGGCAACTGTGGTGTTTGCACTGAAGCTGTGGAGGCATTATCTGTATGGAGTACATGTAGATGTGTTCATAGACCATAAGAGTCTCCAGTACGTGTTCACACAGAGGGAGTTAAATCTACGTCAGCGGAGATGGTTGGAGCTGTTGAAGGATTATGACATGAATGTGCACTACCATCCAGGTAAGGCTAATGTTATAGCTGATGCTTTGAGCAGGATGAGCATGGGAAGTACAGCTCACGTTGAGGATGAGAAGAAGGAGCTGGTGAAAGATGTACACAGACTGGCCAGACTGGGTGTGCGTTTGGTTGACTCCACTAGTGGGGATGTTTTAGTTCATCCTAGTTCTGAATCATCCTTGGTAGTTGAAGTCAAGCAGGGTCAGAATCTAGATCCCGTGTTGATGGAGCTGAAGGACTCAGTGCTGATAAAGATAAATGAGTCTTTCGCTTTGGGAGGTGATGGCATACTTAGGTATCAGGACAGGCTGTGTGTGCCAGATGTGGATGATTTGCGGACCAGGATTGTTGCAGAGGCCCATGGTTCTAGATATTCTATACATCCAGGTTCCACCAAGATGTATCATGATCTCAAGAAGATTTATTGGTGGGATGGCATGAAGAAGGACATTGCAGAATATGTGGCCAAGTGTCCTAATTGTAAGTAGGTTAAGGCAGAGCATCTTAAGCCTGGTGGTCTGACTCAGAGAATTGAGGTTCCGACTTGGAAATGGGAGGCCATTAATATGGACTTCGTGGTTGGGATTCCGAGGACTAGGAGGCAGCATGACTCTATATGGGTTATTGTGGACAGATTGACTAAGTCTTCCCACTTTATCCCTGTGAAGTCTACTTACAGAGCCGAGGATTATGCGAGATGCTACATTGATGAGATTGTGAGATGGCATGGGATTCCCTTGTCTATTATTTCAGACAGAGGAGCTCAGTTTACTTCTTATTTCTGGAGATCTTTCCAAAAGAGCTTGGGCACGCAGGTGAAGCGTAATACTGCCTTTCACCCTTAGACAGATGGGCAGGCAGAGCGCACCATACAGACATTGGAGGATATGTTGAGAGCGTGTGTGATTGATTTCAGAGGTAACTGGGATGACCATCTGCCTTCGATAGAGTTCTCGTATAATAATAGCTATCACTCCAGCATTGGGATGGCACCGTTTGAGGCACTGTATGGTAGGAGGTGTAGATCTCCAGTTGGGTGGTTCAAGGTTGGAGAGTCATCCATTTTGGTTCCGGAGATCATTCACGAGGCCTTAGAGAAGGTCAAAATGATTAGGGACAGGTTGACTACTGCTTATAGTCGGCAGAAGTCAAATGCTGATAACAGAAAGCGTGCCTTAGAGTTTGATATTAGTGACCACGTTTACTTGAAAATATTGCCTATGAGAGGGGTGATGAGATTTGGTAGAAAAGGGAAGCTGAGTCCGAGATATGTTGGGCCATATGAGATCCAATAGCGTGTGGGTGAGGTGGCCTATGAGTTAGCATTGCCTACAGAACTAGCTTCTCTTCATCCAGTCTTTCATGTCTCTATGTTAAAGAAGTGCCTAGGTGATCCAACATCAATCTTACCTGTTGAAGGTTTGGGGGTTGGTGAAGACTTGTCTTATGAGGAGGTACCTGTTGAGATCTTAGACAGACAGGTCAAGCGGCTGAGGAACAAGGAGATTGCCACAGAAGGTATTGTGGAGAAATCATCTTGTTGAGGGTGCTACGTGGGAGACTGAGGCCAACATGAGAGCCCGCTACCCTCACCTGTTCAGCTCTTGAGGTTAGGCTTTATACACTTAAACTTATGTTTCCTTATCGCCCCGTATTTTGTTGCTATTGATTGACTGGGTGTAGTGATTTTATTATGATCTGACTTGCATTACAACGTGAAGTAGTAGTGTCATTCGGGGACGAATGTTCCTAAGGGGGGGGGATAATGTATCAACCCTAAAAATGAATAGGATCAAGACTTAGGTTTTCAAGAATGCTTGCGATTAGACCAAGGTCCACACGGACTGATACGCGTAGAACCAGACCTCAGAACCCTTACTACGACCAAGCCAACTAACTTGGGGAGCTAATTGAGCTTGGAAAGGTTGGAACCAACCATGCGAGACTCACGAAAATGAAGATTTAATCGAAGGAGTCCTTACTGGACTTAAAAGAAGAAATTTCAAGTTTTGAGGGTCCAAGGGTAAAATGGTCTTTTCCAGGCCAAGGGTAATATTGTAATTACCCTGAGGAATTAATTATTTGATTAATTAATTTAATTAAATAAAGCAATTTGGGTTGGGGCGACCCGAAGTGACCCATTTTTGCAAATGGGGTGTTACTCGGGTTTGAGCCCCACTAGAAGCAATGATTAAATTTGTTTTTAATTTATGTTGGTAAATTAATGTAATCAATTAATATTTATTATCTGACTTAAGAAAAAGAAAAAAAAATCAGATTTTTATTTAAAAGTTTGAAAGAGTCCTAGTTGACTAAGTCCTTACCTAAGCCTAAACTACCTTGCACGTTTAACTCTCTCCTTCTCTCACGTCAACATCTCTCTTCTCTTTCACGTTTATTCTCTACAAAATTAAGGTGAAGAACTGAAAATACATCAAGAGTTCTTCACACTTGAAGAACTCACAAGAAATTTTAAGAAAAACAAAGTAACCAAAACGTTCAGGCAAAGAGAAGTTGTTGTCGGGTGGTGTGGACGTTGAGGAAGCTTAGACTGATTTGTGGAGAGGATTTTGGACAGCAATTTCGTGGTTGAACAAGAAAATTAAGGTATGGGTTTTCTTACTCTTGGTCCCTTTCCCAAGAGACCCTTAAGACTCAGATAATTCTATTCCAAAACTAGGATTGTTCCCCATTTCATGCTCCCTGTCACTAGCTCCCAATGATTCGTAGGTTGGGTATGTTTGCTGGTAGATTTAGGTGTGTGTGATGTTCTTGTGTTGAATGTGTATATGTTTATGTACGTGAAATCAAGAAAATGACAATCAATGCGTGTTCGAAATTATGTGCAAGTGTGTGCAAGTTTGTGAATGTGGCAAGGGCCTGGGCTTGATGCTCAAAATTTGATAAGGTTGTAGTTGTTGTTTTGTGTACATAACTCCATGAAACAAATCGTGATGTTTATTTAAGGAAATGTGGCTGATTGAATGACAATCTTTTAGCCAAATAAACTCATGAAAAATACGCCTAAAGATGTGTTAAAATGGAATACGAATACACCCTATGAATGAAGTGAAAACGTTGATAAAAAATGAATCGAAAATGACCAAAATTTCCAGCAACTATGCAATGTTAAATTAGACTAAAGTTTAATAATGAAATCTGGAAATTTAAATCATTTTAAAGAGGTGAGGCCACCAGGATTCGAACCTGTGACTTCACCCTTTGGCTACTGTAATTCGCGAGAAAAGGAGACGAAAATGGGGCTGGGGGGAATCGAACTCGGGCCACTGGTTTGGGAAAGGAGAGGAAAATGATTTAATTAAGTAAATGGGAGGCGTGGGAATCAAACCCACGACCTCCAGGTAGCGAGTGAAGGATGAGAAAATAAAGAAAAAGAAAATGTGAGGCGTGGGAATCGAACCCACGACCTTAAGGTTGGCGAGGAGAATGCCAAAATTAAATAAGAAAATAAAGTGAGGCTGTGGGGGATCGATCCCACAACCTCACTGCCAAGGCGCCTAGTTAAGAAATCTTTAATTAAAAATAAAGATTGGAGGTTGTGGGGGTTCGAACCCACAAACTCACAGCCCCTAGCGAAATTAAACTAAAATAAGGAGGCTGTGGGGGTTCGAACCCACAACCTCCCAATGCCCAGCGAAAATTAAGAATAAATAAAAGAGGCTGTGGGGGTTTGATCCCACAACCTCTTGGTTTAGGCGAAATTGGGCAATAAAATATTAATGGAAAATAAGAAGGAGTTGTGGGGGTTCGAACCCACAACCCTTCGGCCAATTTAAGAGAAAAGTTAAGTAGAAAATTAATAATTCAATGTCAATGTTGGGATTTAATCTACAGTTCTAATATCATGAATATTAAAAATAAAATCAACGAAAAATGTAAATGATATCCAAGTGATTCAAACTTGGGTTTCCTTGCCCAAACATCCGTATTGATACATAAGTCATACGTGAACAAAATACCAAAGAATAATGCCACATACTTAGATCGAAATCAAGATCTTGGCATACATACAAGATGCATAAGTCTTGTATCACATAATCTTAGAAAGATATGAATCACTTAGCCGAAATATGAATGAAGCCTCATGGCTTGTATGTATAGACACATAAGTCTAACATACGTTCAAAAGTAAGTGAACCTAAGAGGTATGTAATAAAATGATGAACCCTAGAAAGGTTAAGTATGAGTGTAAGATACACTAAATGGCCAAGTGCATTGGCGTATGATGAAATGAACATTTACGTAATAAGAGGTGAGTAACTATGAAAAGCAAAGGTGCTAATGATAATGAATGTGGTGACAATATGATATGAGGCTAATGTAAATGATGAGAGTAATCTCAAAGGAGCCTAAGTAAATGTTACCAATACGTACTCATCTAGGAGAGTGTAAGTTAAAGAAGAGACCAGTCTCTACGAACACTCTAATGAAGGTATTGAGCTTAACACACTTAATACTAATGATGAGATGAGAAATCATCTAATGAGCTATGATGTCCTCATACTAGAAGCCAGCCTCCATGACATATGAGATGAATGAAATGGAACTTTATACTGAGCACCGATAGGCTAGCTATGAGCGGTGATGCCTTCTTTCGGGAAGGACGGAGGTTCACGTAACTCTCATGAGATGAGACTATCCGGCATGCCGGGTATGGGTCTCCTTATATCTCCTAGTCTTCGAACCTATACTGCCAATATAGGGATCTGGCGGGGTTAAATTCCCATGTACGCTAGCATGTTATTGGATCACTTTGGCCGGTGATTCCACCTCTTTTCGGTGTGGGGGAGACATTGGATTTCATGATGCTCACATGATCTTTGTGGGTTAAAGTTAAAGTTCCCAATGAATGAATGAGGCCAGCCTCAAATGATGCACATAATGAAATGAATGATACCAAAGGTGTTAGGATAGGATAATCACATGTGAGTTAGATTCAAGTAATGACATTAGGTCATTCTTGGTCATTGCACAACGAACCTAATGAAAGTCTTAAACTACATCCTAGGTATAGCTGGTGGTTACACTGGCTTATGAATGAAATGAAATGAAGTACGTATGAATGAATAAAGCAGACTCTGTGTTTGTTAATGAAGATTCCCTAGTTGAGGTCCCATCTATTGAGCCCTCATTTCTGGGATGTCTTAATGGCAAGTCCAGGATTCCAAGGTCTCATGGCATATGAATGAATGATATGAAAGAAGTTATGTGCTACATGCAAAATGTACTGTATGCTATATGATATGTGCTATGTGTAAAAGTTATGTGCTGTGTGCAAATGTGAAAAGTATGATGATGTATGTTATTCTCATGGTATCACTTTCCTAATCCAAATTTGGAAAGCTCATTTACTTTCCTAATCCAAATTTGTAAACTTTCCTAATCTCAATTTGGCAAGTCCACTGACTTGACTTTCCAAAAATCATGTTGTTAGGAAAGAGCTATTCTTTCTCATGCATGTCCTTGGTGTGTGCTTGCATATACCCATACTTAGTACAAGTGTGTACTAACCCTATACAAACTTTACTATTTTAGGTGCAGGCACAGGTGGACGATAGAGCTACAGGATCATCGCTGCATTTATCCGGACATCCAGCATTCATCCGGTTTTGGTGGGTCCTCATGCTTTCGAGGATGCTACTGTTTTATATTCTAGCTTAGTTTTAGAGTTGAGCTAGTGGAGCATGTTCCACTAGCGTTTCTTTCCTATTTTTATTCAGACTATGTGTTGGTGCCATTTTGGCAATTATACGCTTTATAAGTATTAAACTATTCCTTTCATTTGATTATCTCTTAATGTTAGATGGTTGATGGTGAACAAATTACGAATGTATTAGAAATGTTTAGTAAGCAATATTTAGAAACAAAAAGTTCAAAATTTTTCCGCTAAAATTAACCTATGTGAAGTAAGAATGACGTAAGTAGGCTTGTCTGCAAGCTCTGAGAGGTCAACGACGCCGGTCTCGTCTGGGGTCTAGATTCCAGTCGTGACAAAGTTGGTATCAGAGCATTAGGTTAAATTACGAAAATAATAAGTTCACATCAACCACATTGAGTAGTTTCTAAGTCATGGTAGTGAAGTGCGCCACTATCCTGAATTAGAGACTGCATGATGCGTAGGAAAATTTCCCTTCTTTTGATCTTATCGTCTTTTCTGAATGTATGAATTCTTGGTGTTATGAGCGTATCTAACATCAATTTTTGTTATTTCCAGAGAATGAACACTAGGAGAGCTAATGGTCAGAGGAGAGGAGGAGCGGCTGCTGGTGGTAACCGAGTTCCCCCCAGGCTCCAGCTAAAGGAGTGGCTGTGCCAGCTAATCCAGCTGGGATGACTGATGCTGAGGTGAGGGCATCTCTGGCCCTAGATGGCACATGCCATTACTATGCAGGCCCAGGCTATGACTGCCCAGGTCAACCGACAGGATGTTCAGAGGGAGAACCCACCGGTTCGTAGCATGGCTGACAGGCTAAGGGATTTCACGAGGATGAATCCTCCTATTTTCACAGGGTCTAGGGCATCAGAGGATCCCAGGAGTTTGTGGATGAGATTCATAAAATCCTGGTGTCTATGGGGACCACTGATATTGAGAAGGCTGAGAAGGCTTCCTATCAGCTCAAGGATGTTGCACAGACTTGGTGCAAGATGTGGCAAGATAGCCATGTCTTAGGTGGAGTGCCAGTCACATGGGAGCTGTTCAAGACAGCATTTCTGGAGAGATTCTTTCCCAGGGAGATGAGGGAGGCCAAGGTTGAGGAATTCATCAACCTTAAAAAAGGCTCTATGACAGTCAGGGAGTATTCCCTGAAGTTTGTTAAGCTGTCAAGGTATGTTATTTTCCCTAGTATTTAATAGCAAGAATGAGGATAATACTGAACTTTGTTGAAATCATCCAAGTATGCTACTTCCCTGGTTTCTAACAGCAGGGATGAGATGAGCAGGTTCCTCACAGGAATCAATGGAGACTTGGAGGAGGAGTGTCGATTTGTAATGCTCCATGATAATATGGATCTTTCCAGGTTGATGGTGCATGTCCAGCAGGTAGAGGATAGCCGCAGAAACAGAGGTGTTCGTGATGCTAGGAGGCCTAGGCCTCAAGATCAGGTAGGACCCAGTCATAGAAGCCACATGAACAACTTTGGCGTCCGTGAGCAGCCAAGGTTCAAAAAGGGGCAACAGAGTTCTGGGAATTTTAATCCTCTGAGGAGTGCTACACCTAGAGGAGGCAGACCTGAGCCCAAGAAGGGCAATGGAGGTGATATGCAGCGTCCTAAGAAGAATTGTGCTAAGTGTGGCCGAGCTCACAGTGGAGAGTGCAGATAGGGCACTAATGCCTGTTTCGGTTGTGGTAAGAGTGGAGACATGGTCAGAGACTGTCCACAGAACAGAGGTCAGGCTGGAGGTAATACTCAGCCTAGGCCTAATCCACAGGGTGCAGCAGCAGCCGAGCCTCCTAAGAGGAACAGGTTCTATGCCCTGAAAGGCAGAGAGGAGTAGGAGAAGTCCGCTGATGTGGTCACAGGTATGCTGCAAGTGTTCTCAACTTCTGTTTATGCTTTACTTGATCCAGGGTCTACACTTTCCTTTGTAACTCCTCTGCTTGCTCTTACTTTTGAGACATTGCCAGAAGTTTTGCATGATCCTATAGTGGTTAATACACCTTTAGGATAAAATGTAAGAACTGATAGAGTATACAAGGATTGCCCAATAGTGGTGAGTGGTAGAACTATGTGTGCAAACTTGGTTGAGTTACCCATGCATGATTTTGATGTTATTCTTGGCATGGATTGGCTTCACAGTTGTTATGCTAGCTTGGACTGTCGTAGTAGAGTGGGGAGATTTTGCTTCCCTAATAAAGAAGAGTTAGTCTGGGAGGGGTACAATTCGAGTCGTCCTAACCCCTTGATTTCTAACCTTAAAGCCAATAAAATGATGTCCAAGGGGTTATTGTGTCATCTTGTGAGTGTTAATGATCTAGATCATGACATTCCTTCCATAGACTCAGTACCTGTAGTGAATGAGTTCTTAGATGTGTTTCCTGATGATTTGCCCGGAGTCCCTCCCCTTCGAGAGATTGACTTTGGTATCGACTTAGAACCCGATACTAAACCAATCTTAATTCCTCCTTACCGAATGGCTCCAGCTGAAATCAAAGAGTTGAAGCTGCAGTTAAAAGATCTCACTGACAAGGGTTTCATTCAGCCGAGCATATCCCCTTGGGGCGCTCCAGTGTTGTTTGTAAAGAAGAAAGATGGAACCCTTAGAATGTGTATCGATTATCGGCAGCTCAATAAGTCACTATAAATAATAAGTATCCACTCCTCAGAATAGATGATTTGTTCGATCAACTCCAAGGGTCTAGTTTCTTCTCTAAGATTGATCTTCGTTCAGGGTATCATCAGCTTAGGGTTAGGGATGGAGATATCCAAAAGACACCCTTTTGTACCCGCTATAGTTACTATGAGTTTTTAGTCATGTCATTTGGTCTCACGAATGCACCTGCTGCATTTATGGATCTCATGAACAGGGTCTTCCATGAGTACCTTGACTCTTTCGTCATAGTATTCATTGATGACATTCTCATCTACTCTAAGACCAAGGAAGAGCATGAACAACATTTGAGAGTAACCTTGCAGGTACTTAGACAGCATCAGTTGTATGCCAAATTCAGCAAATGTGAATTCTGACTGAGATCAGTGACCATCCTGGGTCATGTTGTGTCCGAATAGGGCGTGGAGGTGGATCTCAGGAAGACTGAGGCTGTGAAGAACTGGCCAAAGCCTCTTACTCCTACTGACATCCGTAGCTTTTTGGGATTGGCTGGTTACTACCGCAGGTTTGTGGAGGGCTTTTCTTCCATTGCTACCCCATTGACAGCTTTGACTAAGAAGAAAGCCAAGTTTGAATGGACGGAGACTTGTGAGAAGAGTTTCCAGGAGCTCAAGGACAGACTCACTTCAGCCCCGGTGCTTACTTTGCCTAAGTGTGGTGAGAATTACACTGTTTATTGTGATGCATCTAGGGTTGGTTTGGGTTGTGTTCTTATGCAGGTTGGTAAGGTGATAGCCTATGCATCCAGACATCTCAAGGTTCATGAGAAGAATTATCGCACTCATGACCTGGAGTTGGCAACTGTGGTGTTTGCACTGAAGCTGTGGAGGCATTATCTGTATGGAGTACATGTAGATGTGTTCATAGACCATAAGAGTCTCCAGTACGTGTTCACACAGAGGGAGTTGAATCTACGTCAGCGGAGATGGTTGGAGTTGTTGAAGGATTATGACATGAATGTGCACTACCATCCAGGTAAGGCTAATGTTATAGCTGATGCTTTGAGCAGGATGAGCATGGGAAGTACAGCTCACGTTGAGGATGAGAAGAAGGAGCCGGTGAAAGATGTACACAGACTGGCCAGACTGGGTGTGCGTTTGGTTGACTCCACTAGTGGGGATGTTTCAGTTCATCCTAGTTCTGAATCATCCTTGGTAGTTGAAGTCAAGCAGGGTCAGAATCTAGATCCCGTGTTGATGGAGCTGAAGGACTCAGTGCTGATAAAGATAAATGAGTCTTTCGCTTTGGGAGGTGATGGCATACATAGGTATCAGGACAGGCTGTGTGTGCCAGATGTGGATGATTTGCGGACCAGGATTGTTGCAGAGGCCCATGGTTTTAGATATTCTATACATCCAGGTTCCACCAAGATGTATCATGATCTCAAGCAGATTTATTGGTGGGATGGCATGAAGAAGGACATTGCAGAATATGTGGCCAAGTGTCCTAATTGTAAGTAGGTTAAGGCAGAGCATCTTAAGCCTGGTGGTCTGACTCAGATTATTGAGGTTCCGACTCGGAAATGGGAGGCCATTAATACGGACTTCGTGGTTGGGCTTCCGAGGACTAGGAGGCACCATGACTCTATATGGGTTATTGTGGACAGATTGACTAAGTCTTCCCACTTTATCCCTGTGAAGTATACTTACAGAGCCGAGGAATATGCGAGATGCTACATTGATGAGATTGTAAGATGGCATGGGATTCCCTTGTCTATTATTTCAGACAGAGGAGCTCAGTTTACTTCTTATTTTTGGAGATCTTTCCAAAAGAGCTTGGGCACGCAGGTGAAGCGTAATACTGCCTTTCACCCTCAGACAGATGGGCAGGCAGAGCGCACCATACAGACATTGGAGGATATGTTGAGAGCGTGTGTGATTGATTTCAGAGGTAACTGGGATGACCATCTGCCTTTGATAGAGTTCTCGTATAATAATAGCTATCACTCCAGCATTGGGATGGCACCGTTTGAGGCACTGTATGGTAGGAGGTGTAGATCTCCAGTTGGGTGGTTCGAGGTTGGAGAGTCATCCATTTTGGTTCCGGAGATCATTCATGAGGCCTTAGAGAAGGTCAAAATGATTAGGGACTGGTTGACTACTGCTTACAGTCGGCAGAAGTCAAATGCTGATAACAGAAAGCGGGCCTTAGAGTTTGATATTAGTGACCAGGTTTACTTGAAAATATCGCCTATGAAAGGGGTGATGAGATTTGGTAGAAAAGGGAAGCTGAGTCCGAGATATGTTGGGCCATATGAGATCCAATAGCGTGTGGGTGAGGTGGCCTATGAGTTAGCATTGCCTACAGAACTAGCTTCTCTTCATCCAGTCTTTCATGTCTCTATGTTAAAGAAGTGCCTAGGTGATCCAACATCAATCTTACCTGTTGAAGGTTTGGGGGTTGGTGAAGACTTGTCTTATGAGGAGGTACCTGTTGAGATCTTAGACAGACAGGTCAAGCGGCTGAGGAACAAGGAGATTGCCACAGAAGGTATTGTGGAGAAATCATCTTGTTGAGGGTGCTACGTGGGAGACTGAGGCCAACATGAGAGCCCGCTACCCTCACCTGTTCAGCTCTTGAGGTTAGGCTTTATACTCTTAAACTTATGTTTCCTTATCGCCTCGTATTTTGTTGCTATTGATTGACTGGGTATAGTGATTTTATTATGATCTGACTGGCATTACAACGTGAAGTAGTAGTGTCATTCGGGGACGAATGTTCCTAAGGGGGGGATAATGTAACAACCCCAAAAATGAATAGGATCAAGACTTAGGTTTTCAAGAATGCTTGCGATTAGACCAAGGTCCACACGGACTGATACGCGTAGAACCAGACCTCAGAACCCTTACTACGACCAAGCCAACTAACTTGGGGAGCTAATTGAGCTTGGAAAGGTTGGAACCAACCATGCGAGACTCACGAAAATGAAGATTTAATCGAAGGAGTCCTTACTGGACTTAAAAGAAGAAATTTCAAGTTTTGAGGGTCCAAGGGTAAAATGGTCTTTTCCAGGCCAAGGGTAATATTGTAATTACCCTGAGGAATTAATTATTTGATTAATTAATTTAATTAAATAAAGCAATTCGGGTTGGGGCGACCCGAAGTGACCCATTTTTGCAAATGGGGTGTTACTCGGGTTTGAGCCCCACTAGAAGCAATGATTAAATTTGTTTTTAATTTATGTTGGTAAATTAATGTAATCAATTAATATTTATTAGCTGACTTAAGAAAAAGAAAAATCAGATTTTTATTTAAAAGTTTGAAAGAGTCCTAGTTGACTAAGTCCTTACCTAAGCCTAAACTACCTTGCACGATTAATTCTCTCCTTCTCTCACGTCAACATCTCTCTTATCTTTCACGTTTATTCTCTGCAAAATTAAGGTGAAGAACTGAAAATACATCAAGAGTTCTTCACACTTGAAGAACTCACACGAAATTTTAAGAAAAACAAAGTAACCAAAACGTTCAGGCAAAGAGAAGTTGTTGTCGGGTGGTGTGGACGTTGAGGAAGCTTAGACTGATTTGTGGAGAGGATTTTGGACAGCAATTTCGTGGTTGAACAAGAAAATTAAGGTATGGGTTTTCTTACTCTTGGTCCCTTTCCCAAGAGACCCTTAAGACTCAGATAATTCTATTCCGAAACTAGGATTGTTCCCCATTTCATGCTCCTTGTCACTAGCTCTCAATGATTCGTAGGTTGGGTATGTTTGCTGGTAGATTTAGGTGTGTGTGATGTTCTTGTGTTGAATGTGTATAAGTTTATGTACGTGAAATCAAGAAAATGACAATCAATGCGTGTTCGAAATTATGTGCAAGTGTGTGCAAGTTTGTGAATGTGGCAAGGGCCTCGGCTTGATGCTCAAAATTTGATAAGGTTGTAGTTGTTGTTTTGTGTACATAACTCCATGAAACAAATCGTGATGTTTATTTAAGGAAATGTGGCTGATTGAATGACAATCTTTTAGCCAAATAAACTCATGAAAAATACGCCTAAAGATGTGTTAAATGGAATACGAATACACCCTATGAATGAAGTGAAAACATTGATAAAAAATGAATCGAAAATGACCAAACTTTCAAGCAACTATGCAATGTTAAATTAGACTAAAGTTTAATAATGAAAATCTGGAAATTTAATACATTTTAAAGAGGTGAGGCCACCAGGATTCGAACCTGTGACCTCACCCTTTGGCTACTGTAATTCGCGAGAAAAGGAGACGAAAATGGGGCTGGGGGGAATCGAACTCGGGCCACTGGTTTGGGAAAGGAGAGGAAAATGATTTAATTAAGTAAATGGGAGGCGTGGGAATCAAACCCACGACCTCCAGGTAGCGAGTGAAGGATGAGAAAATAAAGAAAAAGAAAATGTGAGGCGTGGAATCGAACCCACGACCTCAAGGTTGGCGAGGAGAATGACAAAATTAAATAAGAGAATAAAGTGAGGCTGTGGGGAACGATCCCACAACCTCACTGCCAGATGCCTAGTTAAGAAATCTTTAATTAAAAATAAAGATTGGAGGTTGTGGGGGTTCGAACCCACAACCTCACAGCCCCTAGCGAAATTAAACTAAAATAAGGAGGCTGTGCGGGTTCGAACCCACAACCTCCCAATGCCCAGCGAAAATTAAGAATAAATAAAAGAGGCTGTGGGGGTTTGATCCCACAACCTCTTGGTTTAGGCGAAATTGGGCAATAAAATATTAATGGAAAATAAGAAGGAGTTGTGGGGGTTCGAACCCACAACCCTTCGGCCAATTCAAGAGAAAAGTTAAGTAGAAAATTAATAATTCGATGTCAATGTTGGGATTTAATCTACAGTTCTAATATCATGAATATTAAAAATAAAATCAACGAAAAATGTAAATGATATCCAAGTGATTCAAACTTGGGTTTCCTTGCCCAAACTTCCGTATTGATACATAAGTCATACGTGAACAAAATACCCAAGAATAATGCCACATACTTAGATCGAAATCAAGATCTTGGCATACATACAAGATGCATAAGTCTTGTATCACATAATCTTAGAAAGATATGAATCACTTAGCCGAAATATGAATGAAGCCTCATGGCTTGTATGTATAGACACATAAGTCTAACATACGTTCAAAAGTAAGTGAACCTAAGAGGTATGTAATAAAATGATGAACCATAGAAAGGTTAAGTATGAGTGTAAGATACACTAAATGGCCAAGTGCATTGGCATATGATGAAATGAACATTCACGTAATAAGAGGTGAGTAACTATGAAAAGCAAAGGTGCTAATGATAATGAATGTGGTGACAATATGATATGAGGCTAATGTAAATGATGAGAGTAATCTCAAAGGAGCCTAAGTAAATGTTACCAATACGTACTCATCTAGGAGAGTGTAAGTTAATGAAGAGACCAGTCTCTACGAACACTCTAATGAAGGTATTGAGCTTAACACACTTAATACTAATGATGAGATGAGAAATCATCTAATGAGCTATGATGTCCTCATACTAGAAGCCAGCCTCCATGACGTATGAGATGAATGAAATGGAACTTTATACTAAGCACCGATAGGCTAGCTATGAGCGGTGATGCCTTCTATCGGGAAGAACGGAGGTTCACGTAACTCTCATGAGATGAGACTATCCAGCATGCCGGGTATGGGTCTCCTTATATCTCCTAGTCTTCGAACCTATACTGCCAATATAGGGATCTGGCGGGGTTAAATTCCCATGTATGCTAGCATGTTATTGGATCACTTTGGACGGTGATTCCACCTCTTTTCGGTGTGGGGGAGACACTGGATTTCATGATGCTCACATGATCTTTGTCGGTTAAAGTTAATGTTCCCAATGAATGAATGAGGCCAGCCTCAAATGATGCACATAATGAAATGAATGATACCAAAGGTGTTAGGATAGGATAATCACATGTGAGTTAGATTCAAGTAATGACATTAGGTCATTCTTGGTCATTGCACAACGAACCTAATGAAAGTCTTAAACTACATCCTAGGTATAGCTGGTGGTTACACTGGCTTATGAATGAAATGAAATGAAGTACGTATGAATGAATAAAGCAGACTCTGTGTTTGTTAATGAAGATTCCCTAGTTGAGGTCCCATCTATTAAGCCCTCATTTCTGGGATGTCTTAATGGCAAGTCCAGGATTCCAAGGTCTCATGGCATATGAATGAATGATATGAAAGAAGTTATGTGCTACATGCAAAATGTACTGTATGCTATATGATATGTGCTATGTGTAAAAGTTATGTGCTGTGTGCAAATGTGAAAAGTATGATGATGTATGTTATTCTCATGGTATCACTTTCCTAATCCAAATTTGGAAAGCTCATTTACTTTCCTAATCCAAATTTGTAAACTTTCCTAATCTCAATTTGGCAAGTCCACTGACTTGACTTTCCAAAAATCATGTTGTTAGGAAAGAGCTATTCTTTCTCATGCATGTCCTTGGTGTGTGCTTGCATATACCCATACTTAGTACAAGTGTGTACTAACCCTATACAAACTTTACTATTTTAGGTGCAGGCACAGGTGGACGATAGAGCTACAGGATCATCGCTGCAGTTATCCGGACGTCCAGCATTCATCCGGTTTTGGTGGGTCCTCATGCTTTCGAGGATGCTACTGTTTTATATTCTAGCTTAGTTTTAGAGTTGAGCTAGTGGAGCATGTTCCACTAGCGTTTCTTTCCTATTTTTATTCAGACTATGTGTTGGTGCCATTTTAGAAATTATACGCTTTATAAGTATTGAACTATTCCTTTCATTTGATTATCTCTTAATCTTAGATGGTTGATGGTGAACAAATTACGAATATATTAGAAATGTTTAGTAAGCAATATTAAGAAACAAAAAGTTTCAAATTTTTCCGCTAAAATTAACCTATGTAAAGTAAGAATGACGTAAGTAGGCTTGTCTGCGACCTCTGAGAGGTCAACGACGCCGATCTCGTCTGGGGTCTAGATTCCAGTCGTGACAAGAAGAAGGTGAAGTTCTCAAGTTTCCAAATCAATTTCGTGGCTTCATAATCACTAAGGTATGGTTTCATTGACACATGGGTTTCTTTTCCCCAATAGGTCCCTCCAGAAGATGATTTCTCAATCCCCCAAAACTAGGGTTTTTCTCCTCATATGGATCTTCTTTGAAAAATGAAATTATGAATTAGTTGTGATGAATTATCATGAATTAATGTTGTTTAAGCATATATTGATGGTTAATTTATGATTTCCTATGAGTTTTCCTTGACCCATGTCCTTCCCTAATTTCATAAAAACTTTAAAGTGATTCGATGAATTGTGAAGATTATGAACATGTGGATTGACTACATTGTTGTTAATTATGTAATTGCTTCTTTAACTTACCTTGTTTATATAATTGGTTATGTATTCGTGGTAATCGAGTATGAATGTTCTTTAAAGATAAATGAGGTATGTTGATTGGTTCTTCTTGGATTCAATTTGGAAGTATGAGTTGCTTCATTTGTAAAGCTTCTATGTCCAATGTGTGGTTGTGATGTTGATTCTAAATATTCGTCATCCTTAACCATAACATAGTGAATTGGACATGAATTATGTATGCATGTTATGATACAATTATTATATGATTGAAAGTAGTTTCTTATGATTATAATAAAGTGTTAAGTGAAAGGTTTACTCACTTATGAAGTGGTGTCTAAAGTTAAAGGATTGTTCTCACTTGTGATGACCTATGAGCTATATATGATAAGATGTTTACATAGGGGTCTAGAAGAGACTAATGTGAACTTGTATGATGAAATAATGTCATTAATAAAGGGAATAATTACATAGCACCGAAAGGGCATGTAAATGACATTGAAGTCTCACTTTATTAAGTCCGGCCTCCCACATAGGTTACCTCACGTTAGTAAGTCCGGATTCCCAATTAATGTGTTGTCTCATGAGATGGAAACCTCCACGTTTAGTAAGTCAAGGTTTATAGTAACAATCTCGTTGACCCTTAACTATGTGACCACATAGGACTCTAGCTTAGCGGATCCAACTAGATAGCTACGTACGAAGGTTACACCTTAGGCAAGTGTTAACCCTCTCTTTTCGGTGTTGTAGTAGAACACCAGATTCCATGTAGCTCAAATGGTTTCACGTCATTTATTACACTTATTTCCCAAATGAAAATCTAAATGAAAAGTTAAGTATGTGAACTCATGTTAGGGTTGTCTTAAAGGCTATTATATAATGTGTGGGAGGGTATGGGACTTTTCTTAAACATTGAACATGTGGGATCCTAACGGATTATTCTAGTGGTATTCTTTTATGATTATGATTATGATTATGTTGATATGCTATGAGTAGTATTGATGTATTAACCATGTAATAATAAAGTATGAGAATATGTTTTAAGTATGAAGTGGGTTGCTTAATGTGATTCTTAGCTTGGGATGGGATTATGAGGTTCTATTCTTGGCATTGCACAAGGTTTCCTTGAGTTTATTACATGTTGGGTTGATATTATGTTAAATTGACTTACTATTCTTACCATATGTGCATGTTGAATTAAGTTGATAGAAAGCATGATTTTGACAAAAATGTCCTCTTCTCATGCATTAATGATTTTGTGCATAGGAATTGTTACGCCCTAAAAATGGAATAGGTAAACCCAGAGCTTCACATGGGTTTCGCAAGTTAATAATGTATAAGAATAGTATATTTTAGTATTAGAAGTCAGTTCGTAAGGTTTGGGAGCGTTTGGAAGTCAAACGCCCAAGACGTCCGAAAACTAGTCGAAGTTGAACTAGTGTGTCGTAGCATTTTGTAGTGAAGTTTTGGGGGATGGTTTGATAGTGAAATTGAGTGTCAGGTGTTCCTACGCATAGAGTGACATGGAAAGGGTTGAAACGTCCGATAATGACGCCCCGGAGACCACACTATAGGTCCCTGAGGAGGATCCAAACATTGGACAAGGAGCTTCCTAAGGAAGCGTGCAAGGGGAAGAATCTGAAGCCAACATCGCGGCGCTCCTGTGACACGAGGTCCACTGCCTTAGAAATCTTGAGAGGCAAAATCTGGAGCTTGCCTCGCGATGCGCATCCAAGGCCCAGATTTGGCCACGACGTTTTAAAGTCACATTTCAAGTTGGAAAAGGGTCTGAATGGCGTGGGGGTCTTTTAGGAACTTTGGGGATTATTTATGGACTAATTTAGGTCATTTTAAACCTCATTTAACCCATCATTTCCAACCCTAAATATCAAATCAAATTTCTCCATAAACCTTCTCTCCAAAAACCTCCATTGAAGAAGCTTCAAGCTCCAAGGAAGAAGACCAAGTTCATCAAGTTTTCTTCACCAACTTTTCGTGGGTTTCTTCATATTAAGGTGTGGTATTCATCCTTGAATCTTATTTATTCAAGGATCCCGTTCAAAGAAATTTTTAAAAAGGATTTCAAACTTAAAACTTCTTTATTCCTTGACTCTAAGTATGGGTCCTTGCATGAAAATGTTTTATTTATTAAAATGAGTTATTCTTAGCTTTAAGTTTTGATATTAATGTCAAAACCCTAATGGAATCATGTCTATTCTTCTTATCAACTTTTGTTTTATGAAATGGGTTCTATTAGCATGACTAGATAATGTTAAAGTTATTGTTTCTTGGTGGTTTTATTGAGTTTTTACTACTACCCTAAGGGATATTTTATTATGGATTATTGTATAAATTGTGAATAGGTGGTAAAGTCTTGGGTGAAGGGTAAGCTATTATATCTTGACTAAGTTATGTTTAAGTAACTCTTGAGTGGTATGGTCCACCTTTGGTGGCGGTGTTTACTTGAAATTTATGAATTTTTTATTGTGAGAATGGCCTTGAAGGCATTATATATGAAGTGAAGTAATAATTTTTATATGTATATGTATGGTATGTGTTTCAATGTTGATATGAGTATCTTGAAAGGTTTATGTCTAAATGAAGTATGCATTTGATATGTGATGTATGATAATGTGTGAATTATGATAAATGTGAGTTGATCATGTCTAGAAGTCAATATTATGAATAGTGGTCATTATATGAAAGGTGTGCTCATGTGCTCACATACATACTTGAATGCATGAATGAAGTCTATGAATGAAAATGGGGGATTGTAATGTGGACACTCTTCCTTAGTGGAGATGAAGTGTCTAGACCATCCCTACTATTTGTAAGTATGAAAAAGGGGGATTTTTGGGTGAACACTCTCCATGAGTAGAGATGAAGTTTTTAGTACAAACCTAATTATTCCCAATGAGCTTTTCAAGATAGGTTGCAGGTTTGATACCCTTCGTGAGTTGAGATGGGGTGTTAAATAGTTATCTCCTAACCTATAGTCAATGAATGTGCAAAACTCTGTGGGGGAGTTATTCTTAGAACCGAGAGGATTTGAAGAAGAGGTGGGTACACTTCGTAAGTAGAGATGTTGTACCCAATGTACCTCTTGAGATGGGTGCTCCTCGTTAGTAGAGAGTGAGTTACTTAGTAGAAATCTCCTTATCCCTTAACTATGCGCCTGCGTAGGTGTAAATATTGGAGAACCCATGTAAAGGTTAAAGAATATGACACTACCTTAGGAAAGTAGGGATCCCTCATTCGGTAAGGGTAATACCGGGATTCCAAGTCAAGCTCTCATGGTCTATGTCGGTCAAAGCTATCCCCCACAAAAGAATATAAAGGAATAAGTCTTCTTAAGGGTTTACTACTTAGGGTAGGTTGTGGAATGGGACACCACTTATCCATTGCACAAGTAGACATTTGGAGGGAGTGTTGGTGTGTCCTTATATGAAATGTATGAATGGGTCATCATATGATGTAAAAGAAAGTATTGTGACTTGATGTCTAATGTTAAGACATCATGTTAAAGTTTGAATTGTAGGATGAAACTTCTGAATGATGAATGTAGTGTACCTAATCTCATGGAATCCTCAAGGAGCACATTGTGGGGGTAGTAGTATGGGATGCTACTCTCACATTGCAGTTTGTGTAACTTGTAAGTCCACTTTACAGGGGTACTTATGGGATTTTCTTAAATGCAAGTATGTTTCTCTAGTGTCTTTAGTATGGAGTGTTTATTTGTTAAATCTAATGAACTATGCTTGTCCTTAAGTAGACTTAAGGATCTATTTGGTAAGTATTGGGTAGGTTCTATGGGCAATCTCCTTATGTCTTACCTAAGGGCACCTTAGGACCACTTAGGATAGCAATAGTTCATGTGATATTTTGGGTTCACTTTAAGTATTCTCTTATGTTAAGAAAAATGGAAGTTTCACCTATTGTGTTAAATGATGACTTTATGATGTTTTGTAATTTAATTCATGAAGGCTTTTATCAAAATAGTATGACTTGCATGTTTCAACTAAATTGCCCATTTTTGCACGATTGCATAATGCCATACTTAGTACAATGTTTGTACTAACCCCATACTTTTCTATACTCTATAAGTGTAGGGTGGAAGCGTGTGGAAGTCTTTGGAAAACAAGATTGGAAATCGAATCTCTCAAGACTAAGTATGTCCTCATATATTCGAGGCATAGTCTATGTTTATTTTACTTACTTCTTTCAGATTTTTAAAGACTTAATATGTATTTCCATAAATGTATAGGGCCGTGTCTCTAAGATATTTATGTCGTGTCTATAAGGTTGCTTGTGACGATGAGACTATCTTTCACATTTATAAAAGAAGTTTCTTTATTATTATGTATCATGAATGTTTTTAAATTTCCGTACTACTTTTCATGTCTTATGTAATGAATGATATTTAAGAGCATTGTGCAGGACCTATGAAAGGTCGAGCACGCCGTGTTGCGATTCAAGAGTAGTCCTTTCTTCTAGGGTGTACTTGCAGTTCTTAACAAACTTTGTACCAGAGCAAAAGGTTTTGGGAAATAGTTTAGGGTCAAAAGTCTCACAAGCCACGTCTAGTACAGTCTTATTCATATGTGTGAGTCGCGAAACATCTATGGGAGAGAGGATATAAGACGATAAAAGTTTCACTTTTCTTTTTTTGTCTTTTGTCGTGCCATAGAGTTGAGTGCTATAAGTTTCTTTTCTCAACCTCTTCTCTTGTGTTTATAGGACATTAATACGAAAAGGACACCCACTAGAAGTGAGGAGGGAGAAGTAGCTAATGAGAGAATTCCTCTCCAGAATGAGCAAGTTCCTATAGTTGAACAAGAGGAAATGAATGAAGAGGTTCTACCTATGGAACCTCAAGGACCTGAAGTGCCCCAAATGCCTCCAATGCCACAAGGTCCTCAAGCTTCCTATATTCAAGGGGATATGACTAATGCGGAGATAAGGGCTGCTCTTAGAGCTTTGGCTCAACTCATGACGACTCAAGCTCATCTCGTCACTAATCTTGTGGTTTCCCAAGTTAACCTAGGAGTTGGAACTCAACCTAATGCTAGTACTCCCGCATCTAGAATCCAAGATTTCATGAGGATGAACCCTCCTACTTCCCATGACACGAAGATGGATGAAGATCAACAAGGGTTTATAGATGAGGTATTCAAATTGGTGGATGGTATGGGTGTCAATCCTCGAGAGAAAGCGTAATTAGCCGATTACGAACAAAAAGATATTGTTCAAGTGTGGTTTGAGAAATAGACAGTTGAGATACCCTTAAGGGAAGGTTCGGTAGATTGGGAAGTGTTCAAAACCTCCTAGTTCATAGGTTCTTTCCCATGGAGTTGAGGGATAGGAAGTTAGTGGAATTCATGAACCTTCGTAAAGGGGGAATGAGTGCTAAGGAGTATTCGGTCAAGTTCACCCAACATTCTAAATATGCCCCAACTTTGGTAGCCAACTCTAGGGCTAGGATGAATAAGTTTGTGATGTGGGTATCTAGTATGGTTGATAAAGAATGCCATACGGCTATGATCCATAATGATATGGATATCTCTAGGCTCATGGTGTATGCCAAACAAATTGAAGAGTCCAAGCTTAGAGAGATGACTAGGGATGGAAAGAGGCCTAGATCGAATGAGTAAAGTCAACCTAAGGATAAGAAGAGGTTCTTTAAACAAAACTCTTCCATGGGAAACAAAGATAGAGGTTCCAACCAAAATTCTCAAGTAGGTGGTTATGCTTTTGAAAGGCCTAGGTGTACTAGTTGTGGGATGAAACACTTAGGTAGGTGTCTTGCCGGCACAGATGGTTGATTTGGATGTGGTAATAGGGGATATAAGATGAGATATT
Source organism: Solanum sitiens (assembly GCA_016801875.1). Taxonomy (NCBI): domain Eukaryota; kingdom Viridiplantae; phylum Streptophyta; class Magnoliopsida; order Solanales; family Solanaceae; genus Solanum; species Solanum sitiens. The sequence goes on along the minus strand of JABWTJ010000919.1, from coordinate 78,727 downwards.
GGCATACCCTCAATGGAAAAGGGAAAGGGGTCAACCAAGCACCTCATGATTGTCCGAATCCCAATGCTCCAAAGAGGAATTATTTCTATGCTCTCAGAGCTAAAGAAGCGAATAATCCTGAGTGAAGGACCCGGTAAGTCATAATTCCTTTTGGTTGTTATGTTTATGCTATGATATGAGTTTACATGTTCTTGTCTCTTATGTTGTAATGCCTTCATGATTAGATTACTTGAAAGATGAATTCTTGAATTTTGAGCATGCTTTACTATTAGGATTTTGACATTCACTGTAAAGAATTTAAAATTTTTGATTTAATTGCTTTTGCATGAATGATGGTCTAAATATGTGTAGAAATGATTTATAAGATCATGAATAATTTTGGAGAAGGTCGTTGCTCCATAAATGATGAACTGAGTATGTTGTTTGAATTGTTGAACTTGTTCCAACTTACTTATGTTTCTTAATTGCTTAATGATGTGAAGTTTGTGCTCCTTGTGAGTTTGTGCATTGAGTATGAATGTATTGAACTTTATGTAATGTGTTATATGATGATAGTCGAGTCCTTGATGCCTTTTAAAGTATTTAAGTGTCATTCGAGGACGAATGTTCACAAGTGGGGAGTATTGTTACGCCCTAAAATGGAATAGGTCAAACTAGACCTTCTCATGTGTTTCGTAAGTTAATAACGTATTAAAATAGTATATTTTAGCATTATAAGTCAGTTTCTAATGTCTGGGAGCATTTGGAAGTCAAACGCCCAAGATGTCCAAAAACTAGTCGAAGTTGAACTAGTGTATCATAGTGTTTTGTAGTGAAGTTTTGGGGGATGGTTTGAGAGTTAATTTGAGTGTCAATGGTTCCTATGCGTAGAGTGTCTTGTAAAGGGTCGAAACGTACGAGAACGACGCCCCGGGGACAATCCTAAAGGTCCCTAATCAGGACCCAAACATAGGACAAGGAGCTTCCCAAGGCAGCATGGAGAGTGCATAATCTGAATCCCACCTCAAGACGCTCCTGTGACACGAGGTCCACTGCCTCAGAATTTTTGAGAGGTAAAATGTGGAGCTTGCCTCTCTACGCGCATCTAAGGCCCAGATTTGGCTGCGACGTTTTTAAGTCAAATTTCAAGTTGAAAAAGGGTCCAAATGGTGTGGGGGTCATTTGGGAACTTTGGGGATCATTTGTGGACTGATTTAGGTCATTTTAAACCTAATTTTACCCATCATTTACAACCCTAGAGATCAAATCAACTTTCTCCAAAAACCTCCATTGAAAAAGCTTCAATCTGCAAGGAAGACCAAGTTCTTCACGTTTTCTTCACCAAATTTTCGTGGGTTTCTTAATATTAATGTATGGTAGTCATCATTGAACCTTTTTTGATTCAAGGAACCCTTTCAAAGAAATTTCAAAAAGGATTGCAAACTTCAAACTTCTTTATTCCTTGACTCTAAGTATGGGTCTTTGCATGAAAATGTTTTATTGATTAAAATGAGTTGTTCTTAGCTTTAAATGATTATTTTAATTTCAAAACATCAATTAAATCATGTATATTCTTTTTAACAACATTTAGCTTATGAAATGGGTTCTATGAGCATGACAAGTTCATGTTAAAGTTATTGTTTCTTGGTGGTTTCATTGAGTTTTAGCTACTGCCCTAAGGGCTTTTTATTATGGATTATTGTATAAATTGTGAATAGGTGGTAAATTCTTCGATGAAGAGTAAGTTGTTCTATCTTGGCTAAGTTATGTTGAAGTAACTCTTGAGTTGTATTGTCCACCTTTGCTGGCGGTGTTTACTTGAAATATAAGAAGTTCCATGTTTATTGTGAGAATGGCCTTGAAGGCATGATATGTGAAGTGAAGTGATAATTTTTATATGTATATGTATGCAATGTGTTGGAATAATGATATAAGTATCTTGAAGGATTTATGTCTAAATGAACTATGCATTTGATATGTGAAGAATGATAATGTGTGAAATGTGTGAAATGTGAGTTTAGCATGTCTAGAAGTCAATGTGATGAATAGTGGTCATGATTTTAAAGGTGTTCTCACATGTGCTCACACACACACTTGAATGCATGAATGAAGTCTATGAATGAAAATAGGGGATTGTAGGGTGGACACTTCTCATGAGTGGAGATGAAGTGTCTCGACCATCCCTACTATATCTAAGTTTTAAAAAAGGGGATTTTGGGGTGAACAATATTCGTGACTAGAGATGAAGTGTTTAGTATTAACCTTAGTATTCCAAATGAACTTTCCAAGATAGGTTGGAGGTTGGATACCCTTCGTGAGTTGAGATGGGGTGTTCAATAGTTATCTCCTAACATATAAACGATGAATGTTTAAGACTCCGTGGGGGGGATTATGCTTAGAATCGATAGGATTTGAAGAAGTGGTGAGTACATTTTGTCAGTAGGATGTTGTATCCAATGTATCTCATGAGATGGATGCTCCTCGTTAGTAGAGAGTGAGTTACTTAGTAGCAATCTTCTTATCCCTTACTAGGTGCCCCCGTAGGTGTAGCTATTGGAGAACCCATGTAAAGGCTAAAGAATATGACCCTACCTTAGGCAAGTACAGATACCTCATCCGGTAAGGGTAGTACCTGTATTCCATGTTAATTTCTCATGGTCTATGTCGGTTAAAGTTATCCCCCACAAAGAAATGTAAATGACTAAGTCTTCTTACAAGCTTACTACTTCAGGTAGGTGGTGGAATAGGACACAACTTATCCATTGTACAAGTAGACATTTGGAGGGAGTCTTGGTGTGTCCTTATATGAAATGTATGAATGGGCCATGATATGATGTAAAAGAAAGTAATGTGACTTTATGTCTAATGTTAAGAAAGCATATTAAAGTAATGTCTTGTATGATGAAACTTATGAATGATGAATGTACTGTACCTAATCTCATGGAATCCTCAAGGAGCACATAGTGGGGGTAGTAGTATGGGATGCTACTCTCACAACGCACTTTGTGTGACTTATAAGTCCACTTGAGAGGAGTACTTATGTGAAGTTCTTAAATGCAAGTATGTTTCTCTATTGTCTTTAGTATGCAGTGTTGATTTTTTAAATGTAATGAAGTATGCTTGTCCTTAATTAGTCTTAAGGATCTATTTGGTAAGTATTAGGTAGGTTGTATGGGAAATCTCCTTATACCTAGTCTAAGGGAACCTTAGGACAACTTAGGATAGGAATAGTTTATGTGATATTTTTGGTTCACTGTAAGTATGCTCTTATGTTAAGAAAATTGGAAGTTTCACCTTATGTGTTAAATGATGACTTTATGATGTTTTGTAATATAATTCATGAAGGCTTTTATCAAAATAGCATGACTTGCATGTTTCAACTAAATTGCCCATTTTTGCATGATTTTGCATAATGCCATACTTAGTACATTATTTGTACTAACCACATACTTTTCTATACTCTATAAGTGTAGGGTGGAAGCGTGTGGAAGTCCTTGGAAAACAAGATTGGGAATCGACTCTCTCATGACTAAGTATGTCCTCATATGTTTGAGGGCATAGTCTATGTATCTTTTAGTTTCTTCTTTAAGACATGTAAAGACTTATTATGTATTTCCTTCAATGTATAGGGTCGTGTCCCTAAGATATTTATGCCGTGTCTATAAGTTGGCTTGTGACGATAAGACTACCTTTAGCAGTTATAAAAGAAGTTTCTTTATTATTATGTATCATGAAAAGTTCTAAATTTTTGCATTACTTTTCATATCTTTAGTAATGAATGATAGCTAAGAGGCTTGTGCAAGATCTTTTAAAGGTCGAGCACGCCTTCTTCCGACTCAAGAGTACATCGTTCTTCTAGGGTGTACTTATGGGTCATAACACGAACCATCCTTAGTATATGTGGTTTGTACCAACCCATATTTCTCGCCTTTTCCCCCCAAACATTTTAGGTTCGGACCGTTGAAAAATTTGTGGTCGATTACAAGGAAGACATGGATCTTTTCCAAAGTCATCGGTAAGTCCTCCTGTCCGGGGATGTTGCCAAGTTCCACTCTAGCTATGATGTTATTTACGTTTAGAAACGTTTTTCTTTCTTTTATCATTGAGACAATTATTGTAAGACTATAATGGCGTATTATTTTGTATTGTCTATCTCCAAACATTCGTACTCTTGTAGATGGTATATATTTGAGATGAGACTTTATACTCTTATATGATTTCTAATGCAAAAAGAGTATATAAACTTAGCATTTGAGGAGTCGATATTAACTCCATGTATAATATGCGATAAGTCTAAGTACACTTCAGTATGTAAGGTTTTACATTTTTCCGCATTTTGACCTAGGATGTGCTATGATGTATGCTAAGGGCTTGTCTTAGTCCTCTTCGAGGACAACGACGCCGGTAACAACTAGTGTGTACATTGGGTCATTATATGTGCCCCTTTTCAATGTGGTAAGTCTTGTTCACCATAGTCGTCACGAGTTGGATAACTATAATGCCCCATTTGACATAAAGAGGGTCTCCATCTATGCCTCCAAGTACCATAAAAAATGCTTGCCCCATAGGGTCTAGCAAGTGATATCACCTAATATGCTAGCATGATTTAAATGTTCTACTTTGGCAAGGTAGAGCACCTTCCCTCGGTTTAAGGTTCTACAATACCAAATTCCATGTTTAGAACACATGATCTTAGTGTCGATTAAGGCAATAGTTTCCCTAAAGTAAAATGCACAATGGAAGAAAATTAAGGACCCTAACTAGGATAACTTAAGGGAAGTTGCTTAGTGTAGATGAGGGTTTGGGACGTTACATATGCTTGGAAAAAGTAGTTGTTGAAGGGAATTCTAGGAAGGTGTTCTAATGTATATGTATTGTTACGCCCCAAGCTACCCCCGAGACGCGGACACGGAACCTAGGACCACAAGTGATCCCAAGCTAACCCTGCTGGCATGATCATGAGCATACTAAAGATAATAAACTGGATGCGGAAACTAAATCATAATTTAAACTGAAAGTATGGGGAATACCCATATTCTATAGCACATATAAATGAAATACTAATGAGTTTAATACAAAGAAACTATTAACACAACACTAAGCTGAAACTAACTATGTCTGAAATAAGCCTCTAAACTGGACTAGAAATACTAGGGCAATCCCCAGCTAAATATAAAAAAGTTTAAACTAAATGAATAAAAGACTGAAATGAAACTCATGACTGTTATCCCCGGAGAATGAGGACTCACCACTGAATGTGCTGAACTAGAGATCAGGAAATCGACCTTTGCATGATCTGGATGATGAGAACCTGAATCTACATGACGAGAAGATATAGCGCATGTATGCATCAGTACTTGAAGGTATTGATCATGTAGAATAGAGTAAAGCTGAAATAAAACATAACTGAACAAGCACAAAAGCAAGTATAATAATTTGAACATGATATATTGAATTCTGAGCTAACTGGATACAATGACCAATTTATAACATGCTGAAATTGAATACTAAATATACTGATAAATGGTCAATAAAAGAGAGTATGACTAAACTGTGGGAACTACTAATAACCGATAATAAAACCAGATGAGCTAAATGTGGAGTCCGACATATACGCCCTATCGAGAGGACCCAATATACCCTGCAAGAGGTATAAAGGCATGTTAGTGTGATCACTAAGCTGATTTCCCACATAAGGGACTTTCAACCTACTTGGCTAGTAGTTCTAGGACTATTGGGTACGCTGAACCCTAGTCCAACTCGGTATTATGCTACTCCCATTGATTTGTAGTTAACTGATTATGTTTGAATTTTCTATAAATAGTGGATAGCTCAAACCTGAACATGCAAACTGAGAATGCAACATTTAATCTGATAATGATGAATTAAATACTGAAGCATGTATAACTACATAACTGAAATATGTGACCTAGCATGTGTAATTCAAGAACTAAAGAAATACAAAGCTAGGGTTCTGAAATTCATGCGATAGTAATGACATGATAATATGATATGGAACATATATTTTAACTAAATCATGAAGTTCTGCTATAATTCTAGGAACCCTAGCTTTAATCATGATAAGAGATTCAAGAATTGAAATAAAACAAGGGACCCAATGGGTGAAAGGAACCCATTAGTGAAATACCACATACCTGGTGATGAAATACACCGAGAAACACTTATATTTCGTGGCTGGAGATGCTGGAAACTTGTTGCGTTCTTGAACTAGGGTTCTTGAGTTTTTTCTCCTTTCTTGCTTCAAATTTACTATGTTTTGATTAATGATTTGACTTAGGTAAGTTTTAGTTATGTTTCTAGGCTTAAACGGACTAAAATATAATGTTTTAGGGTCAAACCGACGTATCTTAGGGTTTAAACAAAGTGGGAAAAGACCAAAAGACCCCTGACTTAAAAGCTCTCGGACTAAAAGACGGAGTCGACTTACGGTCTGTACTGGTCGACCATCGTTTGTGACTGAGAGTTGAAAATCCCTTGGCAAATTGACGGAGTTGACTAATGGACCGTAAGTCGATTGACGGACCGTGCTGGTCGATCGTCGTTTGTGACCGAGAGTTGAAAGTTAGCTGGCCCATCGACGGAGCCGACTGACGGACCATGCTGGTCGACCGTCGTTTGTGACTAAGAGTTAAAAGTCAGCTGGCCCATCGGCGGAGTCGACTCACAGACCGTAAATTGATTGACAGTTCGTAGTTGTCTCCTTCGTTGGCACCTGCAACTTTTGAAAATCGGCATTTTCTGTTCTTTTTTGGATACAGGGTGTTACCTATATATTTATGTATTTTGGTCGACGCACCGTCGATGGTTGTGTGGGTCAAGACTTATCCTAGGGAGCTTAAGCTCCCAAAGGAAGGTCTCTTATCAAAAAGACGGCCATCCAGAATGGCCCGTCGTTGGATCAACGCCCTGTCCTTGGACCAACGCACCGTGGTTAGGCAAGCATCGATGGGTCTATTTTAGTGTGCAACTCAATGATAAATGTAAGGGTGAATTGGTAAATTTGCCCCACGTACAAATAATTGTTTGGGATGTTTCCTAAGGGTATTCTAGGTATATAAAGTGGGTTTATAAGTCCTAAACACCTAAATTAATTCATTATTCGAAATAAAACCCAAAAGAAACTCTTTAGAACTCCATTGAAGTCAAAACTCAAGATAGAGCTTGGAGTGATGGTTGGTTGGTTATTCTTCATCAATTCTTCATCCAATTCGTGTTCTAGCATCAGTTAAGGTATGATTTTCATCCTTGAATCTTCTATCAGCAAGGATCCAAACTTCAATGTGATTTTCAAAGACTTTTTCAAAAGATAGATTTCTAACTTGTGATTTAGCCATGGGTTGTTGCATAAAACGTTTAGAATAATTGAATATGGATTGAATTTATGTTAGTTTGATGATTTTAACCTAAAATCTTCATGAACCCTTGCAAAACATAACCTCTCCTATTTGGCTATAATTTGGGTTATGTGATCATGTCTTTATGCTTAAATTCTAGTGTAGTTTTCTTTGTGATATTTAGTGATGTAAGAATTGTATTGGATTGATGTATAGGTTTTCTTATATTTATAAATATATATTTAGTTGATTTAGATTCATTGAGTATTATGATTTTTGTATTAAATTGATGATTATGACCAAGGGTAAGGGCCTTTTGGTATTATTTTGGATGATTTAGCTATGGATTGAAGTTGTGAGAATGGATTAGTGGTACGCTTCCCTAATTATATTTATATTATGTAAATTTGGTATTCAGTTATGTTGTGATTGGTATGGTCCACTTATGGTGGCGCTGCTATGTGCTATAATTGTGAATTATGTGGCCTCGTCGGCTTTACTTATTTATTATGATGATCATTGCCTTGTCGGCATTACTTGATGTATTATGATGATTTTTGTAGTTGAATTATGTGAAGTATTATCATATCTATCTACTTGTGAGTAATGTGTGAGTTTTTTTTCTTCTATTAACCTTATGTGTGTAATCTTAGAGTTGATGCACGATTCTTCCTACTTAGTTATGTGAGTCTTATAAAGGTCATATTGATGATATTATAGTAATTAATATGGTGACGTATAGATGATGTTGGTTATTAATATGTGTTTCTAGAATGATATGTTATATGTGAGGTATGTGTGTGTCTTGTCTTGGTAGACTTGTGTCTCTTACTTGATATATGTACATTGTGATTATAACTTCTTGACTTGTGATGCTAAATCCTCTTAGGCTTGTATGTGCAAATTACATATGACCGTTAATATTGCTAAGAATGTCCTTTATGTGGAGCCTTCAATCTAGTTTTAAGGTTATGATATCCTTAAAGTTGAAAGTCGTAATGGTATCCTTCTTGTACGAATGGTGGACTTAAGGTTGGTTGACTTGAACGACATGAAATCATCCTTAGGAAATTGATTGAACTATCCTCTAGACCATTGTGAGGCAACCCTAAGGGACCTCTTTGGTAATGTGAAATGTGTTTGGATTATGAACTAGATATGGAACCTCTTCATGTGAACCTTTCTATGAATTACTCTGTGAGAAAAAAAGGCTAGCACCAATGAGTATGCTTTTGCAAGTATCTCTAGTTTAGGATTAGACTAGAGTGCAAATAAACCCTTCATATTCCTTAACCATGCTCCTAGATGGGATGTGTCCATGTTATACCATTCACAAGAAGAACACCCTCTATCGGAGTAGGTTATAAATCTAGATTCCATGCCTTGCTATGATGGTATATATCGATTATTGCCTATTCTCATCATATGGGATACCTATTATTATTGGAGAAGTTCTATGAAGTTTAGGTAGTGGTATGGGACGCTGTCTAGACATTGCATGATTAGGCTTTAAAGATATTAGTAAGTGAGTCACTAGGTCTTTTCCAAGACCATTACTTGAATGTCCTTATGTGATGAATGTATGTTGAATGAACTAATGAAGATAATGACTTAAGCTAGAAAGCATGTAAATTAATAAGTACTTATCTAGAGTAGTTTAAGGGTTGCTTAGTTAAGGTGTGAAGGGGGCATAGGAATGGTCACTTCATGTCTTACCTAGGTAAGTCTTAATAATGACTCTAGATAGGAAAGTTTGTTGATTAAGTAGAAATAATCTAAACTTAGGAAGTCTTCAGTATTATTTAGGTTATATTAGAGAGTGTGTATGGGTGTTCTCTTCTTAAATTACTTAATTAAGTCTTTTGATAACCTTTGTGAGGAGAATGTCATATTATATATATGTTATTTTATGATCTGAGAATTATCTTATCCTAGATTCTCTAAAGGATATCTTAAGTGTGTGTGAAGGGACTGTATGGGCGGTTTCTTCACAACTCACTGAAGTGAACATTAGAATCACCTTTGGTAGGGAGATCTCATGTTGTGTGTTTTGGTGTATTGTAAGTGTATTTATCTCATTATAAGGATCATTTGGGTGTTCTTAGAGAGGGTGTATAGGCGGTCTATCTTTGTCTTACTTAAGTGAGTCTTAGGATAACTTTTAGTGAGAGGGTTTCATGCTAAATGGGTTCACTATAATGTTGGATTTAGTTCACTGTAAGGTGACTTAGTTAACTGTAATAATCCTTAATGTTTGATAAAATTCTTATGTGATGTCTTATATGTTTCTAGGGTGTTGAATGTTGTTCTTATTCTTATACTATGATGTTTTAATAAAAAAGAGTATATTTCCATTAAATGTCCGTTATCATGATTTTATGCATTATGTCATAATTAGTACACGTGTCTGTACTAATTCCATACTTTTATATATCTCTAATGTGATTAATAGGTGAAGGTTCTTTTGGGAGCGAAGCTTGGATTATAGGATTTTCAAGCAAGGTTGAAGTATGTCCTCATTAGACTCGAGGGCATCACTATCTTAGAGTTCTTTTATTAAAGCATTGTAAGACTTAGTAGTACTATATTTCGATTGTATGGGCCGTGTCCCAAATATACATTAAATCTAAGATTTGATAATATGAGATTTAGTTTTTCCTATGGTTTTTATATGAAAGAGATTTTGAAAGACTATTTGAATGTTGTGAAATGTTTTAATTCCGCACTAATTTTTCATATATATATAAGCGATGAATGTGTAACATTCTGGAAAATTGTACTTGTCTAGTGAAGAGCCTATTAGGTTTTAAGAATATGTATTGAGGTACATAGGCATCAACATGCCCAATATTGAGTAATTGTAACAACCCTAAAAATGAATAGGATCAAGACTTATGTTTTTCAAGAATGCTTGTGATTAGACCAAGGTCCACACGTATTGGTACGCGTAGAACCAGACCTCAGAACCCTTACTACGACCAAGCCAACTAGCTTGGGGAGTTAATTGAGCTTCGAAAGGTTGGAACCAACCATGTGAGGCACGCGAAAACGAAGATTTAATCGAAAGAGTTTTTACCGGACTCAAAAGAAGAAATATTAAGTTTTGAGGGTCCAAGGGTAAAATGGTCTTTTCCAAGCCAAGGGTAATATTGTAATTACCCTGAGGAGTAAATTAATTAATAAATTAATTTATTTGTTTAAGGCAATTCGGGTGGGGCAACCCGAATTGACCCATTTTTCGCAAATGGGGTCACTCGGGTTCGAGCCCCACTAGAAGCAAGATTTGACTTGCTTTTATTTTAATTTGTTAACTTAATTTTTAATAAATAATTAATATTAACCGATTTAGGAAAAAAAGAAATGAGATTTTTATTAATTTTAATTAATTCTTTAAGTTGACTAAGTCCTACCAACTAGTCCTACTTCTACTAGACCACTATCTCCCATCCCCCACTCTCTTTTCACGTTAATCTCTCTCTCTTTCACTCTCTTTTTCTGGCTGAAAAACGTGATAAAACAATCAGAAAAGAAGAACCAAGTAAATGGAAAAGTTCATCAAGAACTTGAAAGCTAGAAACACAAAAGAGAAAGCAATTCGGTAACGTTAAGCAAAACGTACTACACTAGTCGAGTAAGGTATGACTTTGGGTGTGTGGACTGATTTGTGGAGAAGCTCTTGGGCAGCATTCTGGACATTTAACAAGAAAACAATGGTATGGGTCTTCTTACTCTTGGTCCCTTTCCCAAGAGACCCCTAGGACTCAGAGTATTTGGCTCAAAACTAAGGTTGTTTTCCCCGTTGCATGTCCCTGTCATTAGCTCCCAACGAATTTGTAGGTTGGTATGAATGCTGGTAGACTTAGGATTATGTGATGTTTGTGATGAATGTTAATGTGTTATATGTACATTAATTTATTAAAAGACAAACCATGTGTGTGTTCGAAATAAAGAAAAATGTATGTCATGTCTTGAGTCTCGGCCTAGAGGCTTGAATTTGTTAATGTTATGATTGTTGTTTTATGTACACCAATTGAAGTAAATTGTGATATTCATGTGACATGAAGTGTGGCTGAATTGAGGATTAAACATCTTGGTTAAGAATTCGTGAAAAAAAAAATGTATTAAAGAACTTACCAAATGAACTATGTATTGCTCTATAAATTCACGAACAAATATAGATAAAAATGAGTAAAGAAGTTACCTTAAATTTCCAGCATTATGTTTACATATCTCTGCCAAATTAAGTTGTTTAGAATGTTAAGAAAAATAAAGAAAAATAGGTGAGGTCATTGAGGGTCGAACCCGAGACCTCACCCCTTTAAAATCCCCAAAAAAATTAAAGAAGAAAAAAATTATATGGTGAGGGGTATTCGAACCGTGTCATGGCTGGGAAATAAGTGTTAAAAAAAGTAAGAAATGATAGGGGTGGGATTCAAACCCACACCCTCTCGGTTAGAACCCAAAGAAAAGGAAAAATAAAAATATGAGAGGCGTGGGAATCGAACCCACGACCTCTATGCGGATGGGGGGAGATAAAAATAAAAATGAAATGAGGCTGTGGGGATTCGACCCCAAAACCTCACAGTCAACTCAAACAGTCAACTCTAAAAAGGGATAATAAATAAAGAGGTTGTGGGGGTTCGAACCAACAACCTCTCGGCCTTAAGCGAATGGAAGGGAAAGGAAATAAAGGAGAATTTAGTGTGGCTGAGGGGACTCGACCTTGGGTCCCAATGTCTCACATGAACGGAAACAAATAAAAGAAAAACGAAAATGGGGTTGTGGGGGCTTGAACCTACAACCCATCGGCCAATGCAAGAAAATTTTTTAAATAGAAAAGTAACCCTTCAATGTAAATATTGTGATTTCACTTAGAGTTAAAATGTTATGAATATTAGAATGAAATCAATTAATAAAGTAAATGACATTCAACTGATTAAAGACTTAAGTTTCCTTGCCCAAACTTCCGTATTGATACATAAGTCATACGTGAACAAACGTCCAAGAATAATACCACCCACTTAGATCAAATTCAAGATCTTAGCATACATACAAGATACATATGTCTTGTACTACATAATCTTAGGAATGTAAGAATCACTTAACGAACTATGAATGAAGCCTTATGGCTTGTGTGTATAGACTCATAAGCCTAACATACGTTCAAAAGTAAGTGAACCTAAGATGTATAAAATGAAATAAAGAACCCTAGAGGGGTTAAGTAAGGGTGTGAGACACACCAAATGGCCAAGTACATTGGCATAAGTTGAAATGAACACTCACGTAATAAGAGGTGAATAACTAAGAGAAACAAGGATGCAACTGATGATGAATGTGGTGACAACATGATATGAGGCTAATGTAAATGAGGAGAGTAATTTCAAATGAGCCTAAGTAAATGTTACCAACATGTATTCACCTATGAGAGTGTAAGATAATGAAGAGACCAGTCTCTATGAACACTCTAATGAGAGTATTGAGCTTAACACACTTAATACGATTGATGAGATGAGAAATCATCTAATGAGCTATGATGTCCTCATACTAGAAGTTAGCTTCCATAACGTATGAGATGAATGAAATTGGACTTTATACTGAGCACCGATAGACTAGCTATGAGCGGTGATGCCTTCTTTCGAGAAGGGCGGAGGTTCACGTAACTCTCATGAGATGAGACTGTCCGTCTTGCCGGGTATGGGTCTCCTTATATCTCATAGTCTTCGAACCTATACTGCCAATATAGGGATCTGGCAGGGTTAAATTCCCATGTACGCTAGCATGTTATTGGATCACTTTGGCCGGTGATTCCACCTCTTTTCGGTGTGGGGGAGACACTGGATTTCATGATGCTCATGATCTATGTCGGTTAAAGTTAAAGTTCCCAATGAATGAATGAGGCCAGCCTCAAATGATGCACATAATGAAATGAATGATACCAAAGGTGTTAGGATAGGATAATCAAAAGGTGAGTTATATTCAAGTAATGACATTAGGTCATTCTTGATCATTGCACAACGAACCTAATGAATGTCTTAAACTACATCCTAGGTATAACTGGTGGTTACACTGGACTATGAACGAAATGAAATGAAGTACGTATGAATGAATGAAGCAGACTCTGTGTCTGCTAATGAAGACTCCCTAGTTGAGGTCCCATATGTTGAGCCCTCATTTCTGGGATGTCTTAATGTCAAGTCAATGATTCCAAGGTCTCATGGCATATGAATGAATGATATGAACGAAGTTATGTGCTACATGTAAAATGTATTGTATGTTATATGATATGTGCTATGTGTAAATGTCATGTGCTGTGAGTATATGTGATAAGTATGATAATGCATGTTACTTTCATGGCATGACTTTCCTAATCCATATTTGGAAAGCTCACTGACTTTCCTAATCCAAATTTGGAAAGTTCACTGACTTTCCTAATCCAAATTTGGAAAGTTCACTGACTTTCCTAATCTCAATTTTGCAAGTCCACTGACTTGACTTCCAAAAATCATGTTGTTAGGAAAGAGCTATTCTTTCTCATGCATGTCCTTGGTGTATGCTTGCATATACCCATACTTAGTATAAGTGTGTACTAACCCTATACAAACTCTACTATTTTAGGTGCAGGCACAGGTGGACGGTAGAGCTACAGGATCATCGCTGCAGTTATCCGGACGTCCAGCATTCATCCGGCTTTGGTAGGTCCTCATGCTTTCGAGGATGCTACTATTTTATGTTCTAGCTTAGTTTAGGAGTTGAGCTAGTGGAGTATGTTCCACTAGCGTTTCTTTCTTATTTTATTCAGACTATGTATTGGGCCATTTTGGCAATTATACAATTATGTTTAATGAACTATTCCTTTCATTTGATTATCTCTTAATGTTTAGATGGTTGATGTTGAACAAATTATGAATGTATTAGAAATGTTTAGTAAGCAATGATTAGAAACAAAAAGTTTCAAATTTTCCGCTAAAAATTAACCTATGTCAAGTAAGAATGACGTAAGTAGGCTTGTCTGCGACCTCTGAGAGGTCAACGACGCCGGTCTCGTCTGGGGCTAGATTCCAGTAGTGACAAAGTTGGTATCAGAGCACTAGGTTAAATTATGAAAATAATAAGTTCACATCAACTACATTGAGTAGTTTCTAAGTCATGGTAGTGAAGTGCACCACTATCCTGAATTAGAGACTGCATGATGCGTAGGAAAATTTCCCTTCTTTTGATCTTATCATGCTTTTCTGAATGTCTAAATTCTTGGTGTTATGAGCGTGTCAAACATCAATCCTTTTTGGTTTTCCAGAGAATGAATACTAGGAGAGGATTTGGTCAGAGGAGAGGAGGAGCAGCTGCTAGGGGTAATCAGGATCTATCCCAGGCTACAGCTGAAGGAGTGGCCATACCAGTTAACCCAGCTGGGTTGACTGATGCTGAGGTGCGGGCATCTTTGGCCCAAATGGCACAGGCCATTACCATGCAGGCCTAGGCTATGACTGCCCAGGTCAACAGACAGGATGTTCAGAGGAAGAACCCACCGGTCCGTAGCATGGCTGACAGACTGAGGGATTTCACGAGGATAAATCCTCCCATTTTCACAGGGAACAAGACATTGGTGGATCCTCAAGAGTTTGTAGATGAGGTGCATAAGATCCTGGTGGCTATGGGGGCCACTGACATTGAGAAGGCTCAGCTGGCTTCCTATCAGCTCAAGGATGTAGGACAAACTTGGTGCAAGATGTGGCAAGATAGCCGTGTCTTAGTTGGAGTACCAGTCACATGGGAGCTGTTCAAGACAGCATTTCTGGAGAGATTCTTTCCCAGGGAGATGAGGGAGGCCAAGGTTGAGGAATTCATCAACCTCAAACAAGGCTCCATGACAGTCAGGGAGTATTCCCTGAAGTTTGTTAAGCTGTCAAGGTATGTTGTTTTTCCCTAAGTATTTAATAGCAAGAATAAGAATAATACTAAACCTTGTTGAAATCTCCCAGGTATGCGACTTCCCTGGTTTCTAACAGCAGGGATGAGATGAGCAGGTTCCTCACAGGAATCAATGGAGACTTGGAGGAGGAGTGTCGATCTGCTATGCTCCATGATAATATGGATCTTTACAGGTTGATGGTGCATGTCCAGCAAGTAGAGGACAGCCGCAGAAAAAGAGGTGTTCGTGATGCTAGGAGGCCCACGCCTCAAGATCAGGCAGGACCCAGTCATGGAGGCCACAAGAATAACTTTGACATCCGTGAGCATCCAAGGTTCAAAAAGGGGCAACAAAGTTCTGGGAATTCTAATCCTCAGAGGGGTACTATACCTAAAGGAGGCAGACCTGAGCCCAAGAAGGGAAATGGAGGTGAGATGCAGCGTACTAAGAAGAATTGTGCTAAGTGTGGCCGAGCTCACAGTGGAGAGTGCAGACAGGGCACTAATGCCTGCTTTGGTTGTGGTAAGAGTGGACACATGGTCAGAGACTGGCCACAGAACAGAGGTCAGGATGGAGGTAATACTCAGTCTAGGCCTAACCCACAGGGTGCAGCAGCAGCCGAGCCTCCTAAGAGGAACAGGTTCTATGCCCTGAAGGGCAGAGAAGAGCAGGAGAAGTCCGCTGATGTGGTCAAAGGTATGCTGCAAGTGTTCTCAACTTCTGTTTATGCTTTACTTGATCCAGGGTCTACACTTTCCTTTGTAACCCCTCTGCTTGCTCTTACTTTTGAGGTATTGCCTGAAGTTCTACATGATCCTATAGTGGTTAGTACACCTTTAGGAGAGAATGTAAGAACTGATAGAGTATACAAAGATTGCCCAATAGTTGTGAGTGGTAAAACTATGTGTGCAAACCTGGTTGAGTTACCCATGCATGATTTTGATGTTATTCTTGGCATGGATTGGCTTCACAGTTGTTATGCTTGCTTGGACTGTCGTAGTAGAGTGGTGAGATTTTGCTTTCCTAATGAAGAAGAGTTAGTCTGGGAGCGGTACAATTCCAGTCGTCCTAACTCCTTGATTTCTAACCTTCAGGCCAATAAAATGATGTCCAAGGGGTTATTGTGTCATCTTGTGAGTGTTAATGATTTAGATCATGACATTCCTCCCATAGACTCAGTACCTGTAGTGAATGAGTTCTTAGATGTGTTCCCTGATGATTTACCTGGAGTCGCTCCCCTTCGAGAGATTGACTTTGGTATCAATTTAGAACCTGATACTAAACCAATCTCAATTCCTCCTTACAAAATGGATCCAGCGAAACTCAAAGAGTTGAAGATGCAGTTAAAAGATCTCACTGACAAGGGTTTCATTCAACCGAGCATATCCCCTTAGGGCGCTCCATTGTTGTTTGTAAAGAAAAAGGATGTAACCCTCAGAATGTGTATCGATTATCGGCAGCTCAACAAAGTCACTATAAAGAATAAGTATCCACTCCCCAGAATAGATGATCTGTTTGATCAACTCCAAGGGTCTAGTTTCTTCTCTAAGATTGATCTTCGTTCAGGGTATCGCCAGCTTAGGGTTAGGGATGGAGATATCCCAAAGACAGCCTTTCGTACCCGCTATGGTAACTATGAGTTTTTAGTCATGTCATTTGGTCTCACGAATGCACCTGCTGCATTTATGGACCTCATGAACAGGGTCTTCCGTTAATACCTTCACTCTTTCGTCATAGTATTCATTGATGACATTCTCATCTACTCTAAGACCAAGGAAGAGCATGAACAGCATTTGAGACTAACCTTGCAGGTACTTATACAGCATCAGTTGTATGCCCAATTCAGCAAATGTGAATTCTGGCTGAGATCAGTGACCTTCCTGGGTCATGTTGTGTCCGATCAAGGCGTGGAGGTGGATCCGAGGAAGACTGAGGCTGTGAAGAACTGGCCAAAACTTCTTACTCCTACTGACATCCGAAGCTTTTTGGGATAGGCTGGTTACTATCGCAGGTTTGTGGAGGGCTTTTCTTCCATTGCTGCCCCATTGATAGCTTTGACTAAGAAGAAAGTCAAGTTCGTATGGACGGAGAATTGTGAGAAGAGTTTCCAGGAGCTCAAGGACAGACTAGCTTCAGCCCCGGTGCTTACTTTGCCTAAGTGTGGTGAGAACTACACTGTTTATTGTGATGCATCTAGGGTTGGTTTGGGTTGTGTTCTTATGCAGGTTGGTAAGGTGACAGCCTATGCATCTAGACAACTCAAGGTTCATAAGAAGAATTACCCCACTCATGACCTGGAATTGGTAGCTGTGGTATTTGCACTGAAGCTGTGGAGGCATTATCTGTATGGAGTGCATGTAGATGTGTTCACAGACGATAAAAGTCTCCAGTACGTGTTCACACAAAGGGAGTTGAATTTACGTCAGTGGAGATGGTTGGAGCTATTGAAGGATTATGACATGAATGTGCACTATCATCCAGGTAAGTCTAATGTTGTAGCTGATGCTTTGAGCAGGATGAGCATGGGAAGTACAGCTCACGCTGAGGATGAGAAGAGGGAGCTGGTAAAAGATGTACACAGACTGGCCAGACTGGGTGTGCGTTTGGTTGACTCCACTAGTGGGGATGTTTCAGTTCATCCTAGCTCTGAATCATCCTTGGTAGTTGAAGTCAAGAAGGGTCAGCATCTAGATCCCGTGTTGATGGAGCTGAAGAACTCAGTGCTGATAAAGATGAATGAGTCTTTCGCTTTGGGAGGTGATGGCATACTTAGATATCAGGACAGGCTGTGTGTGCCAGATGTGGATGATTTGCGGACCAGGATTGTTGCAGAGGCCCATGGTTTGAGATATTCTATACATCCAGGTTCCACCAAGATGTATCATGATCTCAAGCAGATTTATTGGTGGGATGGCATAAAGAAGGACATTGCAGAATATGTGGCCAAGTGTCCAAATTATCAACAGGTCAAGGCAGAGCATCTTAAGCCTGGTGGTCTGACGCAGATTATTGAGGTTCTGACTTGGAAATGGGAGGCCATTAATATGGACTTCGTGGTTGGGCTTCCGAGGACTAGGAGGCAGCATGACTCTATATGGGTTATTGTGGACAGATTGACTAAGTCTGCCCACTTTATCCCTGTAAAGTCTACTTACAGAGCCAAGGATTATGCGAGGCTCTACATTGATGAGATTGTGAGATGGCATGGGATCCCCTTGTCTATTATTTATGACAGAGGAGCTCAGTTTACTTCTCATTTCTGGAGATCTTTCCAGAAGAGCTTGGGCACGCAGGTGAAACTTAGTACTGCCTTTCACCCTCAGACAGATGGGCAGGCAGAGCGTACCATACAGACATTGGAGGATATGTTGAGGTCGTGTGTGATTGACTTCAGAGGTAACTGGGATGACCATCTGCCATTGATAGAGTTCTCGTATAATAATAGCTATCACTCCAGCATTGGGATGGCACCGTTTGAGGCACTGTATGGTAGGAGGTGTAAATCTCCAGTGGGGTGGTTCGAGGTTGGAGAGTCATCTATTTTGGGGCCGGAGATCATTTGTGAGGCCTTAGAGAAGGTAAGAATGATTAGGGACAGGTTGACTACTGCGTACAGTCGGCAAAAGTCATATGCTGATAACAGAAAACGGCCTTTAGAGTTTGATGTTGGTGACCAGGTTTACTTAAAAATATCACCTATGAAAGGGGTGATGAGATTTGGTAGGAAAGGGAAGCTAAGTCCGAGATATGTTGGGCCATATGAGATCCTACAGCGTGTGGGTGAGGTGGCCTATGAGTTGGCATTGCCCGCAGAGTTAGCTTCTGTCCATCCAGTCTTTCACATATCTATGTTGAAGAAGTGCCTAGGTGATCCAGCATCAATCTTACCTGTTGAAGGTTTGGGGGTTGATGAAGACTTATCTTATGAGGAGGTACCGGTCGAGATCCTAGACAGACAGGTCAAGCGGCTGAGGAACAAGATGATTGCCACAGTGAAAGTATTGTGGAGAAATCATCTTGTTGAGGGTGCTACGTGGGAAGCTGAGGCCGACATGAGGGCCCGCTACCCTCACCTGTTCATCTCTTGAGGTTAGACTTTATACTCTTAAACCTATGCTTCCTTACCTCCCCGTACTTTGTTGCTATTGATTGACTGTGTATAGTGCTTTTATTATGATCTGACTGGCATTACAACATGAAGTAGTAGTGTCATTCGGGGACGAATGTTCCTAAAGGGGGGATAATGTAACAACCCTAAAAATGAATAGGATCAAGATTTATGTTTTTCAAGAATGCTTGTGATTAGACCAAGATCCACACGTATTGATACGCGTAGAACCAGACCTCAGAACCCTTACTACGACCAAGCCAACTAGCTTGGGGAGTTAATTGAGCTTGGAAAGGTTGGAACCAACCATGTGAGGGACGCGAAAACGAAGATTTAATCGAAAGAGTTTTTACCGGACTCAAAAGAAGAAATCTTAAGTTTTGAGGGTCCAAGGGTAAAATGGTCTTTTCCAAGCCAAGGGTAATATTGTAATTACCCTGAGGAGCAAATTAATTAATAAATTAATTTATTTATTTAAGGCGATTTGGGTGGGGCAACCCGAATTAACCATTTTTCGCAAATGGGGTCACTCGGGTTCGAGCCCCACTAGAAGCAAGATTTGACTTGCTTTTATTTTAATTTGTTAACTTAATTTTAAATAAATAATTAATATTAACCGATATAGGAAGAAAAGAAATCTGATTTTAATTAATTTTAATTAATTATTTAAGTTGACTAAGTCCTACCAACTAGTCCTACTTCTACTAGACCACTATCTCCCATCCCCCACTCTCTTTTCACGTTAATCTCTCTCTCTTTCACTCTCTTTTTCTGGCTGCAAAACGTGATAAAACAATCAGAAAAGAATAACCAAGTAAATGGAAAAGTTCATCAAGAACTTGAAAGCTAGAAACACAAAAGAGAAAGCAATTCGATAATGTTAAGCAAAACGTACTACACTAGTCGAGTAAGGTGTGACTTTGGGTGTGTGGACTGATTTGTGGAGAAGTTCTTGGGCAGCATTCTGGACATTTAACAAGAAAACAAAGGTATGGGTCTTCTTACTCTTGGTCCCTTTCCCAAGAGACCCCTAGGACTCAGAGTATTTGGCTCAAAACTAAGGTTGTTTTCCCCGTTGCATGTCCCTGTCATTAGCTCCCAACGAATTTGTAGGTTGGTATGAATGCTGGTAGACTTAGGATTATGTGATGTTTTTGATGAATGTTAATGTGTTAGATGTACATTAATTTATGAAAAGACAAACCATGTGTGTGTTCGAAATTAAGAAAAATGTATGTCATGTCTTGAGTCTCGGCCTAGAGGCTTGAATTTGTTAATGTTATGATTGTTGTTTTATGTACACCAATTGATGTAAATTGTGATATTCATGTGACATGAAGTGTGGCTGAATTGAGGAGTAAACATCTTGGTTAAGAATTCGTGAAAAAAAAATGTATTAAAGAACTTACCAAATGAACTATGTATTGCTCTATAAATTCACGAACAAATAGAGATAAAAATGAGTAAAGAAGTTACCTTAAATTTCCAGCATTATGTTTACATATCTCTGCCAAATTAAGTTGTTTAGAATGTTAAGAAAAATAAAGAAAAATAGGTGAGGTCATTGAGGGTCGAACCCGAGACCTCACCCCTTTAAAATCCCCAAAAAAATTAAAGAAGAAAAAAATTATATGGTGAGGGGGATTCGAACCGTTTCATGGCTGGGAAAATAAGTGTGCAAAAAAGTAATAAATGAGAGGGGTGGTATTCGAACCCACACCCTCTCGGTTAGAACCCAAAGAAAAGGGGAAAAATAAAAACATGAGAGGCGTGGGAATCGAACCCACGACCTCTATGCGGATGGGGGGAGATAAAAATAAAAATGAAATGAGGCTGTGGGGATTCGACCCCACAACCTCACAGTCAACTCAAACAGTCAACTCTAAAAAGGGATAATAAAATAAAGAGGTTGTGGGGGTTCGAACCCACAACCTCTCGGCCTTAAGCGAATGGAAGGGAAAGGAAATAAAGAAGAATTTAGTGTGGCTGAGGGGACTCGACCTTGGGTCCCAATGTCTCACATGAACGGAAACAAATAAAAGAAAAACGAAAAGTTGTGGGGGCTTGAACCCACAACCCATCGGCCAATGCAAGATAAATTTTTAAATAGAAAAGTAACCCTTCAATGTAAATATTGTGATTTGACTTAGAGTTAAAATGTTATGAATATTAGAATGAAATCAATTAATAATGTAAATGACATTCAATTGATTAAAGACTTGGGTTTCCTTGCCCAAACTTCCGTATTGATACATAAGTCATACGTGAACAAACGTCCAAGAATAATGCCACCCACTTAGATCAAATTCAAGATGTTAGCATAAATACAACATAAATACGTCTTGTACTACATAATCTTAGGAATGTAAGAATCACTTAACGAACTATGAATGAAGCCTCATGGCTTGTGTGTATAGACTCATAAGCCTAACATACGTTCAAAAGTAAGTGAACCTAAGATGTATAAAATGAAATGATGAACCCTAGAGGGGTTAAGTAAGGGTGTGAGACACACCAAATGGCCAAGTACATTGGCATAAGTTGAAATGAACACTCACGTAATAAGAGGTGAATAACTAAGAGAAACAAAGATGCAAATGATGATGAATGTGGTGACAACATGATATGAGGCTAATGTAAATGAGGAGAGTAATCTCAAATGAGCCTAAGTAAATGTTACCAACATGTATTCACCTATGAAAGTGTAAAATAATGAAGAGACCGGTCTCTATGAACACTCTAATGAGAGTATTGAGCTTAACACACTTAATACGAATGATGAGATGAGAAATCATCTAATGATCTATGATGTCCTCATACTAGTAGTTAGCTTCCATGACGTATGAGATGAATGAAATGGGACTTTATACTGAACACCGATAGACTAGCTATGAGCGGTGATGCCTTCTTTCGGGAAGGGCGGAGGTTCACGTAACTCTCATGAGATGAGACTGTCAGGCTTGCCGGGTATGGGTCTCCTTATATCTCCTAGTATTCGAACCTATACTGCCTATATAGGGATCTGGCAGGGTTAAATTCCCATGTACGCTAGCATGTTATTGGATCACTTCGGTCGGTGATTCCACCTCTTTCCGGTGTGGGGGAGACACTGGATTTCATGATGCTCACATGATCTATGTCGGTTAAAGTTAAAGTTCCCAATGAATGAATGAGGCCAACCTCAAATGATGCACATAATGAAATGAATGATACCAAATGTGTTACGATAGGATAATCAAAAGGTGAGTTAGATTCAAGTAATGACATTAGGTCATTCTTGGTCATTGCACAACGAACCTAATGTAAGTCTTAAACTACATCCTAGCTATAACTGGTGGTTACACTGGACTATGAACGAAATGAAATGAAGTACGTATGAATGAATGAAGCAGACTCTGTGTTTGCTAATGAAGACTCCCTAGTTGAGGTCCCATATGTTGAGCCCTAATTTCTGGGATATCTTAATGTCAAATCCATGATTCCAAGGTCTCATGGCATATGAATGAATGATATGAACAAAGTTATGTGCTACATGTAAAATGTACTGTATGTTATATGATATGTGCTATGTGTAAATGTCATGTGCTGTGAGTATATGTGATAAGTATGATGATGCATGTTTCTTTCATGGCATGACTTTCCTAATCCATATTTGGAAAGCTCACTGACTTTCCTAATCCAAATTTGGAAAGTTCACTGACTTTCCTAATCCAAATTTGGAAAGTTCACTAACTTTCCTAATCTCAATTTGGCAAGTCCACTGACTTGACTTCCAAAAATCATGTTGTTAGGGAAGATCTATTCTTTCTCATGCATGTCCTTTGTGTGTGCTTGCATATACCCATACTTAGTACAAGTGTGTACTAACCCTATACAAACTCTACTATTTTAGGTGCAGGCACAGGTGGACGGTAGAGCTACAGGATCATCGCTGCAGTTATCCGGACGTCCAGCATTCATCCGGCTTTGGTAGGTCCTCATGCTTTTGAGGATGCTACTATTTTATGTTCTAGCTTAGTTTAGGAGTTGAGCTAGTGGAGTATGTTCCACTAGCGTTTCTTTCTTATTTTATTTAGACTATGTATTGGGCCATTTTGGCAATTATACAATTATGTTTAATGAACTATTCCTTTCATTTGATTATCTCTTAATGTTTAGATGGTTGATGTTGAATTATGAATGAATTAGAAATGTTTAGTAAGCAATGATTAGAAACAAAAAGTTTCAAATTTTCCTCTAAAAATTAACCTATGTCAAGTAAGAATGACGTAAGTAGGCTTGTCTGCGATCTCTGAGAGGTCAACGACACCGGTCTCGTCTGGGGCTAGATTCCAGTCGTGACAGTAATATTGGGCATGTTAGAGAATATTGGCTTAAGGGTGTTAACCAATTTTCATGTATACACAAGTAAATGAAAATATACCTTAATGTTCAAATGCTCCAATCCAAGCTTATTTAGGAATTGTACCTACAATGAGGACCGTAAGATAAAAATAATCACATTCATCACGTATACACATTAGGTACTAGGCATCCAAGTGTCAAGCCTAGGTACCATAGCACATGACCATTTTAAATGACCATGTTTATTAAGCAGTGTCCAAGGACATAGTGAGGATCCTTTGACAAGAAGTGAACTTTCCATAAGTGCATGGTTAGGAAAGTGCACGGCAACACATGTGCAAGCACATGTGCAACCGCCCGAGAGACAAGCCCAACCGATTCAATTAGGGCGGTTAGGGCGGTTAGGGGGCAGGCGTGTCGGACCATGTGGGGTCGAGCTCCCTAACTAATTATAGGTCCTAACTAACTAACATAACTAACTAACTAACCTAGGACCAACTAAAATAAACCAACTAGTGTGCCCAAAATCCTAAGACCTAATCGGGTGACACTAACCTAATAACTAACTAAAGAAACATCCTAGTACCTAACCTAGGATGGTCCAAAGGGGTTGATTATGGTCCTAAATACTTAGGGGTACTTTAGTAATTACCCTAGGTCACTTAATTAATTAAATTAGCAACTTAATTAATTAATTTAATTCCTAGTCAAACCAAAGACCCTAAGTCAAATGTTCTCCTAGTTGTAGTCAATTTAGGAGGGGCGTTTTAGGTAATTTAAGTGGAGGGTCTTTAGGGTAATCCTTGGGACGTCTATATATTGATATTTGGTCAGTTTTAGACCAAAATTACACATCCCAAGTAAAAATCAAACGAAATTCTCTAATCTCTCAAGAACGCTCTCTTTTTTCCAAACTCCATAGAAGAACAAGAAAAGCTTAAGGAAGAAGACTAAGGTTTCGAAGTCTCCAACTAATTTTCGTGGATTCTTCATCTATAAGGTATGGGTTTTAACTCTTGGGATTCCTTTCCCAAAGTAGTCCTTTCAAGATAAGTTTTCAAGAACTTCAAATACTAGGGTTTTTACTCTACAAAAGGGATTTTCTTCCCAACCCTAGATTTATGACTTTCAATGAAAAGTAAACGTTTTCTATACTTGATTTCACATGAGTTGTTGAGTAATTGATTGATAATGTTTGAATGTCATGTGATACATGTTCTTTCTCTATGTACTGGTTTCAAATGGGTTGTTTGTAGTGTTTGATAACGTGAAAACGTTAGGGTTAGAATGTAAGGTTTGAATGAACCCTTTAATGACCCGTTTACCTTCTCCTATGCTATGCATTGATCTTGTACATGATTTTATGAGTTGTTTTTGATTATGTCATTGTGTATTTCACTAAGTATTATTATGAATATCGCATGATGAATAAGGTTCTTGGAAGCAAGAGGTAAGTCCTCTAAAATTGTGATTACTCTAAGATGTTTATGCTAGCCTATAAGTCATGATGCTATGTTATGAAAGTATGTATGATGTTGCTATGTGAATATGCTGGCTATAAACATGTAAATCGTGACATTATGATAATAATATGAATATGCAAGTTATGATGCTCTCTTGCATGTTTTACACAAGATGATTATGCCATGTAAATTTCACATATGAAGGGTTACGATGAAAGGACAATTCTCATCTAATCTAAAAGAGCTCATGATCATGTTATACTGGGAGATAATCTCCTATGACCTATAGTAAGTTTATATTAAAAGAAAACTTAAAGGTTATTTGAAGAAAAGGGACTTAAGCTAAACACTGATGAACTAGATATGAGAAGTGTCCGTTCCCTAGCGGGAAGGTAGGTTCACAAAGATTCTCATGAGATTGAGGCTGCCATGTAATGTGGAATTATGGGTCGCTAATACATCTTCTAGTTCTTGAACTATGCTGCCACCATATGATACTAGATAGTGGATCCACCTAGAAAGCTACGTCATGTTTGATTCTACTTTGGCCGGTAGACCACCTCATTTTGGTGTGGGGAAGACACCGGATTCCATGTTTATCTCACATGGTCTATGTTGGTTAATTCCTATGTTCCCTCATGTAAAACAAAAGACAAGTAATCGAATGTTGACTAGGGTGACTTCAGGAGTTTGTTTAGTATAGGTAGTGGTATGAGACGCTACCTAAAAATTGCAAAAGTTGACTCCAAGGCAAGTCCTAGGAGATTGTTCATATAAATATCATAATATGAAAGATATATTTATGATATATGATGGTACTCTTACATGAATGTTGATCCTTATAATGAATATGTTATTGAGTTATATTTTTATATGAAGCAAAGCTTTGCTTATGGTCTCTTATCTTATCTACTTGGTTATGTGGGGTTATGGGGCTTCACATGACCATTGCACTTGTAGGTTGGGGATGGGATCATTGGTAAGTGTTTTGTATGTTATGTTTATATGATTTATTGAATATGAATTGTTAACATGACTTTATGAGAATATGCCATCGATTATGATCATGCTTTAAGTGATTCAATTGTTACTTGTATGTGTTATATGGTATATGCATTGAAGACTTTCATATGACTTAGCATGTTTTGTAAATAATGATAAATGATACTTTTTCATGCATGTCCCTGTGTGTTATCTGCATATACCTATACTTAGTACGTGTGGCGTAATAACCCTATTACATTATTTTACTACAACTCTAGGTTACGGCCATTGAAGTTAAAGAGGTTGATTTGAAGAAGCTTGGAACTCTTTCTCCAAGTCTTGGTAGGTCCTCATGTTCGGGACGCTATCATTTATATGCCAGCCTTATGAAGTCTTAGTATTTTTTAGAATACGTTATTTCCATTATGTTCTTTGGATTCCTTTGTATTAAGGCCTATATGTCATATTGATTATCATTGGCTTTGCACTCTTAGATGGTTTATATATGTGAGACAAGTTTTAGAACATCATATGTCTATATGAATATTAAGTATGAAGTCTAAGTATACTTCATTAGTATATTAAAAGTTTTAAATTTTCCACAACGTTAACTGAATGATTGTGATGAAAGCTAAGAAGAGGCTTGTCTGCGAACTCTGAGAGGTCAAAGTCGCCGGTCTCATCCTGGGTCTAGATTCCGAATGTGACAGAATGATACGAAATGTCTTGTACAAGACCTCCGAGTGGTCAAGTACACCGCGTCAGATCTAAGAATGCCCTAACTTCTAAGGTATACATGCGGGCCGTGACAAACTTGGTATCAAAGAATAGGTTATGAAAGTGGTCGAAGGAATCCAAAAGTCTCATCAAGTCAGGTCTAGTAGAGTCTCGATCATCGGTGTGAGTTGCGACATATGTATGAGCGAGAGGATATATGATGATAGAGTTTCCCTTCTTTTCTACTCCTATGTCGTGCCGTAGATATTTCTTAGTTATGAGTGTTCTTTTCTTATGGTTTTCCTTGTGTCATAGGATATGAATACGAGGAGAACACCGGCCAGGAGAGTTGGGGATTATGCTGTGAATGAGGAGATTCCTCCTCAAGTTTAACAATTTGAGCAAGTTCTTCAAGGTTTCAAGGTGCTCAAGGTGCTAGGAATTCTCAAGTCTCTATTGTGCATGGAGGTATTGTTGTTTAGGTGGTTCTTGTAGAAATGATTAATGGGGAGATTAAAGAGGCTTTACTTGCTTTAACCCGAGCTATTACTACTCATGTGAATAGGGGTATTGAGACTAGAGTGAATGTTGTAGAGAGCACTATAATATCTAGATTGGTAGACTTTGTGACAATGAATCCTCCTATCTTTCTTTACTTTAAGGTGGGAGAGAATCCCCAAGAGTTTCTACATGGAGTGTATAAGGTGTTGAGTGCCATGGGGTGACTTCTATGGAGAAGGCGGAGTACACTTTGTACAAATTGAGGGAGGTTGCTCATGTCACGACTGGAATCTAGACCCCGGACGAGACCGGCGTCGTTGACCTCTCAAAGGTCGCAGACAAGCCTACTTACGTCATTCTTACTTTACATAGGTTAATTTTAGCGAAAAAATTGAAACTTTTTGTTTCTAAATATTGCTTACTAAACATTTCTAATACATTCGTAATTTCTTCACCATCAACCATCTAACATTAAGAGATAATCAAATAAAAGAAATAGTTTAATAAATCTTAATTGTATAATTGCCAAAATGGTCCAATACAAAGTCTGAATCAAAACAGGAAAGAAACGCTAGTGGAACATGCTACACTAGCTCAACTCTAAAACTAAGCTGGAAAGTAAAACAATAGCATCCTCGAAAGCATGAGGACCTACCAAACTCCGGATGAATACTGACGTCCGGATAGCTGCAAAAATGATCCTGTAGCTGTATCGCCCACCTGTGCCTGCACCTAAAATGGTATACATGTATAGGGTTAGTACACACTTGTACTAAGTATGGGTATATGCAAGCACACACCAAGTACATGTATGAGAAAGAATAGCTCTTTCCTAACGACATGATTTTTTGAAGTCAAGTCAGTGGACTTGCCAAATTGACATTAGGAGGTTCCCAAATTTGGATTAGAAAAGTCCATGAGCTTTCAAAATTTGGATTAGGAAAGTCAGTGAGCTTTCCAGATTAGGAATAGGAAGATTATGCCATGAGAATAACATACATCATCATACTTTTCACATTTGCAAATAGCACATAACATTTACACGTAGCACATATCATATAGCTTACAACACACTTTGTATGTAGCACATAATTCCTTTAATATCATTCATTCATATGCCATGAGACCTCGGAATCATGGACTTAACATTAAGACATCCTAGAAATGAGGGCTCAACAGATGGGACCTCAACTAGAGAGTCTTCATTACCAAACACAGAGTCTGCTTCGTTCATTCATACGTACTCCATTTCATTTCGTTCATAGGCCAGTGTAAACACCAGCTATACCTAGGATGTAGTTTAAGACTTTCATTAGGTTAGTTGTGCAATGACCAAGAATGACCTAATGTCATTACTTAAATCTAACTCACCTTTTGATTATCCTATTCTAACACCTTTGGTATCATTCATTTCATTATGTGCTTCATTTGAGGTTGGCCTCATTCATTCATTGGGAACTTTAACTTTAACCGACATAGATCATGTGAGCATCATGAAATCCAGTGTCTCCCCTACACCAAAAAGAGGTGGAATCACCGGCCAAGGTGACCCAAAACATGCTAGCGTACATGGGAATTTAACCACGCCAGATCCCTATATTGGCTGTATAGGTTCGATGACCAGGAGATATAAGGAGACCCATACCCGGCAAACCGGACAGTCTCATCTCATGAGAGTTACGTGAACCTCCGCCCTTCCCGAAAAAAGGCATCACCGCTCATATCTAGTCTATCGGTGCTCAGTATAAAGTTCCATTACATTCAACTCATACGTCATAGAAGCTGGCTTCTAGTATGAGGACATCATAGCTCAATAGATGATTTCTCATCTCATCATTAGTATTAAGTGTGTTAATCTCAATACTTTTATTAGAGTGTTCATAGAGACTGGTCTCTTCATTAACTTTACACTCTCATAGGTGAGTACGTTTTGGTAACAATTACTTAGGCTCATTTGAGATTGTTCTCATCTTTTACATTAGCCTCATATCATGTTGTCACCATATTCATTAACATTAGCACAATTGCTCTTCATAATTACTCACCCCATTTTACGTGAAAGTTCATTTCATCATATGCCATGTACTTGGCCATTTGCGTATTTAACGCTCTTTCATAACTCTTCTAGGGTTTCTTCTTTTCTTTTCATACATCTTAGGTTCACTTATTTTAATCGCATGCTAGACTTATGGGTCTATACATACAAGCCATGAGGCTTCATTCATAGTTCGTTAAGTGACTCATATCTTCCTAAGATTATGTAGTACAAGACTTATGTATCTTGTATATATGCGAAGGTCTCGATTTCGATCTAAGTAGGTGGCATTATTCTTGAACATTTAATTCACGTATGACTTATGTATCAAAACGAAAATTTGGGCAAGGGAACCTAAGTTCGAATCCCTTGGACAATACTTACATTTTTCCTTGACTTTATTTTAATCTTCCTGATATTGGGACCCTAGGTCGAACCCCAACATCAACATTTCTTTTTAGTTCCTTTTCTGTAGAACTTCTCTCCTTTGGCCAAGTGGTTGTGGGTTCGAACCCCCACAACCCCCTCTTATTTTCCCATTTATTTTCATTGTCCATTTCGGCTTAACCAGGAGGTTGTGGGATCAAACCCCCACAGCCTCTCTTTATTTATTTTTTCTTTATTTTGCTTGGGACTTAGAGGTTGTGGGTTCGTACCCCCACAGCCTCCTTATTTTCATTTTCATTTAAAAGTTAACTACTTAAGTGTTGGCAGTGAGGTTGTGGGATCGAGCCCCCACAGCCTCACTTTATTTTCTTTTTAATTTCTCTCTTTGTCTCCTCCTTCAGCCAAGAGGTGGTTGGTTCGAATCCCACTCCTCCCATTATTTTTATTAATTTAAAATTCCCCTCTTACTCCCTTGCTTGGCCGAGAGGTTGTGGGTTCGAATCCCACACCTCTCATTTTTTTTTAGCTTTCATGTAGTGAGGTCTTGGGTTCAATCCCCACTGACCTCACATATTTTAAATATATTTTTAAACCTCTAAACCTCAAGTATTCTGGCCGAAAATTCCATCACCAAGTGCTGGTAATTTTATTAAATTTTCTAGCCTTTATTTAACAACATCCATACGTTCGTTTTGAGGTACTTTCACGATTCGCTTAACACATTCTTAGGTGTAGATTCATTGTTGTTTTAGCTTACATTTTTTCACTTATGATCAGCCACCTTACACTTCATTTAACATCACAATTTACACACCTTATGCACAATAATTCCAATCATCAAACAAGCCATTTTAAGACTTCAAAACGGAGAACAACAACAAATATTTTACACATTGCACCACATCATTTTCGGTTGACATCATTGAACATGCTTTCTATTTCGAAACATAAAATCACAAGGAACATCATATTTCACACTTGGCTACCAGCAACCATACCAACAACATGATTTCTAAACTAATTTAGATTGAAATAGGAAGGAGACTAGGGACAAGGAGTTCAACATCAAGGGGACAACCCTAGTTTCATATGTCGACTTTTGTAAAAAGAAATTCCACTTGGAGAAAGGAATCCAAGAGAGATAACCCATACCTTGTTGTAGCTTTCCACACCTTCCAAGTGCTGCCAAACTCCTCCCCTAAACCGACAACACAAACCCGTCGAGAAGATGATGCAAAAGTTTCGTTTCTTAAGTTAGCTTGCTTGCTTGTATATTTTTTTTTTGTAAGTTCTTTGAGTTTAGAGAACTTTTGATTGCTTTCTAATGTTTTTATCTTCTATTTTTGCAGCCAAGAAAAATAATTTGGATGAGAGAGAGATATATTTAGGCTTGAGGGAGAGAGATAGTGTGAGATAGTGCATCTTAAAACTAGGATAGTTGGCAAGACTTAGTCAATTTAAAAAAACATTAATTAATAAGTAAATAAATAATAAAAAATAATAAATTATGATTTCCTTTTTACATCAGACATTAATTATAAATTTATTAAATTAATTCACCAATAATAAAAAAAATCATATTAAATCCTTGCTCCCACCTAGGTTCGAACCCGGGTGGAGCAAGACTTCATTTCAAGAGACCAATTTCGGCTCTCTCTCCCCAAATTACCCCTCCACTTTATTAAATAATTAATTAATTATATATTTAGGGTAATTACGATATTACCCCTATCCTGGTAAAAGACCATTTTACCCTTAGACCCTCAAAACTTAAAATTTCTTCTTTTTAAGTTCGGTAAAGACTCCTTCGATTAAATCATCATTTTCGAGAGCCTTACTTGGTTGGTTCCAACCTTTCCAAGCTCAACTAACTCCCCACGTTAGTTGGCTTGGTCGTAGTAAGGGTTTTGAGGTCTGGTTCTACGCATATCAATCTGTGTGAACCTTGGTCTAATCACAAACATTCTTGACACCTTAAACATTTAGCTTATTCATTTTTTTAGGGTTGTTACATTATCTCCCCCTTAGGAACATTCGTCCCCGAATGACACTACTCTTTACTAACAATAAGTATGTCATCTATAGAACGTACACATACGTAGGTACTTTAATACTTCCATGGGTGAATATCTGATTCACATCTTAACATTATGGTACACATCCTTGAAACCTACTAGTAGCTTCACATTAATAGACTAAGGAATTCTTCCCTAAACTAGTCTCATCAAAGCATACAACATAAGTCAACATAAAAGTCATATAAATCAGCAACCAACATGATGACTTCAAACATATTAACCTCATACTAGGGCATAAACACCATACACAGTCAAATATTTGAAAGGGTAATTAAGGCTATGCACCCGAGGCTTCATCAGAAGTGCCTTCCTTTGCACCCCTAGACTTGAGTGCGAAGAATCGTTGCCTCCTTGGAGCCTCTTCATTTGGGACATTACTCTGAACTCTCTCCTTCCCTTGTTCTTGACTTCTTCTATTCGGAAAATCCTTCACCATGTGTCCCGGTTTTCCACAGCTGTAACAAGAGTTAGAGCCCATCATACACTCTCCTCTATGCTGTCTGCCACACTTCCTGCAAGGTTGCCTTTCTTTAGGTGTATATACTTCCTTGTTTCTCTTATCTCTGGACTCGGAATCCCTATCATAGAGACCACTGGATGAACTTGGCTCCCTTTGGTGGGAGAGTCCCTTCTTAAACCTTGGCTGCTCACGGACGCCAAAGGTTTTTCTATGGCCTCCGTGGCTGGGACATGCCTGATCTTGAGGCCTAGGCCTCCTAACATTATGAATACCCCTCTTTCTACGGCTGTCTTCCACCTGCTGTACATGCACCATCAACCTGGAAAGGTCCATATTATCATGGAGCATCGCAGACCGACATTCCTCCTCCAGGTCTCCATTGATTCCTGTGAGGAACCTACTCATTTCATCCCTGTTGTTCGAAACCAGGGAAGTAGCATACCTGGATAATTCAACAAGCCTCAGTACTCTCCTCAATCTTGCTATTAAATACTAAGGAAAGTAATATACCTGGATAGCTTAACAAACTTCAGGGAATACTCCCTGACTGTCATGGATCCTTCTTTAAGGTTGATGAACTCTTCAACCTTGGCTTCCCTCATCTCTCTGGGAAAAAACCTCTCCAGAAATGTTATCTTGAATAGCTCCCAAGTGACTGGCACTCCATCTAAGACACGGCTATCTTGCCACATCTTGCACCAAGTCTGTGTAACATCCTTGAGCTGATAGGAAGCCAGCTCAGCCTTCTCAATATTAGTGGCCCCCATAGACACCAGGATCTTATGCACCTCATCTACAAACTCTTGAGGATCCTCCGATGTCTTAGCCCCTGTGAATATGGGAGGGTTTATCCTCGTGAAATCTCGTAGTCTGTCAGCCATGCTACGAACCGGTGGGTTCTCCCTCTGAACATACTGCCAGTTGACTTGGGCAGTCATAGCCTGAGCCTGCATCGTGATGGTCTGTGCCATCTGGGCCAAAGATGTCCTCACCTCAGCATCGGTCAACCCAGCTGGATTAACCGGCATGGCCACTCCTTCAGCTGGGGCCTGGGGTGGAACTCGATTGCCCCCAGTAGTTGCCCCCCTCCTCCTCTGACCAATAGCCCTCCTAGGGTTCATTCTCTGAAAAATAACAGGGGTTGATGTTAGACACGCTCATAACACCAAGAACTCAAACATTAGGAAAAGCACGATAAGACTAGAAGAAGGGAAATTTTCCTACGCATCATGCAGTCTCAAATTCAGGATAGTGGTGCACTTCACTACCATGACTTAGAAACTACTCAATGTGGTTGATGTGAACTCATTATTCTCGGAATTTAACCTAGTGCTCTGATACCAACTTTGTCACGACTGGAATCTAGACCCCGGACGAGACCGGTGTCGTTGACCTCTCAGAGGTCGCAGACAAGCCTACTTACATCATTCTTACTATACATCGGTTAATTTTAGCGAAAAATTTGAAAAATTTTGTTTCTAAATATTGCTTACTAAACATTTCTAATACATTCGTAATTTGTTCACCATCAAACATCTAACATTAAGAGATAATCAAATGAAAGGAATAGCTTAATAAATCTTAATTATATAATTGCAAAAAACGGTCCAAAACATTGTCTGAATCAAAAAAGGAAAGAAACGCTAGTGGAACATGCTCCACTAGCTCAACTCTAAAACTAAGCTTGAATGTAAAACAATAGAATCCTCGAAAGCATGAGGACCTACCAAACTCCGGATGAATGCTGACATCCGAATAGCTGTAACAATGATCCTGTAGCTCTATCGCCCACCTGTGCCTGCACCTAAAATGGTATAGATGTATAGGGTTAGTACACACTTGTATTGAGTATGCGTATATGCAAGCACACACCAAGGACATGCATGAGAAAGAATAGCTCTTTCCTAACGACATGATTTTTGGAAGTCAAGTCAGTGGACTTGCCAAATTGAGATTAGGAGGTTCCCAAATTTGGATTAGAAAAGTCAATGAGCTTTCCAAATTTGGATTAGGAAAGTCAGTGAGCTTTCCAGATTAGGAATAGGAAGATTATGCCATGAGAATAACATATATCATCATACTTTTCACATTTGCAAACAACACATAACATTTACACGTAGCACATATCATATAGCTTACAACACAATTTGTATGTAGCACATAACTCCTTTAATATCATTCATTCATATGCCATGAGACCTCGAAATCATGGACTTAACATTAAGACATCCCAGAAATGAGGGCTCAACAGATGGGACCTCAACTAGAGAGTCTTCATTACCAAACACAGAGTCTCCTTCGTTCATTCATACGTAATCCATTTCATTTCATTCATTGGCCAGTGTAAACACCAGCTATACCTAGGATGTAGTTTAAGACTTTCATTAGGTTCGTTGTGCAATGACCAAGAATGACCTAATGTCATTACTTGAATCTAACTTACCTTTTGATTATCCTATTCTAACACCTTTGGTATCATTCATTTCATTATGTGCTTCATTTGAGGCTGGCATCATTCATTCATTGGGAACTTTAACTTTAACCGACATAGATCATGTGAGCATCATGAAATCCAGTGTCTCGCGCACACCGAAAAGAGGTGGAATCACCGGCCAAGGTGACCCAAAACATGCTAGCGTACATGGGAATTTAACCCCGCCAGATCCCTATATTGGCAGTATAGGTTCGAAGACCAGGAGATATAAGAAGACCCATACCCGGCAAACCGGACAGTCTCATCTCATGAGAGATACGTGAACCTCCGCCCTTCCTGAAAGAAGGCATCACCGCTCATAGCTAGTCTATCGGTTCTCAGTATAAAGTTCCATTACATTCAACTCATACGTCATGGAAGCTGGCTTCTAGTATGAGGACATCATAGCTCAATAGATGATTTCTCATCTCATCATTAGTATTAAGTGTGTTAATCTCAATACTTTTATTAGAGTGTTCATAGAGACTGGTCTCTTCATTAACCTTACACTCTCATAGGTGAGTACGTTTTGGTAACAATTACTTTGGCTCATTTGAGATTGTTCTCATCTTTTACATTAGCCTCATATCATGTTGTCACCACATTCATTAACATTAGCACAATTGCTCTTCATAATTACTCCCCCATTTTGCGTGAAAGTTCATTTCATCATATGCCATGTACTTGGCCATTTGCGTATTTCACGCTCTTACTTAACCCTTCTAGGGTTTCTTCGTTTCATTACATACATCTTAGGTTCACTTATTTTTAATCGCATGCTAGACTTATGGGTCTATACATACAAGCCATGAGGCTTCATTCATAGTTCGTTAAGTGACTCATATCTTCCTAAGATTATGTAGTACAAGACTTATGTATCTTGTATTTATGCCAAGATCTCGATTTCGATCTAAGTAGGTGGCATTATTCTTGAACATTTAATTCACGTATGACTTATGTATCAATACGGAAATTTGGGCAAGGGAACTCAAGTTCGAATCCCTTGGACAATACTTACATTTTTCCTTGACTTTATTTTTAGTCTTCATGATATTGGGACCCTAGGTCGAACCCCAACATCAACATTTGTTTTTAGTTCCTTTTCTCTAGAACTTCTCTCCTTTGGCCAAGGGGTTGTGGGTTCGAACCCCCACAGCCCCCTCTTATTTTCCCATTTATTTTCCTTGTCCATTTCGGCTTAACCAGGAGGTTGTGGGATCAAACCCCCACAGCCTCTCTTTATTTATTTTTTCTTTATTTTGCTTGGGACTTAGAGGTTGTGGGTTCGAACCCCCACATCCTCCTTATCTTCATTTTCATTTAAAAGTTAACTACTTAAGTGTTGGTAGTGAGGTTGTGGGATCGAGCCCCCACAGCCTCACTTTATTTTCTTTTTTATTTCTCTCTTTGTCCCCTCCTTCAGCCAAGAGGTGGTGGGTTCGAATCCCACTCTTCCCATTATTTTTATTAATTTAAAATTCCCCTCTTACTCCCTTGTTTGGCCGAGAGGTTGTTGGTTCGAATCCCACACCTCTCATTTTTTTTAGCTTTCATGTAGTGAGGTCTTGCGTTCAATCCCCACTGACCTCACATATTTTAAATATATTTTTAAACCTCTCAACCTCAAGTATTCTGGCCGAAAATTCCATCACCAAGTGCTGGTAATTTTATTAAATTTTCTAGCCTTTATTTAACAACATCCATACGTTCGCTTTGAGGTACTTTCACGATTCTCTTAACACATTCTTAGGTGTAGATTCATTGTTGTTTTAGCTTAGATTTTTCCACTTATGATCAGCCACCTTACACTTCATTTAACATCACAATTTACACACCTTATGCACAATAATTCCAATCATCAAACAAGCCATTTTAAGACTTCAAAACGGAGAACAACAACAAACATTTTACACATTGCACCACATCATTTTCGGTTGACACCATTGAACATGCTTTCTATTTCCAAACATAAAATCACAAGGAACATCATATTTCACACTTGGCTACCAGCAACCATACCAACAACATGATTTCTAAACTAATTTAGATTGAAATAGGAAGGAGACTAGGGACAAGGAGTTCAACATTCAAGGGGACAACCCTAGTTTCATATGTCGACTTTTGTAAAAAGAAATTCCACTTGGAGAAAGGAATCCAAGAGAGAAAACCCATACCTTGTTGTAGCTTTCCACACCTTCCAAGTGCTGCCAAACTCCTCCCCTAAACCGTCAACACAAACCCGTCGAGAAGATGATGCAAAGTTTTCGTTTCTTAAGTTAGCTTGCTTGCTTGTATATCTTTTTTTTGTAAGTTCTTTGAATTTAGAGAACTTTTGATTGCTTTCTAATGTTTTTATCTTCTGTATTTGCAGCCAAGAAAAATAATTTGGATGAGAGAGAGAGATATTTAGGCTTGATGGAGAGAGATAGTGTGAGATAGTGCATCTTATAACTAGGATAGTTGGCAAGACTTAGTCAATTTAAAAAAAACATTAATTAATAAGTAAATAAATAATAAATAATAATAAAATCTGATTTTCCTTTTTACATCAGCCATTAATTATAAATTTATTAAATTTATTCACCAATAATAAAAAAAATCATATTAAATCCTTGCTCCCACCTAGGTTCGAACCCGGGTGGAGCAAGACTTCATTTCAAGAGACCAATTTCGGCTCTCTCTCCCCAAATTGCCCCTCCACTTTATTAAATAATTAACTAATTATATATTTAGGGTAATTACGATATTACCCCTAGCCTGGTAAAAGACCATTTTACCCTTAGACCCTCAAAACTTAAAATTTCTTCTTTTTAAGTCCGGTAAAGACCCCTTCGATTAAATCATCATTTTCGAGAGCCTTACTTGGTTGGTTCCAACCTTTCCAAGCTCAACTAACTCCCCACGTTAGTTGGCTTGGTCATAGTAAGGGTTCTGAGGTCTGGTTCTACGCATATCAATTCGTGTGAACCTTGGTCTAATCGCAAGCATTCTTGACACCTTAAACATTTAGCTTATTCATTTTTTTACGGTTGTTACAGGTCAAGTGTGGTACACTCAATGAAATGATAATTGGCCGGTTTAGTTGGTTCCTATTGAGTGGGAGGAGTTTAAGGAGGCTTTCTTAGGGAAGTACTTTCCTTGTGAGAGGAGGGATGTGATGGTAGAAGAGTTTATCAATGTCAAGAAAGGAAATATAAGTGTTGAGGAATATTCATTGAAGTTCACCATGTTGTCTAGGTCTGCTCCATCTTTAGTGTCTAACTCTAGGGATGATAAGCTTGGTAGGATTGCTAGAAACTTGAAGAGGAGTGGATCAAGTGATCAAAACCAACCTAGGTTCAAGAAGAAGGTTTCAAGTCAAGATGAACCTAGGGGTCCTAAGGTGAAACTTGAGAAATGTAGTGGTTCTCAAGGTGGTAATCCTACTTGTGCTACATGTGGGAAGAGGCACTATGGGCAACGCCTAAAGGTACCAGGAGTTGCTTTGGTTGTGGTAAGGATGGACATAAAGTGAAGGATTGTCCTACTATTGCGGCTAGAGGAATGGAGGGTAAGAAAGTTCCTCCAAGTTTTCCGGGAGATGATGCTCAGAAGAAGAATCTTTTCTATGCACTCTGGACTAGAGGATCAAAGCCGAATGAGGATTATTATGATGGTAAGTCCGTGTATTTCTCTCTTTAGTGTTATGAGTTCCTTATAAGTGGGCGAGTATGGTGAGTAGTAGAATGGTGATTTTATTGTCTTATCTCTTCTATTCAAGTCAAGCTTGAGAGTTAGAAAGTCATAGTAGCATGTTGCATTGTGTTTAGGAGTCTAGTTGGAATTGAATTTTATTGATTCCTTGCATTGTGCATTTCATGAAGTTATGATTGTGTTCTAAATCGAGTTTATATGAGTTTATCTCTTATATTGTCATGTTTTTATCATCAATTGTCTAAAAGTTACATTTTTTAAATTTTGAAGCATGTTCACAGTAACATTTGACAGCTTACTATAAAATTTTGGAAAATTGACTAAATTGTTCTTTGGTTGAATATTATTGTAATGTGTATAGAATTGATATATGTGAGCATTATAATGAATTTAAAAGGAGTTCATGCTATTTGAAATGAAAAATGTGAGAATTATGGCATGATTAGTTGTAGAATTGCTTCTAGCCTCTTGTTGTGTTGTGAGTCTCTTGATTATATGAAATTGATGTTTCTTCTAAATGTGTGCATTTTATAATGAGTTATGTGATTTTTTTATGAGTTGTTAGTTGAATCTCTACTCTTGGAAGTGTTCGGATAGTGACAAGTGTCATTCGAGGATGAATGTTGTCGAAGTGGGGGAGAATGTGACACATCTAAAATGACTTAGGTGAAACTAGAGCCTAACATGTTTGTCATGAGAGTATAAGGTCCTAAAATTCCTTATAATGTGGTAATTGGTTAGTTTCTAATGAATTAGGTGAATTGGAAGTCAAACATCAAGGGACGACCAAGACACTCGATGACTAGTAACCTATATGCCTCATGTGTTTTTATGTGCTTATGTGAGTGTTTAATGATCTTATGGGGTACTTATATGATAAATAATAGTGTGCATAGGAAGTGTGTTAAGTTTCATGAAGTTTGGAGGTCAAACGTCCAAGAACATCCATGACGTTCGAAAGGTTTGCCTTGAAACGACCTTGTGCGTCTGAGTATGTTTCGTTGAGTTTTTGTGTTCGTTTTGAATGAAAATGATATGAGAGGTCCTAAACTAGTATACGTGCATATTAAGGTTGGAAACGTCCGGGAATAATTCCCCAAGGAGCAACCAAGGGTCCTTGAGGAAGGACCCATTTTTGAACCAAAGGCTGTCATGATCAGCCCCAAACGACTGAGTTAATCGACGGCCAGTAGGATGGTCGATGACCCGTCGATGGTGGAGTGGGTCAAGAATTAGCCTAGTGATCTTAAGCTCTCAAAGGAAGGTCTCTGATCCAAACGACGGCCATTCAGGATGGTCCGTCGTTAGACCAATGCCCCGTCGTTTGGAAGGCGTCGATGTGTGTGATTTCCTGCACAGCTCATTGGTAAATGTAAGGGTGATTTGTTAAATTTGCCCCACGTCCAAATAATTGTTTGAGCGGTTTCCTAAGGGTATTATAGGTTTTACAAGTGGGTTTATAAGTCCTAAATACCTAGATGAATTAATTATTCTAAATCAAAACCCAAATTGTCTAAGAAACTCTCTAGAACTCCATTGAAGTCAAATTTCAAGATAGAGCTTGGAGTGAATATTGGTTGGTGATTCTTCATGAATTCTTCATCTAATTCATTGTCTAGAATCAGTTAAGGTAGGGTTTCATCCTTGATTCTTCTATCATTAAAATTCCAAACTTCGAAGTGATTTTCATAGACTTTCTCAAAATATAGATTTCTAACATGTGATCTAGACGTGGGTTCTTGCATAAAATGTTTTGAATCATTGAATATGGATTTAATTGATGTGAGTTTGATTATTTTAACCTAAAATCTTCATGAACCCATGCAAAACATAAACTCTTCAATTTGGCTATAATTTGGGTTATATGATCATGTATGCTTATGAATTCTAATGTAGTTTTCTTTGGGCTATTGAATGATGTAAGATTTGTATTGGATTGATGTATCCTCTGTATTAGATTAATAAATCTATATTGACTTGAGTTAGATTCATTGAGTATTATGCTTTTTGTATTGAATTGATGATTATGGCCATGGGTAAGGGTTTTTTTGTATTGTATTGGATGATTTAGCTATGAATTAAAGTGGTAAGAATTGATTCCTGGTACGCTGTAATAATTCTCTTTATATTATGTAAATTTTTTCTTGTGTTATGTTGTCATTGGTATGGCCTACTTGTGGTGGGAGTGCTATGTGCTATAATTGTGAATTATGTGGCCTCGTCGTTACTTATGTATTATGATGATCATGGCCTTGTCGGAATTACTTGATGTAATATGATGATTTGTGTAGTTTAATTATGTGAAGTGTCACAACTGGAATCTAGACCCCAGACGAGACCGGCGTCGTTGACCTCTCAGAGGTCGCAGACAAGCCTACTTACGTCATTCTTACTTTATCTAGGTCAATTTTAGCGGAAAATTTGAACTTTTTGTTTATTAACATACTTATTAATCATTTCTAATACATTCATAATTTGTTCTCCATCAACCATCTAACATTAAGATCATCAAATGAAAGAAATAGTTTAATATAGCAATAATTGTATACTTGCCAAAATGGCACCAATACCATGTGTGAAATAATACGGGAAAGAAACGCTAGTGGAACATACTCCACTAGCTCAATACTAAGACTAAGCAAGAATATAAATGGACAAGCATCCTCGAAAGCATGAGGGCCTACCATGTCCGGATGAATGCTCGACGTCCGAATAGCTTTAGCGTCCACCTGTAGCTCTAGCGTCCACCTGTGCCTGCACCTAAAATTGTAGAGTTGCATAGGGTTAGTACACACTTGTACTAAGTATGGGTATATGAAAGCACACACCAAGGACATGCATGAGAAAGGATAGCTCTTTCCTAACAATATGATTATGGAAAGTCA
This sequence comes from Solanum sitiens, assembly GCA_016801875.1. Taxonomy (NCBI): domain Eukaryota; kingdom Viridiplantae; phylum Streptophyta; class Magnoliopsida; order Solanales; family Solanaceae; genus Solanum; species Solanum sitiens. The sequence continues at coordinate 37,356 of JABWTJ010000919.1, read as the reverse complement.
ACTTAGTGGACTTGCCAAATTGGGATTAGGAAAGTTAGTGAACTTTCCAAATTTGGATTAGGAAGGTCAGTGAGTTTTCCAAATTTGGATTAGGAAAGTTAGTAAGCTTTCCAAATTTGGTTTAGGAAAGTCATGTCATGAGAGTAACATGCATCATCATACTTATCATATTGCACACAACACATAACATCTTACACAGAGCACATATCATATAGCATACAATACATAACATCTTTTATAACATTCATTCATATGCCATGAGACCTTGGAATCATGGACTTGACATTAAGACTTTCCAAAATGGGACTCAACATATGGGACCTCAACTAGGGAGTCTTCATTAGCAAACACAGAGTCTGCTTCATTCATTCATACGTACTTCATTTCAGTTCGTTCATAGGACAGTGTGAACACCAGCTATACCTAGGGTGTAGTTTAAGACTTTCATCGGGTTTGCTGTGAAATGATCAAGAATAACCTAGTGTCATTACCTGAGTCTAGATCACCTCTTCATTATCCTATCCTAACACCTTTGGTATCGTTCATTTCATTATGTGCTTCATTTGACGCTGGCCTCATTCATTCATTTGAAAACTTTAACTTTAACCGACATAGATCATGTGAGCATCAGGAAATCCAGTGTCTCCCCCACACCGAAAAGAGGTGGAATCACTGGCCAAGGTGACACAAAACGTGCTAGCGTACATGGGAATTTAACCCCGCCAGATCCCTATATTGGCAGTATAGGTTCGAAGACCAGGAGATATAGAGAGACCCATACCCGGCAAGCCGGACAGTCTCATCTCATGAGAGTTACGTGAACCTCCGCCCTTCCCGAAAGAAGGCATCACCGCTCATAGCTAGTCTATCGGTGCTCAATATAAAGTTCCATTACATTCAACTCATACGTCATGGAAGCTGGCTTCTAGTATGAGAATATCATAGCTCAATAGATGATTTCTCATCTCATCATTAGTATTAAGTGTGTTAATCTCAATACTTTCATTAGAGTGTTCATAGAGACTGGTCTCTTCATTAACTTTACACTCTCATAGGTGAGTACGTGTTGGTAACATTTACTTAGGCTCATTTGAGATTGTTCTCATCTTTTACATTAGCCTCGTATCATGTTGTCACCACATTCATTAACATTAGCATATTTGCTCTTCTTAATTACTCACCCCATTTTACGTGAATGTTCATTTCATCATATGCCAATATACTTGGCCATTTGTGTGTTTCACACTCTTACTTAACCCATTTAGGGTTTCATTATTTCATTACATAATAATCATTTCATCGTATGCCAATGCACTTGGCCAGTTAGTGTGTTTTACACTCGTACTTAACCCATTTAGGGTTACTTCCTTTCATTACATACGTCTTGGGTTCACTTATTTTTAAACGTATGCTAGACTTATGGGTCTATACATACAAACCACGAGGCTTCATTCATAGTTCGTTAAGTGACTCATATCTGCCTAAGATTATGTAGTACAAGAATTATGTATCTTGTATGTATGCCAAGATTTTGATTTTGATCTAAGTAGGTGGCATTATTCATGAACATTTAATTCACGTATGACTTATGTATCAATACGGAAATTTGGGCAAGGGAACCCAAGTTCAAACCACTTTGACAATACTTACAATTTTCCTTGACTTTATTTTTAATCTTCATGACATTGGGACCCTAGATCGAGCCCCAACATCAACATTCTATCTTTATTTTTCTCCTTGGGTTTTCCTCTTATTTGGCCGAAGGGTTGTGGGATCGAACCCCCACAACCCCTTTTATGTTTCATTTAAAATTTTGTTGTCCCATTTCGCCTAGACCAAGAGGTTGTGGGATCAAACCCCCACAACCTCTTTTTATTTTAGTCTTTATTTTGCTGGAATTGGGAGGTTGTGGGTTCGAACCCCCACAGCCTCCTTATTTTATTTTTAATTTCGCTAGGGCAGTGAGGTTGTGGGTTCGAACCCCCACAACCTCCTTAATTTATTTTTATTTAACATTTGCCTTCGCTATGCATAGGCAGTGAGGTTGTGGGATCGAGCCCCCACAACCTCACTTTATTTTCTTATTTAATTCGCCCCTTCTCTTTTCCAGCCTTGAAGTCGTGGGTTCGATTCCCACGCCTCACATTTTCTTCTCTTTAATTTTCTTCTTCCATTCGCTTCCTGGAGGTCGTGGGTTCGATTCCCACGCCTCCCATTTTGTTTATTTAAATTATTGCTCTCTCCTTTCTCAACCAGTAGACCCCATTTTGCATCCCCCTGCCCCTTTTCTTTTTTTCTTGCGAATTAAAGGTGTTATACGGGTGAGGTCACAAGTTCGAACCCTGGTGGCCTCACCCCTTTAAAAACCAATTAATTTACATATTTCCCCTTTACACTTTAGCCTAAACGAAACTTGCAGTTGTTGCTGGAAATTAGTCATTTTTATTAGCTTATATTCACCAATATTTCCACTTGAAAACTTAGGAAAACTCATCGATCATTTAACACCTTTTTGGGTTGTATTTCATGGATTCGTTTAACACATTCTTAGGTGTAGTTTCATTGTTGTTTTGGCTGAAACTTTCCACTTAAAATCAGTCACATACACCTCATATGAACATAACAAATTACACATTTTATGCACGTTAATTTCAGCCATCAAACTAACCACTTTAAGACTTCAAAATGGATAGCAACAACAACGAACATTTACATATTGCACCACATCATTTTCGGTTGACATCATTGAACATGCTTGCTATTTCTAAACACAAAATCACAAAGAACATCATAATTCACACTTAGCTACCAGAAACCATACCAACAACATTATTTCTAACCTAATATAGATTGAAATCGAAAGGAGACTAGGGACAGAGAGTTCAACAATCAAGGGGACAACCTGTAACAACCCTAAAAAAATGAATAAGCTAAATGCTTAAGGTTTCAAGAATGCTTGCGATTAGACCAAGGTTCACACGGACTTATATGCGTAGAACCAGACCTCAGAACCCTTACTACGACCAAGCCAACTAACTTGGGGAGTTAGTTGAGCTTTGGAAGGTTGGAACCAACATAGTAAGGCTCTCGAAAACGAAGATTTAATCGAAGGAGTCTTTACCGGACTTAAAAAGAAGAAATTTTAAGTTTTGAGGGTCTAGGGGTAAAATGGTCTTTTACCAGGCTAAGGGTAGTATCGTAATTACTCTAAATATATAATTAGTTAATTATTTAATAAGATGGAGGGGCAATTTGGGGAGAAAGAGCCGAAATTGAGCTCTTGAAGTGGAGTCTTGCTCCACCCGGGTTCGAACCTAGGTGGAAGCAATGATTTAAATTGTTTTTATTTAAGGTTGATAAATTAATTTAATTAATTAATATTTATTAGCTGATTTAAGAAAAAGGAAAATCAGATTTTAAATATTAAGGAGAGTATTGATTAAGTCATTATCTAAGCCTAAACAACTTCACACGTTTCACTCTCTCACAATCTCTCTCACGTTTCATCACCTCTCTCACGTTTGTTTCTGCCAAAATAACTTCAAGAACTAAAATAATATTAAGAGTTCTTCACACTTGAAGAACTCACATGAAATTTTAAAAAAAACAGAGCAACCAAAAACGTTAAGGCAAAGAGAAGATTCCGTCGAGTTGGTGGTGAAACTTCAAGAGGCTTGGACTGATTTTTGGAGATGATTTTGGGCAGCAACTTCACATTTGAACAAGAAAATTAAGGTATGGGTTTCTTCTCTCATGGTCTCTTTCCCAAGAGACCCCTTACGATTCAAGATATTCACTCCGAAACTAAGGTTGTTCCCTTTTGTATGTCCTTGTCACTAGCTCCCAATGATTCGTAGGTTGGGTTTGTTTGCTGGTAGATTTAGGTATGTGTGATGTTTTTATGTTGAATGTGAATATGTTTATGTGCGTGAAATCACGAAAATGATAACCAATGTGTAATCGAAGAAAATGTGTGTGTGTGCGCATTGGCAGTGAGTTTTAGCCACTGTTTGGAGACGTGTAAGGCATGTTTTTCTTCTTGTATTCATGTGTTAAAGTTGTGCATAATGTGATGTTCATATGGTGTGTGAAGTTACAAATTTTGAGTGAAAACGCTTGACTAAATCTAACCCCTAAACTACACCTAATTACACACTAAACGCTTGGTGAAATGCCCTAAGAAACTAACATGAAAAGTGATGAAAAGGAGTCTAAAAACTATGAACGAATTCCCAGCCTAGTGTACTATAAATTTCGATCAAAAGAGGGATTAAATTCTGGAAATTTAGTGCATTTAAAAGAGGTGAGGCAACCAAGATTCGAACCTGTGACCTCACCCTTTAGCTACTCGTTTTGCGAGAAAAGAAAAAAAAATGGGGCTGGGGGAATCGAACCTGGCTACTGTGAATTTGCGAGAAAAGAAAAAAATAAAATGGGGATGGGGGGAATCGAACCTGGATACTGTGAGTTCGCGAGAAAAGGAGAAGAAAATGGGGCTGGGGGGAATCGAACCTGGCTACTGGAATTCGCGACAAAGAAAAAGAAATTGGGGCTGCGGGGATTCAAACTCGCGACACTGGAGGAGAAAGAAGAGAATAAAAAATTAAATAAATAAATGGGAGGCGTGGGATTCGAACCCACGACCTCCAGATAACGAGTGAAGGAAGAGAAAAATAAAGAAAAGAAAACGTGAGGCGTGGGAATCGAACCCACGACCTCAAGGCTGGAAATGGAGAGGAGGGAAAATAATTAATAAAGCAAGTGAGGCTGTGGGGGTTCGATCCCACAACCTCACTGCCAAATACCCTTAGCCTAGCAAAAATTAAATAAAAAAAATATAGGAGGTTGTGGGGGTTCAAACCCACCACCTCACAGCCTCTAGCAAAATTAAATTAAAATAAGGAGACTGTGGGGTTTCGAACCCACAACCTCCCTATTCCTGCGAATTAAATGACAAAAATAAAAGAGGCTTTGGGGGTTTGATCCCACAACCTCTTGGTTTAGGCAAGAATGGACAAGATGATGTTAATGAAAAATAAAAAGGGGTTGTGGGGGTTCGAACCCACAACCCTTCGGACAACTTAAGAGAAAAACTAAGTAGAAAATTAATGATACGATATTAATATTGGGATTTAATCTAGAGTTATAATGTTATGAATATTAAAAATAAAATTAATGAAAAATGTAAATGATATCCAAGTGATTCGAAATTGTGTTTCCTTGCCCAAACTCCCGTATTGACACATAAGTCATACGTGAAAAAAATATCCAAGAATAATGCCACATACCTAGATCAAAATCAAGATCTTGGAATATATACAAGATGCATAAGTCTTGTATCACATAATCTTAGAAAGATATGAATCACTTATATGAAATATGATTGAAGCCTCATGGCTTGTATGTATAGACACATAAGTCTAACATACGTTCAAAAGTAAGTGAACCTAAGATGTATGTAATGAAATGATGAACCCTAGAAGGGTTAAGTATGAGTGTAAGATACACTAAATGGCTAAGTGCATTGCCATATGATGAGATGAACAATGAAATGAGGAAATGAACAATGAATTGATGAAACCCTAGAAGGGTTAATTAAGGGTGTGAAAAACACTAAATGGCCAAGTGCATTGGCATATGATGAAATAAACATTCACGTAATAAGAGGTGAGTAACTATGAAAATCAAAGGTGCTAATGATAATGAATGTGGTGACAACATGATATGAGGCTAATGTAATGATGAGAGCAATCTCAAATGAGCCTAAGTAAATGTTACCAATACGTACTCACCTATGAAAGTGTAAGATAATGAAGAGACCAGTCTCTATGAACACTCTAATGAGAGTATTGAGCTTAAAACACTTAATACTAATGATGAGATGAGAAATCATCTAATGAGCTATGATGTCCTCATAATAGAAGCCAGCTTCCATGACGTATGAGATGAATGAAATGGAACTTTATCCTGAGAACCGATAGACTAGCTATGAGCGTTGATGCCTTCTTTAGGGAAGGGCGGAGGTTTACGTAACTCTCATGAGATGAGAATGTCCGGCTTGCCGGGTATGGGTCTCCTTATATCTCCTAGTCTTCGAACCTATACAACCAATATAGGGATCTGGCGGGGTTAAATCCCCATGTACACTAGCATGTTTTGGGTCACTTTGGCCGGTGATTCCACCTCTTTTTGGTGTGGGGGAGACACTAGATTTCATGATGATCACATGATCTATGTCGGTTAAAGTTAAAGTTCCCAATGAATGAATGAGGCCAGCCTCAAATGATGCACATAATGAAATGAATGATACCAAAGGTGTTAGGATAGGATAATCAAAAGGTGAGTTAGATTCAAGTAATGACATTAGGTCATTCTTGGTCATTGCACAACGAACTTAATGAAAGTCTTAAACTACATCCTAGGCATAGCTGGTGGTTACACTTGCCTATGAATGAAATGAAATGGAGTACGTATGAATGAACAAAGCAGACTCTGTGTTTGCTAATGAAGACTCCCTAGTTGAGGTCCCATCTGTTGAGACCTCATTTCTGGGATGTCTTAATGTTAAGTCCATGATTCCAAGGTCTCATGGCATATGAATGAATGATATTAAGAAGTTATGTGCTACATGCAAAAATGTGCTATATGCTATATGATATGTGCTATGTATAAATGTTAGGTGTTGTGTGCAATGTGAAAAGTATGATGATGTATGTTATTCTCATGGCATGACTTTCCTAATCCAAATTTGGAAAGCTCATTGACTTTCCTAATCCAAATTTGGAAAGCTCATTGACTTTCCTAATCCAAATTTAGAAAGCTCACTGACTTTCCTAATCCAAATTTGGCAAGTCCACAGACTTGACTTCCCATAATCATGTTGTTAGGGAAGAGCTATTCTTTCACATGCATGTCCTTGGTGTGTGCTTGCATATACCCATACTTAGTACAAGTGTGTACTAACCCTATACAACTATACTATTTAGGTGCAGACACAGGTGGACGATAGAGCTACAGGATCATTGTTGCAGTTATCCGGACGTCCAACATTCATCCGGAGTTGGTAGGTACTCATGCTTTCGAGGATGCTACTGTTTTATATTCTAGCTTAGTTTTAGAGTTGAGCTAGTGGAGCATGTTCCACTAGCGTTTCTTTCCTGTTTTTATTCAGACTTTGTATTGGTGCCATTTTGGCAATTATACACTTATTACTTATTGAACTATTTCTTTCAGTTGCTTATCTCTTAATATTATATGGTTGATGGTGAACAATTATGAAATGATAAGATTGTTTAACAAGTATGTTAAGAAATAAAAAGTTTCAAATTTCTGCTAAAATTAACCTAGGTGAAGTAAGAATGACGTAAGTAGGCTTGTCTGCAACCTCTGAGAGGTCAACGACGTCGGTCTCGTCTGGGGTCTAGATTTCGGTCATGACACAGCCCTAGTTTCATACGTTGAATTTTGTAGAAAGAAATTCTTCTTGTAGAAAGGATTCCAAGAGAGAAAACCCATACATGTTCTTGGTGTTGTTCAACACTCAAAGTTGCTGCCCAGAATCACCACCAAAATCACGTCCAAATCCCCTCAACTTCAACACCAATTCAACGGAATAATCTTCCCTCTTGTGTAATGTTTTTGATTAGTTGATTGTTTGTAATTTTCGTTGTGAGTTATTCAAGTGTGAAGAACTTTGGTTGTGTTTTCAGTTCTTAAGCTTTTGTTAGGCAAAGAAAACGTGAAAAGAAAAAGAGAGAGAGGCAGATCGTGAGAGTGAATGAAACGTGAAAAAGAGAGAGGTTCCTTAGGATTAGGATTCTAGTTGAGACTTAGTCAAAATAAGATATCTTAATTAATATAAAATTAATAATAAAAATATGATTTTCCTTTTTCTTAAATCAACTAATAAATATTAATTAATTTAACTAATTTATCAATTTAAATCATTGCTTCCACCTAGGTTCGAACCCAGGTGGAGCAAGACTTCACTTCAAGAGCTCAATTTCGGCTATCTCTCCCCAAATTGCCCCTCCACTTTATTAATTAAATAATTAAATATATATTTAGGGTAATTATGATATTACCCTTAGCCTGGTAAAAGACCATTTTACCCCTAGACCCTCAAAACTTAAGATTTCCTCTTTTTAAGTTCGGTAAAGACTCCTTCGAGTAAATGTTCGTATTCGAGAGCTCTACATGGTTGGTCCCAACCTTTCCAAGCTCAACTAACTCCCAAAGTTAGTTTTCTTGGCTGTAGCAAGGGTTCCGAGATCTGGTTCTACGCGGATCAATCCGTGTGAACCCTGGTCTAATCGTAGGCATTCTTGACACATTAAGCATTTGTTATCTTATTTATTTTTAGGGTTGTTACATTATCCCCCCCTTAGGAACATTCATCCCCGAATGACACTACCACTATATAGCGTAATGCCAATCAGATCATAACATAATCACTATGCACAGTCAAGCAATAGTAACAAAATATGGAGAGATAAGGAAACTTAGACTTAAGAGTAAGAAGTCTAACCTCAAGAGCTGAAAAGATGAGGGTAACGGGATCTCATGTCGGACTCAGCCTCCCACGTAGCACCCTCAACAAGATGATATATCCACAATACCTTCACTGTGGCATTCTCCTTGTTCCTCAGCCGCTTGATCTGTCTGTCTAAGATCTCAATAGGTACCTCCTCATAGGACAAGTCTTCATCGACCCCCAAACCTTCCACAGGTAGAATCGATGCTGGATCACCTAGGCACTTCTTTAACATAGATACATGAAAGACTTGATGGACAAAAGCTAGCTCCGCAGGCAATGACAACTCATAGGCTACCTCACCCACACGCTATAGGATCTCGTATGGCCTAACATACCTCAGACTCAACTTCCCCTTCCTGCCAAACCTCATCACCCCCTTCATAGGTGATATCTTCAGATAGACCTGGTCACCAACATAAAAATCTAAGGGTTGTTTTCTATTATCTGCATATGACTTCTACCGACTGTAAGTAGTAACCAACTTGTCCCTAATCACTCTAACCTTCTCTAAGGCCTCATGAATGATCTCTGGACCCAAAATGGATAACTCTCCAACCTCGAACCACCCAACTAGAGATCTACACCTCCTACCATACAGTGCCTCAAACGGTGCCATCCCAATGCTGGAGTGATACCTATTATTATACGAGAACTCTATCAAAGGCAGATGGTCATCCCAGCTACCCCTGAAGTCAATAACACACGCTCTCAACATGTCCTCCAATGTCTAAATAGTGCGCTCTGCCTACCTATCAGTCTGAGGATGAAAGGCAGTACTAAGCTTTACCTGCGTGCCCAAGCTCTTCTGGAAAGATCTCCAGAAATGTGAAGTAAACTGAGCTCCTCTATCTGAAATGATAGACAAAGGAATCCCATGCCATCTCACAATATCATCAATGTAGAGTCTTGCATAATCCTCGGCTCTGTAAGTAGACTTCACAGGGATAAAGTGGGCAGACTTAGTCATTCTGTCCACAATAACCCATATGGAGTCATGCTGCCTCCTAGTCCTCGGAAGACCAACCACGAAGTGCATATTAATGTCCTCCCACGTCCAAAATTGGAACCTCAATAATATGAGTCAGACCGCCAGGCTTAAGATGTTCTGCCTTACCCTGCTGACAATTAGGAGACTTGGCCACATATTCTGCAATGTCCTTCTTCATGCCATCCCACCAATAAATCTTCTTAAGATCATGATACATCTTGGTGGAACCTTTATGTATGGAATATATGGAACCATGGGCCACTGCAACGATCCTGGTTCGTAAATCACCCACATCTGGTACACAGAACCTGTCCTGATACTTAAGTATGCCATCACCTCCCAAAGGGAAAGACTCATTCATCTTTATTGACACTGAGTCCTTCAGCTCCATCAACACAGGATCTAGATGCTAACTCTGCTTGACTTCAACTATCAAGGATGATTCAGAACTAGGATGAACTGAAACACCCCCACTAGTAGGGTCAACCAATCGCACACCCAGTCTGGCCAGTCTGTGTACATCTTTCACCAACTCCCTCTTCTCATCCTCAACGTGGGCTGTACTTCCCATGCTCATCCTGCTCAAAGCATCAGTTACAACATTAGCCTTACCTGGATGGTAGTGAATATTCATGTCGTAATCCTTCAACAGCTCCAACCATCTCCGCTGATGTAGATTCAACTCCCTCTGTGTGAACACGTACTGGAGACTCTTGTGGTCTGTGAACACATCCACATCCACTCCATACAAGTAGTGCCTCCACAGCTTCAGTGCAAACACTACAGCTGCCAACTCCAGGTCAAGAGTGGGATAATTCTTCTCATGAACCTTGAGCTGTCTGGACGCATAGGCTATCACCTTACCAACCTGCATAAGAACACAACCCAAACCAACCCTAGATGCATCACAGTAAACGGTGTAATTCTCACCACACTTAGGCAAAGTAAGCACCGAGGCTGAAGTGAGTCTGTCCTTGAGCTCCTCGAAACTCTTCTCACAAGTCTTCGTCCATTCAAACTTGGATTTCTTCTTAGTCAAAGCTGTCAGTGGGGCAGCAATGGAAGAAAAGCCCTCCACGAACCTGCGGTAGTACCCAGCCAATCCCAGAAAGCTACGGATGTCAGTGGGAGTAAGAGGATTTGGCCAGTTCTTCACAGCCTCAGTCTTCCTGGGATCCACCTCGACGCCCTGATCGGACACAACATGACCCAGGAAGGTCACTGATCTAAGCCAAAAGTCATACTTGCTGAATTTAGAATACAGCTGATGTTGTCTAAGTACCTACAAGGTTAGTCTTAAATGTTGTTCATGCTCTTCCTTGGTCCTAGAGTAGATGAGGATGTCTTCAATGAATACTATGACGAAAGAATCAAGGTATTCATGGAAAACTCAGTTCATGAGGTCCATAAATACAGCAGGTGCATTCGTAAGACCAAATGATATGACTAAGAACTCATAATGACCATAACGGGTACGAAAGGATGTCTTTGGGATATCTCCATCCCTAACCCTAAGCTGATGATACCCTGAACGAAGATCAATCTTAAAGAAGAAACTAGACCCTTGGAGCTGATCGAACAAATCATCTATTCTGGGAAGTGGATACTTATTCTTTATAGTGACTTTGTTGAGATGCCGATAATCGATACACATTATAAGGGTTCCATCTTTCTTTTTCACAAACAACACTAGAGCGCCCCAAGGGGATATGCTCGGCTGAATGAAACCCTTATCAGTGAGATCTTTTAACTGCAGCTTCAACTCTTTGAGTTCAGCTGGAGCCATTTTGTAAGGAGGAATTGAAATTGGTTTAGTATCGGGTTCTAAGTCGATACCAAAATAAATATCTCGAGGGGGAGGGACTCCAGGCAAATCATCAGGAAATACATCTAGGAATTCATTTACTACAGGCACTGAGTCTATGGAAGGAATGTCATGATCTAAATCATTAACACTCAAAAGATGACACAATAACCCCATGGACATCATTTTATTGGCTAGGTTCGAAATCAAGGGGTTAGGACGACTCGAGTTGTACCCCTCCCAGACTAGCTCCTCTTCATCAAGGAAACAAAATCTCACCACTCTACTACGACAGTCCAAACAAGCATAACAACTGTGAAGCCAGTCCATGCCAAGAATAACATCGAAATCATGCATGGGTAACTCAACCAAGTCTGCACATATAATCTTACCACTTATAACTATTGGGAAATCCTTGTATACTCTATAAGTTCTTACATTTTCTCCTAAAGGTGTACTAACCACTATAGGGTCATGCAAAACTTCAGGCAATATATCAAAAGTGCGAGCAAGTAAAGGAGTTACAAAGGAAAGCGTAGACCCTGGATTAAGTAAAGCATAAACAGAAGTTGAGAATACTTGCAGCATACCTTTGACCACATCAGCGGACTTCTCCTGCTCCTCCCTGCCCTTCAGGGCATAGAACCTGTTCCTCTTAGGAGGCTCGGCTGCTGCTGCACCCTGTGGATTAGGCCTAGGCTGAGCATTACCTCCAGCCTGAACTCTATTTTGTCGGCAGTCTCTAACCATGTGCCCACTCTTACCACAAACGAAGCAGGCATTAGTGACCTCTCTGCACTCTCCACTGTGAGCACGGCCACACTTAGCACAGTTTTTTTTGGGACACTGCATCTCACCTCCATTGCCCTTCTTGGGCTCAAGGTTTGCCTCCTCTAGGTGTTGTACTCCTCTGAGAATTAGAGTTCCCAGAACTCTGTTTCACCTTCTTGAACCTGGGCTGCTCACGGACGCCAAAATTGTTTCTGTGGCCTCCATGGCTGGGACCTGCCTGATCCTGAGGCTTAGGCCTCCTAGCATCACGAATACCCCTCTTTTTGCGGCTGTCCTTTACCTGCTGGACATGCACCATCAACCTGGAGAGGTACATATTATCATGGAGCATCGCAGACCGACACTCCTCCTCCAGATCTCCATTGATTCCTGTGAGGAACCTGCTCATCTCATCCCTGCTGTTAGATACAAGGGAAGTAGCATACCTGGATAATTTTACAAACTTCAGTACTCATCTCATCCTCGCTGTTAGATACTAAGGAAAGTAGCATACCTGGATAGTTTAACAAACTTCATGGAATACTCCCTGACTGTCATGGATCCCTGCTTAAGGTTGATAAACTCCTCAACCTTTGCCTCCCTCATCTCCCTGGGAAAGAATCTCTCCAGGAAGGCTGTCTTAAACAGCTCCCAAGTGACCGGATCTCCGGCCAACGCTCGGCTATCCTGCCATATCTTGCACTAAGTCTGTGCAACATCCTTGAGCTGATAGGAAGCCAGCTCAGCCTTCTCAGTATCTGTGGCCCCAATAGCCACCAAAATCTTATGCACCTCATCCACAAACTCCTGGGGATCCTCTAAAGTCCTGGACCCTGTGAAAAAATGAAAATTTATCCTCGTAAAGTCTCGCAGCCTGTCAGCCATGCTACGTACCGGTGGGTTGTCCCTCTGAACATTCTGCCGGTTGACCTGGTCAGTCATGGCCTGGGCCTGCATAGTGATGGCCTGTGCCATCTGGGCCAGAGATGCCCGCACCTCCGCATCAGTCAATCCAGCTGGGTTAACCGGCATAGCCACTCCTGCAGCTGGATCCTAGGCTGGAACCTCATTGCCCCCAGCAGCTGCTCCTGCTCTCCTCTGACCACCGTTCGTCCTAGTATTTATTCTCTGAAAAACAATAAGAATTGATGTTAGACACGCTCATAACACCAATAAATCAGACATTAGGAAAGGCACGATAAGATCAGAAGAAGGGAAATTTTCCTACGTATCATGCAGTCTCTAATTCAGGATAGTGGTGCACTTCACTACCATGACTTAGAAACTACTCAATGTTGTTGATGTGAACTCATTATTCTCGGAACTTAACCTAGTGCTCTGATACCAACTTTGTCATGACTGGAATCTAGACCCCAGACGAGACCGGCGTCGTTGACCTCTCAGAGGTCGCATACAAGCCTACTTGCGTCATTCTTACTTTAGCTAGGTCAATTTTAGCGGAAAATTTGAACTTTTTGTTTATTAACATACTTACTAATCATTTCTAATACATTAATAATTTGTTCACCATCAACCATCTAACATTAAGATCATCAAATGAAAGAAATAGTTTAATATAGAAATAACTGTATACTTGCCAAAATGGCACCAATACAACGTCTGAAATAATACGGGAAAGAAACGCTAGTGGAACATACTCCACTAGCTCAATACTAAGACAAAGCTAGAACATAAATGGGCAAGCATCCTCAAAATCATGAGGGCCTACCAAGTCCGGATGAATGCTTGACGTCCGGATAGCTTCAGCGTCAACCTGTAGCTCTAGCGTCCACCTGTGCCTGCACCTAAAATTGTAGAGTTGTATAGGGTTAGTACACACTTGTACTAAGTATGGGTATGTGCAAGCACACACCAAGGACATGCATGAGAAAGGATAGCTCTTTCCTAACAACATGATTATGGAAAGTCAAGTCAGTGGACTTGCCAAATTGGGATTAGGAAAGTTAGTGAACTTTCCAAATTTGGATTAGGAAGGTCAGTGAGTTTTCAAAATTTGGATTAGGAAAGTCAGTGAGCTTTACAAATTTGGTTTAGGAAAGTCATGCCATGAGAGTAACATGCATCATCATACGTATATTGCACACAGCACATAACATCTTACACATAGCACATAGCATATAGCATACAGTACATAACATCTTTTATAACATTCATTCATATGCCATGAGACCTTGGAATCATGGACTTGACATTAAGACTTTCCAAAATGAGGGCTCAACATATGGGACCTCAACTAGGGAGTCTTCATTAACAAACACAGAGTCTGCTTCATTCATTCATACGTACTTCATTTTATTTCGTTCATAGGACAATGTGAACACCAGCTATACCAATGGTGTAGTTTAAGACTTTCATTGGGCTTGTTGTGCAATGATCAAGAATAACCTAGTGTCATTACCTGAGTCTATCTCACCTCTTGATTATCCTATCCTAACACCTTTGGTATCGTTCATTTCATTATGTGCTTCAGTTGAGGCATGCCTCATTCATTCATTTGGGAACCTTAACTTTAACCGACATAGATCATGTGAGCATCATGAAATCCAGTGTCTCCCCCACACAGAAAAGAGGTAGAATCACCGGCTATGGTGACCAAAAACATGCTAGCGTGCATGGGAATTTAACCCCGCCAGATCCCTATATTGGCAGTATAGGTTTGAAGACCAGGAGATATAGGGAGACCCATACCCGGAAAGCCGGACAGTCTCATCTCATGAGAGTTACGTGAACCTCTGCCCTTCTAAAAGAAGGCATCACCGCTCATAGCTAGACTATCGGTGCTCAGTGTAAAGTTCCATTACATTCAACTCATACGTCATGGAAGCTGGCTTCTAGTATGAGTACATCATAGCTCAATAGATGATTTCTCATCTCATCATTAGTATTAAGTGTGTTAATCTCAATACTTCCATTAGAGTGTTCATAGAGACTGGTCTCTTCATTAACTTTACACTCTCATAGGTGAGTACGTTTTGCTAATATTTACTTAGGCTCATTTGAGATTGTTCTCATCTTTTACATTAGCCTCATATCATGTTGTCACCACATTCATTAACATTAGCACATTTGCTCTTCATAATTACTCACCCCATTTTACGTGAATGTTCATTTCATCATATGCCAATATACTTGGCCATTTGTGTGTTTCACACTCTTACTTAACCCTTATAGGGTTTTGTCATTTCATTACATAATAATCATTTCATCGTATGCCAATGCACTTGGCCATTTAGTGTGTTTTACACTCGTACTTAGCCCATTCTAGGGTTACTTCATTTCATTACATACGTCTAAAGTCCACTTATTTTAAACGTATGCTAGACTTATGGGTCTATACATACAAGCCACGAGGCTTCATTCATAGTTAGTTAAGTGACTCATATTTTCCTAAGATTATGTAGTAGAAGAATCATGTATCTTGTATGTATGCTAAGATCTTGATTTTGATCTAAGTAGGTGGCATTATTCTGGAACATTTAATTCACGTATGACTTATGTATCAATAGCAAATTTGGTCAAGGGAACCCAAGTTTGAACCACTTGGACAATACTTACATTTTTCCTTGACTTTATTTTTAGTCTTCACGACATTGGGACCCTAGATCGATCCCCAACATCAACATTCTATCTTTATTTTTCTCCTTGGGTTTTCCTCTTATTGGGCCGAAAAGTTATGGGATCGAACCTCCACAACCCCTTTTATTTTTCATTTAAAATTTTGTTGTCCCATTTTTCCTAGACAAACCCCCACAGCCTCTTTTTATTTTGGTCTTTATTTCGCTGGAATTGGGATGTTGTGGGTTCGAACCCCCACGCCCTCCTTATTTTATTTTTAATTTTTCTAGGGCTGTGAGGTTGTGGGTTCGAACCCCCACAGCCTCCTTAATTTATTTTTATTTAACATTTGCCTTAGCTATGCATAGGCAGTGAGGTTGTGGGATCGAGCCCCCACAGCCTCACTTTAGTTTCTTATTTAATTCGCCCCTTCTCTTTTCCAGCCTTGAGGTCGTGGGTTTTATTCCCACGCCTCACATTTTCTTTTCTTTAATTTTCTTCTTCCATTCACTGCCTGGAGGTCGTGGGTTCGATTCCCACGCTTCCCATTTTGTTTATTTAAATTATTGCTCTCTCCTTTCTCAACCAGTAGACCCCATTTCGAATCCCCCTGCCCCCTTTTCTTTTTTTCTTGCGAATTAAAGGTGTTATACGGGTGAGGTCACAGGTTCGAACCCTGGTGGCCTCACCCCTTTAAAAACCAATTAATTTCCAGATTTCCCCTCTACACTTTAGCCTAAACGAAACTTGTAGTTGTTGCTGGAAATTAGTCATTTTTATTAGCTTATATTCACCAATATTTCCACTTGAAAACTTAGGAAAGCTCATGGATCATTTAACACCTTTTGGGGTGTATTTCATGGATTCGTTTAACACATTCTAAGGTGTAGTTTCATTGTTGTTTTGGCTGCAACTTTCCACTTAAAATCAGTCACATACACCTAATATGAACATCACAAATTACACATTTTATGCACGTTAATTTCAGCCATCAAACAAACCACTTTAAGACTTCAAAACGGATAGCAACAACAACAAACATTTACATATTGCACCACATCATTTTTGGTTGACATCATTGAACATGCTTGCTATTTCTAAACACAAAATCACAAAGAACATCATATTTCACACATAGCTGCCAGCAACCATACCAACAACATTATTTCTAACCTAATATAGATTGAAATCGAAAGGAGACTAGGGACAAGGAGTTCAACATTCAAGGGGACAGCCCTAGTTTCATACGTTGAATTTTGTAGAAAGAAATTCCTCTTGGAAAAAGGATTCCAAGAGAGAAAACTCATACCTGTTCTTGGTGTTGTTCAACACTCAAAGTTGCTGCCCAGAATCACCACCAAAATCACGTCAAAATCCCCTCAACTTCAACACCAATTCGACGGAATAATCCTCCCTCTTGTGTAACGTTTTTGATTAGTTGATTGTTTGTAATTTTCGTTGTGAGTTCTTCAAGTGTGAAAAACTTTGGTTGTGTTTTAAGTTCTTAAGATTTTGTTAGGCAAAGAAAACGTGAAAATAAAAAGAGAGAGAGGCAGATCGTGATAGTGAATGAAACGTGAAAAAGAGAGAGGTTCCTTAGGATTAGGATTCTAGTTGAGACTTAGTCAAAATAAGATATCTTAATTAATAAATAATTAATAATAAAAATCTGGTTTTCCTTTTTCTTAAATCAGCTAATAAATATTAATTAATTTATCAATTTAAATAAAAACAATTTAAATCATTGCTTCCACCTAGGTTCGAACCCGGGTGGAGCAAGACTTCACTTCAAGAGCTCAATTTCGGCTCTCTCTCCCCAAATTGCCCCTCCACTTTATTAATTAAATAATTAAATATATATTTAGGGTAATTACGATATTACCCTTAGCCTGGTAAAAGACCATTTTACCCCTAGACCCTAAAAACTTAAAATTTTCTCTTTTTACGTCCGATAAAGACTCCTTCGAGTAAATATTCGTATTCAAGAGCCCTACATGGTTCCTTTCCAAGCTCAACTAACTCCCCAAGTTAGTTGGCTTGGCTGTAGCAAGGGTTCCGAGGTCTGGTTCTATGCGCATCAATCCGTATGAACCCTGGTCTAATCGTAGGCATTCTTGACACATTAAGCATTTCTTATCGTATTCATTTTTAGTGTTTTTACATGAAGTATGATCATATCTATCTACCTGTGAGTAATACGAAATTATGTGTTCTTCTATTAACATTAGGTGATCATGTTAGACTATGACTATGTCTTTATGTGTGTAGTTTGAGAGTTGATGCATGATTTTTCCTACTTGGTTATGTGAGTCTTATGAAGGTCATATTGATGATATTATAGTAGTGAATAGGGTGACCTATAGATTATGTAGGTTATGCCTATGTGATTCTAAAATAATATGCTATATTTGAAGTATGTGTGTGTCTTGTCTTGGTAGACTTGTGTCCCTTACTTGATACATGTACAATGTGAATATTACTTCTTGACTTAGGATGCTAAAGCTCTTAGTCTTGTATGTATGAATGACATGTGACCTTGAACATTGCTAAGAAGGTCATTTATGTGTAGCCTTCAACCTAGTTGTAAGATTATGATATCCTTTAAGTTGAAAGTTGTAATGGTATCCTTCTTGTTTGAATGGTGGACTTAAAGTTGGTTGGCTTGAACGGCATGAAATCATCCTGAGGAAAATCATTGAGATACTCTCTTGACCATTGTAAAGAAACCCTAGGGGACCTCTTTGGTAAGGTGAAATGTTATTGGGTTATGAACTAGATATGGTACCTCTTCATGTGATCCTTTATGTGAATTACTCTATGAGAACAAAGGCCATCACAGAGTTAGTATGGTTTGGTAAGTAGTTCTACTTAAGGATGCGACTAGAGTGCAAACAAACCCTTCATATTCCTTAATCATGTGCCTACATGGGATGTGTCCAAGTTCTACCATTGGCAAGTAGAACACCTTCCATAGAAGAAGGTAATAACTCTGGATTCCATGCCTTGATACCATTGTCTATGTGGGTTATTTCCTATTCTCATCATATGGGATACCTATTAGCATAGGCTAAGTTCTATGAAATTTAGCTAGTGGTATGGGACGCTATCTAGGCATTGCAAGATTATGCTTTAAAGTTATTAGTAAGTGAGTTCCTAGGTATTTTCCAAGACCATTACTAGAATGTTCTTATGTGATGAATGTCTCTTGAATGAACTAATGAAGATAATTACTTAAGTTAGAAAGCATGTAAATGAATAAGTACTTACCCAAAGTAGTTTCAGGGTTGCTTAGTTAAGGTGTGAAGGGAGCATAGGAATTGTCACTTAATGTCTTACCTATATAAGTCTTATGAATGACTCTAGATAGGAAAGTTGGTTGATTGTAGACATAATCTAAACATTTGAAGTGTTAAGGATTATTTAGGTTATCTTGAAGAGGGTGTATGGTTGTTCTCTTCTTGAATTATTTAATTAAGTCCTTTTATAACCTTTGCGAGGAGAATGTCATATTATGTATATATTTTGTTGTATGAAGTTAGAATGATCTTATCCTAGGTACTCTGAAGGATCTCTTAAGTATGTTTGAACAGATTGTATGGCGGTTGCTTCACAACTCACTCAAGTGAACCTTAGAATCACCTTTGGTAGGGAGGTCTCAAGTTGTGTGTTTTGGTGTATTGTAAGTGTATTTATCTCATTATAGGTAGTCTTAAGGATCATTTGGGTGTTCTTAGAGAGGGTGTATGGGAGGTATCTATTTGTATTACTTAAGTAAGTATTAAGATAACTTTTAGTAAGAGGATTGCATCCTAAATGGGTTTACTGTAATGTTGGATTTACTTCACCGTAAGGTGACTTAGTTCACTGTAATAATCCTTAATGTTTGATAAAATGCTTATGTGATGTCTTATCTGTTTCTAAGGTGTTAAATGTTGTTCTTAAGCTTATCCTGTGATGGTTAAATCAAAAAGAGCAGATTTCCATTAAGTGTATGTTAGCATGATTTTACGCATTATGATATACTTAGTACATGATTTTACGCATTATGATATACTTATTTATATGTGAAGGTGCTTTTGGTAGCGAAGCTTGGATTATAGGATCTTCTAAGCAAGGTTGAAGTATGTCCTCATATGACTCGAGGGCATCACTATCTTAGAGTTTTTTTATTAAAGCATTGCGATAGACTTAATAGTACTATATTTCTATTCTATGGGTCGTGTCACAAGTATATTTTGAGTCTAATATTTGATGATATGCGACATAGTATTTCCTATTTTTTTTATATAAAAGAGATTTTGAAATACTATTCAAATGTTCTGAAAAGTGTTCATTCCGCACTACTTTTTCATATATGTATATGCGATGAAAGATATTAAAGGTCTTGTAAAATACGTCCAAGAGGTCAAGTACGCCTCGTCACGACCTAAGAATGCCCTAACCTCTAGGGTATACATGCGGGTCATGACAGCCTCTTATGATGATATTGGTAAGTTTTGACTTGTATGTTGTCTTGTAATGAGTTCTTCTATGTGGTCCATAAAGTGTGTTGGGTCAAATGTGATTTAAATGTGTTATTATATGAAATGGTTCTATGAATGTAGGAGTTACATTGACGAAGGTTGTATGCATGATTTCCTTGTGTCCTTAAGGTGATGCTTGAGTGCGGATAGTGTAATGGGAGCTTATCAATACATTGCACCAAGTATCACTAGAGGGTTACATGGGAAGTCAAGGAGTTAAAGTAAAGAGAGCTTACTATAAACAAAAAGAGAGGTTACTATAAATAAAGTAAGGTTACTGTAAATTGATTCTGGTTGTGCCTTAAATGCAATGTATGTCTTTATGTGATATTAAGACTATTGTATATGCCTAATGAAGTATGTGCATTGTAAGATGCATATGATATCATAACTTTATGAAGTTTTCACAAAAAGGCATGATGCATCGTTTCAAAGTAAAATGTCCCTTTTAAATGCATGATTTTTCGTGGTTGCTATACTTAGTGCATTCTTGTACTAAGACAATTCTTCTTTTCCTTTTTACACAAAGTGTAGGTTATGGATGCTTAAAGGATTTCTCTAAGGTGAAGGGCCTGACATGTGTTTCCCAAGCTCTAGGAAAAGAATCCTTAAGTTCAAGGATTTCCTATGTCAAGCTTTTATAAAGTCATGTAATAGTATAATTTATGATTTTATGTTATAACGATCATTTCCCTAAAGTGATTTAATGATGATGAGTCTAGGATGACAAATATACATAGTTTCTAACTATGTACTTATGTTATTTTTATATTAATGGATGTGAAATTTCTAGCATATGATGTGCTATTAAAAGTTTTAAATTTTCCGCTAAATTTTCTTATGACAGTGCGATGAATGATAACTATGGGTTTGTATAAGACCTCCAAGAGTTCATGGACGCTATGTTACTTCTAGGGGGTGCTCCCAATCGTGAAAAACGTGGTATCAGAGCATGCGATAATGAAATGGGTTTTAGTGTCCGAAGTCTCATATTGCCACGTCTAGTAGAGTATCGTTCATCGGTTGTGAGTCACGACACATCTATGAGAAAGAGGCTATTGGACGATAGAGTTTAAATTCTTCACTATTCTCATGTCGTGCCATAGAACATAACTATACAAGATCTCTCGCCTATGTTTTCTTGTCAGGTGGTCTTTTATATATGATTGCATGGATGAGATGTTATCTCTATTCTTGAGGGAGAAAAGGTGAGTTTTGATGATTATCTTGGTTTTATGGTTTGATGAGTATTTGTGAAGGTGAACTTTGATATATGTTGATGTGATGCCATTTATGGCTATGTAACGACCCTCAAAATGAACTAAGGTATCTAGAGACTCACATGTTCCTAATAGGTTAATGACATGTTATTTATGTATTTTATACTATGAATATTTGATTTGAAGTCATTTGGAGGTCAAACGTCCAAAAACGTCCAAGACGTTCGAAAGTTAGTCTTTAGACATGCTAGTGAGTCCTTGTATGTTTGCCTTGTTTTTATTTGTTTTTCTGAGTTGCGAATCAGTGTAGTTGACCCTATTACCTTATTATATGTGTTAAGGGTCAAAACGTCCGGGTATGACTCCCTGGGGACCACTCGAAGGGCCCCCAAGGACGACCCAAACCTTGGACAAGAGGCTGCCCAAGGCAGCATGCAGGTGCAAGATTTGGACCTTGCCCTAGCGATGCGCGCCTGGAACGTACCTCACTACCTCAAATTTTATTTGGGGCAGAATGGGGAGGCTACTCCGCGACGCGCAGCCCACTCCCAGATCCGGTTTTGTCGTTTTTAAGTCAATTTTTACATGTCTAAGAGCCCCAATTCGTGTGGAGTGTTTTGGTAACTTGGGGGAAGTTTTATTAACAAATTTTAATACCTTTTTAAACCCTTTCCCAAGTCAAAACCCCAACAGCCATTAAGAAATAAAATTCCCAATGTTCTCTTCTCTTCCAAAAACCTCAAAATATCCATTGGAGACCAAGCTCAAGAACAAGCTATGGAGTTGGATTCTTGGAGCTTTATTCTCATATTTTCATGGTCTTTTTAATTTATAAGGTATGGTGATCCTTCATCCATAGATAACCATTCATCTATGGAGTCCTTTCAAATTTTTTGTCAATATGAATTCTAAGTCAAAATCCTACTTTTTAATCTATCCATTGGTTCATTGTTAAAGTGATTTCAAAAGCATTCTAATGATGAATATATGTTAATATACTGATTTTATGATGAATTTTTATCCAATTTTATAAAGAACCCATGATCCTCCTAATTTCTCAAATTAGCCTATGATGTGGGTCTTGTGATATCGACCTGATGTTTATAAAATTGTTATTAAATTGTATTGAATTGCTTATTGCATTACTTTATATATCAATTGAATATGAATTGTGGAGGAATGATTAAAGATGATCATTACCTTGGATATTTGGTAATTTGGCTTATTTCTTCTAATTAGTCTGCAATATACATTGAATTGTACTGATTAGTATGGTCCACCTATGGTGTCGGTGTTTACATTCTTGTACATGTTTAAGTGTTATGATCATGGCCTTGAAGGTATTAGATGCAACATGAATTGATATGATTATTTCTATGTTAGGAAGTTAAAGGATTTAGCCTTGATTCTAATATCATGTCTAAGTGAATTTATGTTATGTGATGTTATGTGTATAGTCTTCTACACTACTTGTTTAATCTAGGTGTGGAGATGATGTTATATGTATATGTGTGATGATCATGTTAGGGTTAGGTATGGTCCTTATGGCTAATGATAATGAATATCTTTGTAGCATGACCCCTACCCATATGAACCCTATATGAATGTGTGATCAAAGTATGCTAGGAGTCTTATATTCTATTGTTGAATATGTGCTTGCCTCCTATGATTTAATGTGAGTGTTTGTAGTCTATAGTCCTTAAAACTCTATATATGTGTACGACTTGAGACTTGAAGAATGTTGTACATGTGTTGTGGTCTTTAGAGGGTGGCTTCCTCAATACAATGTGATAGCCATTATGTGATCATGTTGAACAATGTACACACACACACTTCATGCATATTTATGAATAGGATTGATTCATGATGACTAAGGAAAGGATAGTTCTCCTATGCATCATTACCTATTTTATGCATGTAAAGTATATGGTTTATTGAGTTATGAAGATGTATTCCTAAATGTGATTCTGTGAAGGCAGATCTCACATATATGTACACACACACATGCATCTATGAATAGGAAATGATTATGTGATAGGAAATTCTCACATAAGGTAGGTTCTATGGTGAATGTAGAATTCTCACCCTAGATACCTTTGAGTTATATGATATATGAGGGAGCAAGTCCCTAAGGCCTATTCTTTATTAACTAATGTTATCTAAAGGCTTAATGATGTTTTAAAAGGGTGTTATTTCTTAGTACTGAAAGAGCATGTAAGAGATGGAGGTATCACGTTAGTATGTCCGGCTTCCCACATGGGTTTCTTCACGACTAGTAGAACACCGGATTCCTTGTAGATCACATGGTTTATGTCGGTTGTGGCTATGTCTCCCAAAGCTTAATAATTTATTAACATAAGAATATGAATTCTAATCTAAATTCCTTGAGAAGTGTACTTGGTATGGGAGGACTATGGACCCTACCTATAAATTCCACTAGAAGACTTCAAGAAAGAATAGGATTGGAGACCCTTATGAAGTAAAGACTTATGTTATGTATGACTTATATGAATGCATGCTAAGTCACATTGTTATGTTAAGATATGAATTATGACTATGCATGTGAATTTCACTTGTCGCTTCTAAATGGGTTTACTTTGTATATGTGGGGGTATGGGACTCCATATGTACATTGCATAAGTAATCTTGTGAATGGTTTATAGGAGTAGTTTACCTATTATACGAACTATGTGATTGATGACTAAGGTTGTAGTAAAGGAAAGAGTCCTTATATGATGATATGAAGTATCTGGGTTTATGTCTAGTTGTAAATTAATGTGTTATGAGTTGTTTGAGTATGTTATGCCTAGTCTAGGGTGACTTCTTCGGTACACTTGGTGGAAGTAGAATTATGGGATGCTACCTACACATTGCACTAGTGTGACTTAGAATTTGTCTTAGGTGATGGTTCTTATGTGAAGTTGATGTCTTTGATGTGATTATGACTTGTGAATATATGGGGTTGTTGTTAGGAAGTACATTATGAAAGACTTTTGTAAGGTGACCTCAAGGTGATGCATTGCACTAGGTACACTTGAGGGTTACTTAAGGAAAGAAGTAAAATAAAAGAGAGGTATTTTATGATGTGTATTGAATATTCTTATAAGAAAGATAAATGGATTTATGTGCTATTATGAGTAGTATCCATGTCTATATTATGTATGTGAACTATTTGAGTTTATATGTGCCTATTTTCATGAAGTTCACTAAAAAAACATGTTGCATGATTTCAAATGAAATGTCCTCTTTAAATGCATGTTTTTGTATGGTTGCCATACTTAGTGCGTTCTTGTAACGACCTGCTTAGTCGTTTTGAGCAGCAAATTTTATTTCTGGAAAACTGTCTGAGACGACGTATCCAACGACGGACCGTCATGGGCACGACGGACCGTCGAGGGTGTCTCGTTCCAAACACTTGGAATTCTTATATTTGAGTGCTGAAATCGACTCTCTGAACTCTGTGACGGACCTGCAGGACGGACCGTCAAAGACATGACGGACCGTTGAGAGGTTCCGTTTCAAAACACTTCAACTATTGAGAATTGGGTACTGAGAGCAATTCTCTGAAGTCTATGACGGACCTGCAGGACGGACCGTCACAGACATGACGGACCGTTGTGAGGTTCCGTTTCAAAACATTTCAACTCTTGAGAATTGGGTACTGAGAGCAATTCTCTGTCCGTCGTGACGGAAGTGCAGGATGGACCGTCGTAGGCACGACGGACCGTCACAGGTTGCGTAATCCCAGTCTGGGTCAAATTTCTGGGTAAGTTTTAAAGGGGAGTTTTGGACTTTTCTTGCTATAATTATAAATTTTAGTGGGTCAATGTTAAAAACTCAAATCCTTGGGGGTGTAAAGGAGATGACCTTGAGTTATTTAGTGGGTGGTTTCCTCATCTTTTATACCTAATTATATGCCAAATTGGGGAAAAGAGAGAGAGTTTGGGAGAAGAAAAAATAGAGAGAACAAGGAGAAGAGAGGAACGATCTATAGAGAGAGACAACCAAGAGGAACCAAGAAGCTTGAGATATTGCTTGTTTGATCAAGGATCCTTGGTGAAGGTAGGTTATGGTTGATACTATTCCGTATAAACTGCTTAATTAGTGAATGATATGTATTGGTAGTATTGTAAACCCTTCTATATGCTTAATTGTATGCTTGCATGAATGTGATTATGTGATTGTGATAAAATAAGCATAATGAAGCTTTTGAATCCAAAAATCTTGAAGAAACCCTAATTCACCTTGTTATTGATGATGCCTTGGTATAAAAGAAGGCTTGATGAACTAAAGTAATGAGATTGATGATGCCTTGGTATAAGAGAACGCTTGATGAATTGATAGAATGATGTTAGGGGATCGGAGTGTCACGTACCGACACATAGTATTAGGGGATCGGGTGTCACGAACCGACACGTAGAATTAGGGGATCGGAGTGTCACGTACCGACACATAGTATTAGGGGATCAGTGTCACGAACCGACACGTAGAATTAGGGGATCGGAGTGTCACGTACCGACACATAGTATTAGGGGATCGGGTGTCACGAACCGACATGTACAATTAGGGGATCGGAGTGTCACGTTTCGACACATAGTATTAGGGGATCGGGTGTCATGAACCAACACGTAGAATTAGGGGATCGGAGTGTCACGTACCGACACATAGTAGTAGGGGATCGAAGTGTCACGTACCGACACAAGAGGAAGAAAGATAATGAATCTTGAGAGATGTTAAAATACTCAATGTAATGAACCTAATTTCCCAAATGAGTGTGGTATTGAGGCTTGAGTCCTCATGGATGAACTTGGTAGTACTTATTGATGATTATAGTACTTGTTGCTACATGTTGAGTATTGTAGTTGATTTATGATATGAACTGATATATACTGTTTTCTATTTTGAGTTGGCCGATGATACCTACTCAGTACTTGTGTTTTGTACTGACCCCCTACTTGTTGTTTCTTTCTTTGTTATTTGGGGAATGCAGCAAACGTACCGTCATCTTCAACTCAGCAGCGATTTTAGCCAGTCTTCATTACACCGGATTTCAGGGTGAGCTAATGCTTCTAGCTTGGACTGGATCTTCTCTTCAATGTCTTGATGCCTTGAACTTCCGGCATGGACTAGCCTTTATTTATTTTAGCTTCTTAGATACTTTTATATTAGTAACTTGAGGATAGATGTTCTTGTGATGATGACTTCCAGATTTTGGGGATAATGAGTTATAAATTTTAGAAGTTATTTTAATTGATTTCGTTAATGAGTTTTAAATCTTCCGCTTTGTATTTTGTTCAATATGTTGGGGTTTTAGATTGGTTGGTTCGTTCACATAGTAGGATAAGTGTGGGTGCCACTCGTGGCTCGATTTTGGGTCGTGACAAAATTACAAATAAAAGATGTAGTAGAAGTAATGGGAAATAAAGGAATAAAATTAATAAAACCTATAAAAATAAATCCTGAAGAATATGCAGGTTTAGAATGGAAATTAGGTGACTTTAAAGAAAAAGAAGCCTTAAATCCAGACAATCATTTAATATATACAAATTCTAAAGGAGAACCTTCAATTAGATTTACAGACTATAATTATGAAGCTCAAAAAGATTTTGAAGAAGAAAGTGTTGTAGAAGAAATGCCTTTAGAAGGTATGAATATAGAAATAATATTAGATGAAGATTATGAAGTAGATTTAGCTATAGGAAAAGCAAAAGAAATATGTAAGAATAATAAAAGTAGATTATTTACATGCAAAGGATGTAAATTAAAAGATTTGAATCTAGAACAAGTAATATCTCATTTTAAAATATGTGAAAAAAGAACAGATAATAAGGGTTATAGATTAGAAAAAAGTTTACAAGAAAAATCCGAAAAAATAGATAATATAATGACTGAAATACAAGAAAATGATAGTGAGATATCAGAATTAGAATCTATATTTAGTCAAAAAGAATTAATGGAAACAGCAAGTTCTAGTAGTCCATTTCAAAGAACAAATGAACAAGGTTATACTGCAGATAATAGTACAGGAAATATACCACGTAGAAGAGTATATAGACAAGGAGATGTTCCAATAACAGAAGTTAAACCTATGGGAAAAAGAATGCCTATAGAAGAACCAATAATACTCCAAGAAGGAGGAAGTAAAGGAAAAATTCTAAATATAGCTGCACATGATCCACAAAGATGGAATTCAGTAATAGACTTATGGAAAGGAATAGTAGTAGCAGACTTTATAAAAAATTATACAGAAACTGATGCAGAAACAATGTATAAATACCTAGAGACATTCTTAGGAGAATCAACTAAAGCTTTATGGGAAGCTTATAAAGTAGAATTCCCATCAGAATTTCAGTATTTAGTATCATTAGGACCAAACCCATATAATTTTACAAATAAAATACATACATTAATAACAGGAGAAGATCCAAATAGTGGATTAGTAGCTTTACAAAGAAATGCAGTAATAAAATTAGAACAATTAAGTATAAGTAATTGGTATTATATAAAGAAATTTTTAAATGATTATTTCTATTATTGTACAATTAGTGGAAATGCATTTGATCAAGATTTAGGTAAGAAATTATTTAATAAATTACCTGGAGCTTTAGGAAGAGAAATAGAAGATAGATGGACCAAAAGAGATGGAGTAGCCCAAAACCCTCAAGCAAAATGGTCTATAGGACATAGAATACAACATATAATGGAGATATTACAAGAAAAATGTACTAATTTACAAATACAAAAACAATTAAAACAGAATGAAATGAATTTCTGCAAAGACATAATATATACAACTCAAAATTATGATAAAACTCAATACAAAAAGAAAAGATATAAAAAATATAATCCACAATATAATAGGAAATATAATAAAAAAGGATATTTTCTTAGGAAATCCTCAGCCAGAAAACCATATTTAAATAGGGATAGACATGTTAGAAAATATAGAACAGATAGAAATTATAAGAATAAGTTAGAATGTTTTACATGTGGAAGTATAGAACATTTAGCAAATACTTGTCCTAAAAGATATAATGCAAAAACTAGAAATGCTCAACTAGTAGAAGAATTTAACGAAGCATTATTAAATGTAGATGAATATATGTCAGATAATGAAAGTATTTACTCTATAGTAAGTATTGATATAGAAGAAAATAATAAAGAAGAAGACTATTCTAATTCAGAAGGAGAAGAATTAATTAATGAAATAGGAATAGAAAATCTAAATATAGATGATTTACAAATTAATTTTACGAATATAATAGAATGTGAACATAATTTTGAAAAAGACACAGGACTAGATAGTAACCCATGTAATTGGTGTAAATGGTATCCAAGTAAATATAAAAGAGCTAAATGTAACAAATGTTTTTTAGAAGGATGTATAAGTTGCATAGAAACACATTTAGGAATAATAATTCAAAAAAGAAAAGAAATAAATACAACTGAACCTTTAATAAATTTAAAAGTATCAGTATTAGAGGCAAAAGTTAAAGAATTAGAAGAAAGAATATTAAGATTAGAAAAAGGAAAAAATATTTAACAAGAACTACCATTAGATAATCAGGAATTAATGAATGAAGAATCTAATACTCTAATATGTAATCAAGACAAAAATATAAATACAGTTAAAGTATTAGCAAGACTTCAAATAGGAAAATATGAACTAGAGACTTTAGCACTAATAGATTCAGGATGTACGAAAAGTATTTTAAATAAGAAAATAGTACCACCAGAATTAATAAAGACTTTAAAAAAACCACTTGCAGCCATGCAAATGGATGGAACACATAATATATATAAATATTACATAGATAAAGTACAAGTTAGTTTTTTAAATACTTGTTCAGAATTCTATAAACCTACTTATAAGATGGATAAAATATGGGTAAGAGATTTAGATATAAGAGTAGATTTTGTTTTAGGATTAGACTTCATACTATATAATAAAGGAGGAACCATAATAACAAGTGATGGAATACTTTTCATGAAAAATATTACTTACACTTCTGTATTAACTAACAAAATTAATACTCAAATAAGACATAAAGAAAAATGTTGTGATAATTGTGAAAATAATATACAATGTAAAAAAATAGGATGTAATATATTATATGAAGAAATACTAGAATCAGATGAAGAAGATATAATTAATAAAAACTATGTTTTAGTAGAAACTGAAACAGAATTATATAATTTCAAGACAGGAATTAAAACAATAGGACAAATAAAAAATCAACAAGATTTAGATAATATAGTAAAAATTTTAGATCAAATAGAAATAATAGGAGAAAAACCCTTAAAACATTGGGAAAATAATAAAATAGTATGTAAGTTAGATATAATAAATCCAGAATATATAATAAAAACAGCTTCAATAGAAGCTACAAATCAAGATTTAGAAGATTTTAGAATACAAATTAAAGAACTATTAGAATTAGGAGTAATAAGACGATCTACTTCTAAACATAGATCAGCAGCATTTATGGTAAGAAATCATAGTGAAATAGTTACAGGAAAAGCTAGAATGGTTATAAATTACAAAAGATTAAATGATAATACTAGAACAGATGGATATAAACTACCAGATAAAACAGAGTTAATAAATAGAATTCAAGGTAAAACAATTTTTAGTAAATTCGATTGTAAGTCAGGATATTGGCAAATAAAAATGCATCCAGCTAGTATAGAATGGACAGCATTTACTTGTCCTGAAGGACATTTTGAATGGTTAGTTATGCCATTTGGATTAAATAGCTTTAGAATTTATATTTTAAATAAACTAGAAATATTAATAAGAACAGATTGTGAAGCTATAGTAAAATTTCACCAGAAAATAAATGATAAAACTAGTAGTAGAAGACGATGGCTAAATTTTTTAGATACTATATCAATTTATAATTCTATAATTTTTGAGCATATTAAAGGAAATGATAATAGTATTGCAGACCAATTGAGTAGATTATTGATTAAAGTTTAAATTTTAAATTTTTCAGAATGAGACCATCTTTACAAGACAAGGGCAAAGGAGTTCAACCTCCAACCCCAGATTTTTCAGACTTATATAAACAGACAGTATTATCTAATTTAAATTTTAGACCACTAAATAAAATAGATGATAATAGAATAGAAAGACTACAATTTGGACAACATAATTTAATAGCATACGAATCATCTAATTTAACTTTTAGAAGTCTACCTATATACCAGATAGATAAACAACAGAAATGCTTAATAGATAATATATGGATAGCTCATAATAAGAAAGACACTAAATATATAATTGCAGTTTTAAATGCTTTAGGATTCTACTTTAATAGTAAAAACAAAGAAAATAAATTTAAATATTATGTTGTTATTCATGGTAGAATAAATGGAATTTTTCAGACTTGGATAGAAGTTTTAGATTCTATAAAAGGATTTTCTAAACCTCTTTTTAAAGGTTTTAATGATTTTACTGAAGCACTAGACTATGCAAGGGGAGTATTAGGTCCAAACTACTATATATCTCCCTCTCTTAAACAAAATCCAGACAAAATCCCTCAATATCATATTCAGAAAGACACAGATAAAATTATATTCTGCGATCATTGTTCTTCAATGACCGAAGCCTTCAAAAGACTAAATTATAAGAATGAAGTATTAGCACAAGAAAATCTCCAGCTGAAAGACAAGATTACAAAGATGGAGAATGATTTGAAGATCAAAAATAATCAGACAAATATACAGGGTTCTCCATCCCCACTAAAAATGGATGAGATGGGTGTACATTCCCCCTGAATGTAAATAAATCCACTGTATCGGATAAAGATACAGCTAGTCCGGTTCAAACGGTAGCCGGTAAAGACTTATCAAATCCGTTAATGGCTGTCACTTTGCCAAAAAGTGAAAACGAAGAAGGAACATCCTCAAGAAGACGTTTACCCCTTTCTTTTAATCAGCTCCTTAGACAAAAAACTAAAAAAGCCCAAAAAAATAAAGACTTAGAATCCATAATAGCCCATACTGTAGAAAAATTATTTAAAGCCCAACAAGAAAAAGACAAACATATAAATCCTAGCCCAATACAAAGCCCAAGACAAAATTCAGTTTCCAGTCCAAATACTTCAGATGGTTTTTCAGACTCTTTACAATTTGCTCAAGACCCAAATGATGATGATTCGGGTATGAGTCTTGATTCAATTGCTTTACATAATTTAGACACATAATAATAAAAAATAAAAAAAAATTATAGACATATATATATATATTGTGTAATAGTTTTCTTTTTTATTTTTAGTCAACAATGTGAGTCCCACTTTACTCACTACCACACATGTGTGGAAAAACTGTTGGGACGCGTCTTTACTTTATTATGCACTAAGTAAAAGACAAAGACAAGAGTTAGACTTTTTGTATAAAGATAAAAGATAAGAGATAATATCAGACAAAGGACAGCTAATAATGCAAAAGAAGGCATCATTTCACGTGCGATGGGGCCCAATGTGCACCCGGCGGAAAAGATAAGATTTTTTTTCATTTTGAAGTCCGGAGTTTGAAGTCCATAATTTTGTATATAAAGAAGACATTATCAGAAGAAGAAGTGGGAGAAAAAAAATAAAAAAAATCAACAGCCAAAAAATCCCAAAGTTTTCCAAAGCATCCTTCCTCTTCATACTCATAAAAAAAAAAAATAGTAATTTAAGTTCTTGGTTTTAAGTTTGTTTTACAACTTTTGTAAAGTTCTTTTGGAAGTCTTTCGGGTTTCCCGAAAGGGAAACTTCACTCTGTTTTAATAATGTAAGTTTTCATATTTATGTTTCTAGTAAAACTTCCCATAAATGTAAATTATGTGTGTTTAAATTATATATGTTAAATATTTGTATATGAATTTATGAATGTTACCATGAATCTATATTACTTAGTATATGGTTAGTCTCTTAGCCTCTTAAAATAATTGATGGATTAACCTGTAAATTCCTAGTACATTGTTGGGTCAGTTTGAATGTTCTTGATAGAACGATTAATGACCAAATACGGGGTGTGGTTAAAGAAGATTAATTTTAAGAACAAAAGCTAAGAGAAAGAGATGAACAGTAAGAATAGATTCATGAATGGACAAATAAAAAAAAAATATAAATAAAATAAAATAATATAAGGGAAGTAAAAGTAGAAATTAAATTGATATTTACATATTACTGCAAAAGAGTGAAGGAGTACTGAGTAGGATTTTACGATTTATAAGTTTAAACGAAAATTTTATTGAAATATTTATCGAAATACCCCCCTCCTCTCCTTTGATATCAGAGCCAGTGATCTTGAATAGACCAATAATATTATATGAAAAAAGATTATTATTCTAAAAAGACTTTTTCTTATCATAAAACCTTATTTTATAATAGACAACATTTAAAGACAGTAAGATTATATAAAAAATCATTAGAAAGACATCTTCTTACTTTAGATTTAAGACTATCTTTAACCCATACATATAAAGATCCCTTAGATAATCTTAGAGAAATTATTAGACATAATCAAAATCAAATAAGTAACGAATTAGATATAATAAATTTTGAAGAAACAGAAGTAATTAATATAATTAAAATTATTAAAAATAGTCCTTATTATTATAATTCTGTAGGATAATATATGAGAAGACCTAGTCCTTATTATTATAATTCTGTAGGATAATATATGAGAAGACCCATATAAAAATACTAAAGAATATAAAAAGGTAAAAAGAGAATTATTAAATTTATATTTAGAATCAGAAAATTATTAAAAGACCTAAAAATAACTAGCTCAATAACCTCTAAAACAGAAATAAGTAATAAATTAGATTATATATTTTTCTTAGCTAAAATATTAGAAAAGAAATTAGTAAAACATCTTATATCTAGAAAAATTGTAATTAAAAAATATATATGAGAAATCTTCCTTTTGTTAAAAGTATAAGATTTGATTATAAGATATTATATAGAGATATAAAGGAAAAACAACGATTACAAAGAGCAGAAAAGGCAATAGAAGCATATATCTATATATACGAAAATGAATTTTTTAAACCAAAAGCTTTTTATTTTGAATATGATATAAACAACGAAGAATATATAAATGCTTTAAAATGGGAATTACAAGGACTTAGGATTGATATTGATAAGTATACTAAAAGAATAAAAATTTTTAGTGAATATTATAAACCAACTACTTTAGGATAATAATAGTAAAAATAGCTTCATTAAAAAGTATAGAATATTTAGATTTACAAATAACTATAGAAAAAAGAATACCTCTCCCATTAGATTATAAAGAATTTAATATACCTTCAAAATCAGATCAGATTATCATAAAACAAAATAATATAATAATTGCACTTTTACTACAATTACATAATAAGATAGATAAAAAAGAGAAATCAGAAGGTAAAAATATTACAAGTGGAGTAGAAGAATTAATAGAAAAGCTAAATAAAATAGAAATTACTCCTCAAACAGAAAAAATAATTAAAAAACAGAAAAAATGGACATTTTTCCAATTAGATCAAGAGATAAAAGACCAGAAAGACCAGGACCAAGTTATACCCAGAATAAAATAAGTAATAATTTTATATCAAGAATATTAAATAGAAAAACAAAAGAAGATAATAATCAACAATTAGATGAAATAATAGATACAGATAAAGATATACAAATATTCCAGCAAAATCAATTAAATTTACTAAATCCAAAAGTTTTATATAATACAAATTCAAAATCACAACTATATAGACATTATAGAGAAGAACAATTATCAGTATTAGGAAAAACTTCTGTATCCTTGCCCCTTATAAATGAAGAATCTGTAAAAGAAATAAAATATGTTAAAAAAGATTTAATGCATATGGGATTAATAGTTATAGGAATTAAAGGATTAACTAGAAAAAATTTAGGAACAAAGACATTAATTACAATATATGATAAAAGATGGTCAGACATAAAAAAGGCAATAATAGGATTAACAGAAGTAGATATGACTAATAATGGAGGAATATTTTATATAAGTCCAGATTTTATGATGAATTTAAATGAATTTGGAAATCACATTAGAATAGGAATACAAACTAAAGGATATGAAGAAATGCATAGTGGAAAAAATTTATTAATATGTGTAGGATTTTTAGGAAAAATGACAGATAGTAGTAATACTAGATTTAAATTACAAATAAAAGATGTAGTAGAAGTAATGGGAAATAAAGGAATAAAATTAATAAAACCTATAAAAATAAATCCTGAAGAATATGCAGGTTTAGAATGGAAATTAGGTGACTTTAAAGAAAAAGAAGCCTTAAATCCAGACAATCATTTAATATATACAAATTCTAAAGGAGAACCTTCAATTAGATTTACACACTATAATTATGAAGCTCAAAAAGATTTTGAAGAAGAAAGTGTTGTGATACCAAAGGAGAGGAGGGGGGTATTTCGATAAATATTTCAATAAAATTTTCGTTTAAACTTATAAATAGTAAAATCCTACTCAGTACTCCTTCACTCTTTTGCAGTAATATGTAAATATCAATTTAATTTCTAGTTTTACTTCCCTTATATTATTTTATTTTATTTTATTTTATTTTTATTTTTTATTTTTTATTTTTATTTTTTTTAACTATGG
This sequence comes from Solanum sitiens, assembly GCA_016801875.1. Classification (NCBI taxonomy): domain Eukaryota; kingdom Viridiplantae; phylum Streptophyta; class Magnoliopsida; order Solanales; family Solanaceae; genus Solanum; species Solanum sitiens. Next base: position 2,309 of record JABWTJ010000919.1, on the reverse strand, counting down.
ACTTTGTCCATTCATGAATCTATTCTTACTGTTCATCTCTTTCTCTTAGCTTTTGTTCTTAAAATTAATCTTCTTTAACCACACCCCGTATTTGGTCATTTATCGTTCTATCAAGAACATTCAAACTGACCCAACAATGTACTAGGAATTTACAGGTTAATCCATCAATTATTTTAAGAGGCTAAGAGACTAACCATATACTAAGTAATATAGATTCATGGTAACATTCATAAATTCATATACAAATATTTAACATATATAATTTAAACACACATAATTTACATTTATGGGAAGTTTTACTAGAAACATAAATATGAAAACTTACATTATTAAAACAGAGTGAAGTTTCCCTTTCGGGAAACCCGAAAGACTTCCAAAAGAACTTTACAAAAGTTGTAAAACAAACTTAAAACCAAGAACTTAAATTACTATTTTTTTTTTATGAGTATGAAGAGGAAGGATGCTTTGGAAAACTTTGGGATTTTTTGGTTGTTGATTTTTTTTATTTTTTTTCTCCCACTTCTTCTTCTGATAATGTCTTCTTTATATACAAAATTATGGACTTCAAACTCCGGACTTCAAAATGAAAAAGAATCTTATCTTTTCCGCCGGGTGCGCATTGGGCCCCATCGCACGTGAAATGATGCCTTCTTTTGCATTATTAGCTGTCCTTTGTCTGATATTATCTCTTATCTTTTATCTTTATACAAAAAGTCTAACTCTTGTCTTTGTCTTTTACTTAGTGCATAATAAAGTAAAGACGCGTCCCAACAGTTTTTCCACACATGTGTGGTAGTGAGTAAAGTGGGACTCACATTGTTGACTAAAAATAAAAAAGAAAACTATTACACAATATATATATATATGTCTATAATTTTTTTATTTTATTTTATTATTATGTGTCTAAATTATGTAAAGCAATTGAATCAAGACTCATACCCGAATCATCATCATTTGGGTCTTGAGCAAATTGTAAAGAGTCTGAAAAACCATCTGAAGTATTTGGACTAGAAACTGAATTTTGTCTTGGGCTTTGTATTGGGCTAGGATTTATATGTATATCTTTTTCTTGTTGGGCTTTAAATAATTTTTCTACAGTTTGGGCTATTATGGATTCTAAGTCTTTATTTTTTTGGGCTTTTTTAGTTTTTTGTCTAAGGAGCTGATTAAAAGAAAGGGGTAAACGTCTTCTTGAGGATGTTCCTTCTTCGTTTTCACTTTTTGGCAAAGTGACAGCCATTAACGGATTTGATAAGTCTTTACCGGCTACCGTTTGAACCGGACTAGCTGTATCTTTATCCGATACAGTGGATTTATTTACATTCAGGGGGGAATGTACACCCATCTCATCCATTTTTAGTGGGGATGGAGAACCCTGTATATTTGTCTGATTATTTTTGATCTTCAAATCATTCTCCATCTTTGTAATCTTGTCTTTCAGCTGGAGATTTTCTTGTGCTAATACTTCATTCTTATAATTTAGTCTTTTGATGTAACGACCTGCTTAGTCGTTTTGAGCAGCAGATTTTATTTCTGGAAAACTGTCTGAGACGACGTATCCAACGACGGACCGTCATGGGCACGACGGACCGTTGAGGGTGTCTCGTTCCAAACACTTGGAATTCTTATATTTGAGTGCTGAAATGAAGACTCTCGGACATCTGTGACGGACCTCAGGACGGACGTCACAAGACATGACGGAACCGTTGTAAAGGTTTCCATTCAGAACACGAAACTTCAACTCGTGAGAATTGGGTACTGAGAGCAATTCTCTGAAGTCTGTGACGGACCTGCAGGACGGACCGTCACAGACATGACGGACCGTTGTGAGGTTCCGTTTCAGAACACTTCAACTCTTGAGAATTGGGTACTGAGAGCAATTCTCTGTCCGTCGTGACGGAAGTGCAGGACGGACCGTCGTAGGCATGACGGACCGTCACAGGTTGCGTAATCCCAGTCTGGGTCAAATTTCTGGGTAAGTTTTAAAGGGGAGTTTTGGACTATTCTTGCTATAATTATAAATTTTAGTGGGTCAATGTTAATAACTCAAATCCTTGGGGGTGTAAAGGAGATGACCTTGAGTTATTTAGTGGGTGGTTTCCTCATCTTTCATACCTAATTATATGCCAAATTGGGGAAAAGAGAGAGAGTTTGGGCGAAGAAAAAATAGAGAGAACAAGGAGAAGAGAGGAACGATCTATAGAGAGAGACAACCAAGAGGAACCAAGAAGCTTGAGAGATTGCTTGTTTGATCAAGGATCCTTGGTGAAGGTAGGTTATGGTTTGTACTATTTGTAGTAAACTCTTAT